>MTQE01001141.1:4677083-4701290 GCA_014337955.1 Aspidoscelis marmoratus | reverse complement strand
ATTTATTTATTTATTTATTTATTTATTTATTTATTTATTTATTTAATGCTGGTTTTGGTCATTGTTATCACTAGTCAGACCCTTCCCAAGCACCTAGGACTGAGTGATGTATCGGCGAATGATACGAGGAGATCCCAGCATAGTGGCTTTCTGCAGCTGGCAAATGGATATTTTGTTGATGCCAATGCTTTTCAAGTGCCCACTAAGATCTTTCGGCACGGCCCCTAGTCTTCTGAGGACCACTGGGACCACTTTTGCTAGTTTACGCCAGAGTCGTTGCAGTTCTATTTTCAGGTCTTCATATCTGGTAAGTTTTTCTGTTTTTCATCAATCCTGCTGTTGCCTGGAATAGTAATGTCAATGATAAACACTTTGTTTTTCTCCACGATTGTGATGTCTGATATGTTATGTTCCAGTGTTTGATCCTGAATCATCATCATCATCATCAGCCATATACTCAGCTGCTGCAAGAAGATCGCACAAACTGATTACAGGCAGAGACACAATGCTGTAGCACAAATGATCCACTGGAACTTGTGCCAAAAGTATCATCTGCCAGTGTCAAAGAACTGGTGGGATCAGAAGCCAGAAAAAGCTGTTGAAAATGAACAGGCAAAACTACTTTGGGACTTCAGGTTTCAGGCTGACAGAAATTTGGAGCATAACACCCCTGATATTACAATTGTTGAGAAAGAGAAGGTGTGGATCATCAAGGTTGCTATTCCAGGTAACAGCAGAATTGAGGAGAAACAGTTGGAGAAGCTTACCAGATATGAAGACCTGAGAACTGAACTTCAGTGACTCTGGCGAAAACCAGTGAAAGTGGTCCCAGTCATCCTCGGCACACTGGGCGCGGTGCCCAAAGATCTCAGTGGGCACCTAAAAACCATTGGCATTGATGAAATATCCATCTGCCAACTACAAAAAGCCACTTTACTGGGGTCTGCTCACATAATTCAGCGGAACATCACGCAGTGCTTGGGAAGTGCCCGACTAGTGATATAATACGAAATCCAGCATAGTGATCTTGTTTGCTGTGTGTAACTGCTGTTTTTACATCATCATCGTCATAGTAGTAGTAGCAGCAGCAGCAGCAGCAGTAGTAGTGGTAATAATAAGATCATTATCATCATCATCATCATTTATTATTATTAATAGTTATATAGTGCCCAGTTAAAATCAAATTAGATTGTCCTCCTTTAGACCTTTTAATTGATCCTGTAATAAAGCACAAACTCGAAGCTTTCACAGTAAACACAGCAACACCTATTGTGATAAATTTATCTTAACAGCCAGTTGCCACTTGGGGTTGCTCTGCCCAAATGCATGTAGAGAGAGAGAGATGGTTTAGCCCCATCCCTAGCTACTGTTCAACCTGGAGGCCTTAGCAACTATGGTACAGATTGGAGATACACTCATTGCTTAGAATATAGTGACATAATACAGCTCGCATGGTCTCCAGATCACCCAGAAGTACCTGCTCCAAAAGACTTCAGAAAAAAATAGGTTAAGTTTTCCAATATCTCTTTGATATCTTATGAAGTCACCCCAAAGCAGGACCTGACAACATTTCAAGAGGAACTGGATCACTGCTCAGTCCTTATGTGAAACTGCACTAAAGCCATAGCCTTTTCTTGACTCACTAATTAAACAATATGTCTGGAAAGGAAAACCATGGAGAACTGCATTGTTGATTTCCCATCTGCAAAAAGGGTGCACACTCAGAGACTTGAGGACCCAGTAAGTCATTTTTTGTCATTTTTTGCCTGTCCCTTGAGCCTCCAATTTGCCCAGGAAATGACCCTTTCAACAGGTTTTATTGCAGCCACTGAAAGTGAAGGAAAGGGATTGGGGAGGAATACCAGAGGCCTTTCTGCACTTACCTTTGTAGGCTGCTGTGACACACCAGGTACAAGAGGACCACTTGAATTTATGGCCGGTGAGGTAAGTCCCCACAGGCCAGAAATGTGAAGGGTCCTCTGTGGACCAACCTACACCCAAACCCGGAGTCCTACCTCCTCACTGGCTCAACCGGCCGCTGCCAGCCACATTACATGGTCTGTGACAGGCCAGCAGGCCAATGCAGAGGGGCAGGAGGCGATCCCAGCAATTTTGGGGGGGGCATGCACCCCACCTCCCCTTGTGGATCGGTCCCCAGCCAGCCTGCTGCTTGGGCACCAACATACACAGACCTGCCTGATCGCGGCCACGCTGTACCTGTGCAAGACACCAGCAACCAATCAGAGCCAGCAATGTGGCCACACCTGCGCAAGATGCCAGGAATTGGTCCCGACTGGCAACACAGCCACATGTGCGCAGATGATGCCCACCGCATACAGCAAGCTGGACAAAGAGCTAATGGTCGTGCTGCCAGACGCCTGCGGTAAGTCTGGGGTAAAAGCGATAAAGGCGTGGAGCAGCCTAGTGGGCAAGCGTATGCTCTTCACTAGAGCTGTACTAATTGCTTACCAAAGGCCTAAGAACGAATTGGCCTCAGATTTCTCTCACAGTGGGTGGGTATGTAGCGTGTCTTACCTAATGAAACATACCCTGTCCTTTCATTTTAATAACCTAAAATTAGCATCATGAGCTGGTTTTCAGATCTGATAGGCAAAGTTGCAGGCTGAAAATTGCATAGGCACATGGGATAAGAATATAACATCACTTCAAGTGTGTGATGTACCTTGCAAGGTAGTATGTATTCTAAAGTCACAATCTGATGTAGGTAATTGGTGGATTACAGGTCCTGGACCAACCCACTGTAAAAAAAGGATCTGTCATGGGCCACCCAAATGGATTAACTATGCTTTTACAACAGAAGTGAAAACTTCAGGCAATTCAAGAAACTGCTGTGTATGAGACTTCAGTGCAAGAACTGAAAGGACATGTTTAAGCTAGCCAACTACATAAGCACCACTTTAATATAACTGTAATTATCTTTTTTTTATTTTGGCTTAAGGGATAGTAGGCTAATTTAGGGAAGACTTGAATTTGACTGCATCAGCACACGGTAAAAAAAAATGTCTCAAATGCAATACAGAGGTGGTTGTGTCCACAACTTAAATCCAGATTAAAGGCTAGGAAGTGCACTTCCAAGGCTGTGGTCACACCTACAGTCCAAACTTTCTTCAGTCCATCTTCAAGTCTGACTGCTCATACTTTTTCATTTCTTTCTTTTTTTATTTGTCGACTTTCCATTTAGGAAAGTCCAAATGCAGTGGGGGGAATCCACAAATAAAATGGATAGAAATGAAGAGGTGTGAACAGTCAGACCTGAAGATGGACTGAAGAAGGTTTAAAGGGAAGGTGTGACCACAGCTCAAAATGCAGTCTTGAATTAGAGGGGGAAGAGAATGCTAAGTCCTGCATGCTACCACCTATAAGCCACTTTTGAGCTGATTGTTATGTGTGTGGATGCAGTCTTGGGACTTTCCACATTTATCACTAAAGCAGCATAGCAAGGGGTCCCAGACCCCCTGTTCTGTACCTTGGTATAGACCACAGGAGGTCCCACCTTCTGTTAGTATGGAGCATATTGCAGATTAGATGTCCCCAAATGCCTGCCTAAGTCCAAGATACCAGTAGGTCTTTTAAAAGTGATTTACTAGCAACCACTAAGCTCGATCAAAAAGTCATGTGAACGTGGCGTGTCTCTATACTTCGGTTTCCCATGTGGGACCTTGTTGTGCTGCTGAAATGGGCCTCCGGGGGTTCCTGGCCACTGGAGCCCTCAGACCCAACGTAGAGGATATTGAGGAACAACTGTCCACACGCAGATGACCTTACTGCAGGACAGTAGGACTGCTCCAGTTCATGGACCACTCCAGCTAATCTGGTCCCACTGGAACGGTCCAGTAAAGGTAAGTGCAGAAACACCCTTAGTTTCTGTGAGCATAGCAGATTTGCACCACAATTAGAGTAATTTGATTTTTTTAAAAAAAATTAAGCGTATAACACTATGGTAGAAAGAATTAATTTCCACTCTTTCACCTGTTTATTTCTTCAAAATGACTGGTTCTTAAGGGGAAATATTGAGAAAAATAAAAACGTTTAACTTTGTAACACAAAGACCAGGGACAATCGTCTGAAAGGAAGTGACAGAAATTGGCTTGGAGTTTCTTTGAGGCACATCAGAATGTGGCTGCCCCTGGAGAAGGTACAACGATTGTGGGTGCTGCTGGATACATGCTGGGTTTCTTTGATAATTTCTGATCAATTGTAACAAAAACAAGGGGTTCTGTTTCCAAGGAGATGTTCTGAGAGCATGGCATCCAACCTTGGTAGCCCATGAACTTCTGCAAGCTAAACATAAAACACTGAGAGACTATTCTCAGGACTGTTGTGGAGGATGAGTCATTCCCTCTCTCTGGGTGGATTTATGGAATGAGAAGAAATGACTCACGGGGCACAATTCCACTGGGACTCCTTCCATGGAGGCCTGAAAAGGGCCAATTTGTGACCATATTTCTGGTCCACTGGAGCTGGGAAGCAGATGGCATTTGCCTGCTCCCACCTCCACCTATGCTGCTGCACATCACATACTGGATCCTGTCCCTTTTAATGACCATCTTAATGTAGGATTCCAGTTGGATGTGTTTTTTTAAAAAAACTTCTTTCTTGACAGGGCTGTGGTCACCTCTCCCTCATGAGAGAGCTTTCCAGATGACTGTACACCTGCTGTTGTTCAGCTTGTGTTAACTTTAGGACTCAGTGATGTGAACTCTGATCCTGCCAGTACATTTCTTGAGTGGAAATGTCCTGACAAGAGTTTCCAGCAGTTGCTGGATAGGGGATGGCTGGGGATGCTATCCAGGCCCACTGATCAGCATTACCATAGAGGTATGGGCTGCCTCAGCACTGCCGGTGCAGACAGTGGGCCTTTTCACATGTATCTCTCTTGATCCAGATGACAAAGATTCGGATCTTTGGTATCCGGTCCTCGTGGAATCTAGTCCTTGAAGTTCTGCATCATGGTGAGGGCCCCAGGCATCTGCATGGGCTGTTTAGCACCTGATGGCAGTGAGTGCTAAGCAGGGCTGCTGCGGAGATGCTGTAGCACCCATCTCCAAGCTCTGATTAGGCCTGAGCAGGAAGGTCTGCCGGTGGCTCAACTTCGTAGACTGTTACGAAGGACGTGTGGGCCTATGTACTGTGCGTGTTGAGGGGCAGAGCTGGAGCCACCCCACTGCAAATGGCGGCCTCTAGGCCTGCCACAGGACCCCGTTGCCTCAGTATACTTGCAGAAGTGCACTCTCTGATCACAGCAGAAGGCCAGATTGAAGACACCATTATAGGGGTCTAGAGTTGATTCAGATGTAAGGGCCCGAAGACCCCATTAAATCTGTATTTTGACAGCACTCGTGTGAACAGCGCATTCAGAATGGGATCCTAATGGGATCCTTAAGGGGTCATGTGTGAGGAAGGTACATAACTGATCTGTACCATGTATCTATCCGGTTCCTCATGAGGTCTTCATTGCACATGCAAAAAGGGCCAGGGTGTATCTGGCCTATGTCTCCCAGCAGCTGCAAAGCTTATGCAGACTTTGCAGCCACAGTTGTTCACTCCCTACAGGCTCGGAGGCAGTGGGATATGATGCGCCACTGAAAAGCACCCTTTGATAGTTCCAGGACATGAAGGTGTGCGTCTGTATGCCTCCCATGATCTGGAACAAGGACCTTGCTCCACTTGTAGACCCAATTAAACAGCTTTGCAAGATAAGAATATAAGAGAAGCCCTGCTGGATCAGGCCACAGCCCATCTAGTCCAGCATCCTGTCACACACAGTGGCCCGCCAAATGCTCATGGGCATCTCAAACAGAGACAAGGACAAACCTTTTCCTGCTCTTGAATCCCAGCAAATGGCATTAGAAGTGTCCTGCTTCTGCCACCACCACCCCAGCCTGAAAGATGCACCTAGATATCTGGATTAAGGGCCTCCTTAACCCAGATTTGGCTCCATCCAGTACAGATGCAGCCAGAGCAGTGGGGGAGGGGCCTCCTTGAATCTGCACTTACATTCACTTGCTTATATCTGTGATCCAGATTAAGATGCTCCTTAATCCAAATCACCAGTTCGTGTAGATGGGGCCCTATTTCTAAGAGCCTCTTAAGAATGCAAAATGTTCCAGTTCTTGGGATTTAGAGGCTTCTAAAAAGTACATTTCCCCAAACTCCTATTATTTAACCATGAATGCAGAACATGAAAAGAACTGGTTTACCATTAAATGAAAAGCAACAATCTGAAAGTACAGCATAGAGTAAATTTCCATGATAAATAAGTAGGAAGAGAAGTAAAAATATTGTCAGAAAGAAGAGGGAATAACAAATTCAAAATATGACTAAATGTTATCATCAGAACTGATGCCAAAGGCCAAGATGATTCTACCAGCAGGAGGCGCCAACACACAAGGAAAAGACAGATAACAAACGATGAAGCAGAGCCACAAAAAAGTTGGCCATGGAGCGCCAGGGCTTGCTTTTTCACCTTGCTGAGAGGCAGCAGCAATTATACACAGTCTGCTGACGTGCACAAGTCATGATACATTATTTTATTCTAAGGTCTAATAAACACCAGGGAGGAAAAATGATTACAAATTCAAATTTTTATTTTCTGGCCTATACCTACATGAAAGGACAATCCAGTTAGTCTATCTGTCGCGGTCATTCATTATTCAATCCATATTGGTACCCTGCCACATAAAACATAAGAGATATGGAAAATACAATATTAAAATATAATAAATCCAAAAATTAAAAGACATGAATGAAAACTCAGAGAGGCTGCTCAGAATGGAATGCCAGGATGAATAAACACATTTTCAGCTGTCTTCCTAAACTAGTTAAGGAGTGTTTCCTACTACAAAAGATTGGGCCTGCTACCAAGAAGGCCTCTGAAAATTCTTCAGTGGATAAAGTCTGAGCAGGCCCACTCTGGATGGTCCCAAACTCCAGTGTGACAGGTATTGGATAAGGCAGTCTTCCAGGTGATTCTTGTCCAAAGCTACTTAAGGCTTTTTAAGTTAAACCAACTGGCTTGAAGTATTCGGGACATAAATTTGCATAAAGTCTATGCACACTCTCTGTCATATGCACATTTATGTTGCCTTTTGCAGGTAAAATGGCATGAAAAAATAAATCAGGACCCACACACAATAGAACTCTGGTAGCATATCAAAAATGAGAATTTTATCTTGTAATTGTATTGCCAAACCAATCTGCTCACTAAACTGTTGTTAATGACACGAGCCCTGCTGCCTCCCATTGCCAAAACTTCCAATCAGAGCTTCATGTTGTCCCAGTTTGCCTGCAGTTCTTGGTCTGGAACCAGAATATACTGTTAAGATCATGGTGACACCTGAACCCATCATAAGAAGAAGGAGGGGGAGAAGAACCCTTCCTTCCACATGCCAGTACAGTCTAAGGGAGGCCCTGCCTGCCCCCAAGGGGCAGTCTAAAGGGAGGGCTCTGTTAGACTATATAAATGAACAGAATGGAGGTCTGAGCATACCTGGCGGTCCTGTATACTGGTCATACAGAATCACCCTAAATTTTAATTCTCAAACTAAAGGGTTCTTCAATGTTTCACACTTTATTACAGGATATACTCACCAAAACTCTTGAAATGTTACATACCATTTTCCCTATCTAGTTGGATGTGGGCATAACAAGAGACCTGGAGGCAAAAATGTGTAAAACACACTATGAACAGCAATTAGGACCCACAACTTCAGACAATCGAAAACAAGAATAAATTCTCATTAGCAAAAATTATAAGGTGATAAATAGCACAAGGTTAAATGACTAACCTTAAACACATCTTGACTGACCTATGATTTTATCTGTGGTACCAAATTTATAATTATTAAAGGATGTTATTAAAATTGTTTTATTTGTTTTTGGAAATAAACCTAAAGGGTGATGTGCTATTACAAATCATAAGCTATAATTTGTGCTTATAAACTCTTATTTTGATCTAACAGGGCAGCCAGACTTAAAAAAGAATAGGGTAAGTGATTCATGGAAAGGCCTTTTAATTAAATAACAATAATTAAGAAGGTTGGGGAAATGACACATCTGTACATATTAACAAGGGCTTACTCTGAGTGAGTGCTCTAAGAACAGCTGAGCATCCTGGACTGAAACTTTCCCCCTTGTTTCCCTTTCACCCCTTTCTCAACCTGGGTGGAAAGGCCCCTTCTCATACTTCACGAAGGTTGTCTCCAGATGGCAGCATTATTGCATTCTAGTAGGATGTGCACGAAACTTATTTCCCCCTTTCAATAGAACAGAAGGGGGAAATATTAGAAATGAGAAGAAGGGGGAAATATTCAGCTTTGTGAGAGAACCCCCCCCCCTTGAGTTTTGGAGATTTCATCTTCACATGCAAACATCTGTTGAACGTTCATGCGCAAAGGGAACCCCCCCCATCTCTTCCTTTCCATCCTGCATCACCTTCACAGTCGCCAGATTGTGCTGTCCTCCAAAGCTCAACTACACCTTCCAGAGGTGCATGCGCAACTGGACAGGCCACCCCCGTCCAGGAATTGTGGGAAATTGCATGAGGTTTCCCACAATTCCTGGATGGGGTGATGGACTCTTCTGTTGTGCATGCACCTCTGGAAGGCCTAGGTCAGCCTCAGAGGAGATTGCAGCATCATTGATGGTGGCTGGATTTCAAGGTGAGGGGTCATGGCCAGGGGCAATGCAAAGCCGTGTGTGAGTTTCTACAAAGGTCTGCCGAAGGCTGGATATATTTGATTTGTGAATAAATGTAGGCCCCTTTCAATTCACCCGTGAATGTTCCAATTCATACAAATTTGTAAATGTGATGAATATCCTACTTCCTATTTAGAGAGCACTGGCCATGGTGCCATCTTTGCACATTTTTGTCATGCACACATCTGGGTATTTGGCTGGCATCAAATATCTGGAAGTTTATATCACCAGCAGCACCTATAGGCACCCATCTGTTCCAGCCTCCACACATGAACATTGGATAGAGTTCCAATGGCCGCCCCATCCCCAAGGTAAGTAACAATGCTATTGCTGGAAACCCCCCAACAAGAACTGAGTTTTCCAGCAACAGTTTTTAATGTTTGTTATGGGGAATACAGCAGGGCTATGGTGGGGTTGGCACAGATAGGTGTGGCAACCCACCAAGGTGGCACCATAATGGGGCTATATTCTCCCTGTTTTGATGGGACCTAAAACAAGATATAGGCCATGTCTCCACAGCGCTGGCTTTAGTGTTGGATCAGATTTTCCCTAAAAGGGTCTTCTGGCTTTCAGCAGTCTCAAAAAGGTGTTTGACGTTTCCACTGCATACGTCTGGCATGGCTTTGCAGCCCCTTTCATCACAGTGATGGCCCAGTGGAGTCTGTGAGAGAAGCAGCTTCAGTGTTATATTTTGGATACTGAAATTTTCATTGAAGTCCCTCCATGCCCCTTTGCACCTCTTCAGTGTGAGGTGCTGTGGAGATGGGCAGGCTTCAGTGTGCCTCCAAGCTGATTTGAAAGCTGTGTGGAGACACAGCCTTGACTTCCTTCTTCAGTTAGGACAGTGGTTCTCAACCTGTGGGTCGTGACCCCTTTGGGGGTCAAACTACCCTTTCAGAGGGGTCATGACGTGTCTCCCACCTCACCACCCCATCCTCACCCGAGCTGCCCTGCCCCCATGGTTGGGGGTCTCCACAACATGAGGAGCCCGCTGTTGCCAGATAAGAGTCTGACTCCCTAACCACTAGGCCATTTAGCTAACCAGTAAATCTACCAGTATAACATTTAGGTAATAACTTGGGACTCAGTACTATTGTGTGTTGAGATAGATGTGGCTATTTCCTAGGAAGGACATAATTCCTTTTATGGGGTCCCAAAGTGTCCTGTGGCTTACTGTGAGTTTTAAATCTCCAGTGCATTGGAAATAAAACTTGGGTCATGCCTACTTTAGAATGGGGGTTAAACAAAGGACATAAAAAGGGGCACCCACCAGCCCAGACTTTTATCAGTCTGATACCTACAGAGCTAGAGATCAAGATTTAAACCTGCTTTAGTGCAGTTTAAGGTCAAGGCAGGCGCAAGGCAGGAAAAAGCTTTTTGGGATGTCTGTGGTTTGATACAGTTGCATGTAAAGGACATAAGCAGCCTCAAATCCAACAGCTGGGTAGTCAAGTGACACCCAGCCAGTATCTGCAACCATGCTGGTTAAACAACAAAACAGTGTTTGTTGGTACTTATTTTTAAGCCTCAGTTTGGAGGCTAAAAAGTGCTTCAAGTCACTCGGTGGCTATTGCCACTACTCGGAGTGGCAGAAATCGGCAGTAGAAGCCTTAAAAAACCCCACCATGATAGCATCTTTTCTCTGTGAACAATTCTTGCAATGACCTTGCAAAAAATAAGTGGTTGATGAAGAAAAACAAATAGCATAACCTAGGCCCTGGTCACACCTTTAGTTTAAGATGACTTCAGGTCGTCTTCCAGTCGTGTTACTCACATCTTTTAAATTTAATTTGTTTTCCAAGCCGGCTTATCCCCGTAAGATCATTCTAACTAGAGTCCTATTTTCTAGAGGATTCAGCCCGTCCTGGCATGCCAGGCTGCCTTCTCTTCCCCAATATGAGCAGGGGGGTAAGCTAAAGGAGGTTGAACTGTGCTGTGGTGGGTGGGGTCCGGTATTTCCTCTCGGCCAATGTCCAGGGGAGGGCAGCAGGCACAGAGTTTGTGAGGCACCTCCTCTCCTCAGTTTATGTGTATGATTCCTCTATGTAGCATTTTCCCACAAATTTATTATTTTTTAAAAAATTAATTGCACAAAGAAAAGCACATAAAAAAGGAAGGGGCTGTGGAGTTGGGGGAGCAGGCTTAAAAAAGAATTGCAAACACACACCCTCGTCTCCCTTGAGTGACACAATAGCATCCAATAAGAAAGGAGATAGATATGATGCAGCAAAAGAGGTAGGGAGCCAAGAGTTTCATGGAAGAGGCTCAGGTCGATAGCGGAGAAAGATGTGAGAGATGCAGCCCAAAGCAAGGACAGCCTGAGGATCACCTATAACAATCTAGGTGTGAACAGAGCTGGTATGATCAAAGTTTGAAAGATGAATAGGACATACTGTCTCATACAGGTGTGACCAAGGCCCTAATGTCCTGTTCCACAGTGGATTGTTAGGAGAAGAGTCATCTTGTTATAAAGGTCTTCTGCATGAGAAGTTTTGAGATCCAAGCCCCAGTTAACAAAAAACCCTAAGAAGAGTGAGCAAGAAGGATGGACCCAGAAGTTAGCCCTCTACGGGATGCGCCCAGACAAACAGGACATACAAGTGAATTTTTCACCCCTTTGGGAAACTGAATTCCCATTTAAATTGAACTTGTCGTTTCTAATCATATGGAGATTGTATGCAAATCCAAACCTTCCTTTGTCCCTTTGTGTGGTGCATTTCTTGAGAACTGAAATACAGGAGTCATTCTTTGCTGCCTTTTAGGGGAGATAGCATCTCCCAAAACTTGCACAAGTGGAGAGAGAACTCAGCAGGTGAAAGTTTTCCTTTCTGGGATTGCAGCCAAATCCTCTGCCACTCCTGTTTGGCAGTGCTGTGCGGAAGATCAAGGCAGAATTTGAATGTGTTGCAGGCAAAATCAACTTGCTACACACTGGCAAGATAGCAAGAAAAACAATACAGTACATTCACTTTGGCATAAATGTGTGCGTGTGTTTAAATCTGTGGAAAGCAAGCAGTTTTAAAACACAGTAAAGAGATATCACTATCTACATAGATCCTTACTTTCTGGACTGGAGGAAGGAAACGTGGTCTCTAGAGAGAGAGGAAGACATTTTTTAAAAAATCAAAACTCTACATTCTAGTGTAGAATTCATTACAATAATAAAATAAATGTGTTAGTTTATTTGGACAACTACATACTATGGTAGTTCCTTATTATTTTGCTAAGATTAGAAAACGCCAGGAGTTTTAAATTTGCAAACGCCAGGAGTTTTAAATAACTGCATCTACATGAAAATAAGGGTTGAGAGAGCTACTTCCAAAAGTGCAGCAGAAAAGAATGGGAAATTATTATTATTATAGTTTATTTATAAAGCGCTGTTCATGTACTCAGCGCTGTACATGAAATAACATTAATAAAAAGTAATAAAACCTGCCAGTGGCATACAATCTAAAGTAAGATAAAAATTTACACTAAAACCAAAAACAAACAAAAAACAAATGTAATAAAGAGATAAAATATTAAATATTAAAATATGACACGGCTCACACCATATCTGGAAACGCTTTCCTGGGAAAGATGCAGCTTGCTTGCTTCTAATGCTTCCCACAGGGTTAGAGCCAAATAAATGCAACCAGTGGGAAATGTCTCACTCTGGCCATGGTCACACCTTTATTTAAAACTTTCTTCAGCCCATCTTCAGGTCTGACTGCTCACACCTTTCCATATCTATTTGTTTTATTGGTGGGTTTTCCGTCCAGGGCTTCGGAGTCTGTCAAAAGTGCCAAGAATCAGGAGTCCCAGAACTCACAATTGACCAAAATAATCATGAGCAGAACCTGGAATTGCTTACAGTGGCAGCATTCAGAACCGCTAGAACTTAGGGCCATTCGTCACTTGTCTGGTATATCAGAACAAGCTATTTGCTAGTATGCTTCCTTGCACATACGACTAGTGCTATTCAGGTCTGGAACCATCCTAAGAGCTTTCTGGTGGTTCTGCTTAAAAAGAACTGGAAATGGCCCAGGCATTGATGCTTCTGCGCCTAATCTGGAACAAGGAAAACACAGCCCCATCTCTGAAGATGGGGCTGCAGCATGTTCCATTGTTCTTAAGAACATAAGAAGAACCCTGACGGATTGGGCCACAGTGCATCAGGTCCAGCATCCTGTCTCACATGGTGACCCACCAATTGTTTCTGGGCATCTTGAGTAGAAGACAAAGACAAAACCTTCACCTGCTCTCAAATCTCTGCCAGTTGCCTTCAGAGGCATCCTTCCTGTCTCTTACGCAAACGTTGAAGATCCTTTGAAACCTTTTTATACCTGACACCACATTGGAGCAACAGGGACACAAGCCAATCACAGGGAAGGGTGGGTGGCGCTTTCACTGGAAGTACACTTCACTTGAAGCAGAACAGGGACAGCGTGTTTTACATTGCTGCCAGTTCTGGGCCGGAATAACGGTTTTCCAGCCTTTGCAATGCAAACGGTATTTGCTGGGCTTGGACTGGGACAGACTGGAGAAAACTAATCAAATCACTCTAAGGGAGATAAGTGCAGAAGTGGTATTAGACTGCATCCACAAACACTTCCAAACAAAAAAGTGGGAAGGAGACTCTAAAACAGTTCATTAGATATGGCAGCTGCCACACACAGCAATGTTCTCATTCCACCTCTAATCCGCATCACAGACAATCAGGTGGAATAAGAACTCTAGCTGTCATATGCAACCCTTATCAAACCCTTTGACATGTGTGTGGATGCAGTGTTAGATCTGTAAAAAGGGCCAGGCAGCAGCAGGCAGCACACTGATGTTTGAAACCTGCAGTACACTGACTCTTTCCTCTTGTACAGATGCCTGCTGTTGAGTCCAGAGCTGTGAATTGCCCAAAGCCAGCAATATTAAAACAATACAAAAAAGGCCTTCCCTGAAAAAATCTGTAGGGAAAGTGCCAGTCTTGGGCACTAACATGCAAACATATGAGTCTGCCATGAGGGCTATAAGAACTGTGTGTTCTTATCAACTGTGAATAGTGGGGAATGGCTGAAGTAATACAAATAAACTAAAAAATACAGAATACAATATATGGGGAAAATCAACTTTCAACAGACATTATTACATGAACACAGTTTTATTTTAGTCCAAAAGAATAAAGAGAGGAGGTCACCCGAAAACAAACAGGTGGGCACCATGCCAAAAAGTTTAGGAACCACAGATGCATTAGATATGAATACCAACAATCAAAAAGTTCAGCCAGATAGCACTTGCTTATTCCGTATTATTTGGATAATCCAAAATAAAGCATGGATAATCCAGAATAAAATGTGTGTGTGTGTGGTTTACTCTGGATTATCCAAATAATATGGATGACATAAGATTAAGATTTTTCAGAAGCCAACTACCTAAAGAAAGCAGATGCCAGGACTCCTTCCAGATGGTGCAGGCTTTCTCGTGGCATTCTGGATCACCCAAGGTAATCCACGAGGTGGATCACTCATGGCATTCTGGATCACTTAAAGAGCTGCCAACCAGGACCTTTTCTGCCAGGCACTCAGGAGTAATGAACATCTGGCACTACTTTCGGGAGGATGGCCTAAACAGCACTCACTGGGCTTGGCATACCAGCCTGTGGTGCTCTTCACATACTGTCCATGGATCAGTATACTGAAGCAGTCTGCTCGTGGACTGCTTCAAAAAAGTCTTCTGTTAGAGTGGGATACAGAGCCATTTTGACACACTGTCCCACTACATAGCTCTGTCCTGTGCAGATAGGACATACTGAATGGAGAGCAGGGTGTGGCCTCTGCTAGACTGCTCCAGGGAGTGGATTCAGGATGCAGTAGCCTAGGTGCCCTGTGGGCTGGTCCACCAGCCCTAGGATGATGAAAAAGAGAAAAAACTATGCAACTGCATTATCTGCAACAGAAGGAGCACCAGTCCACATTGATCTTAATATGGCGAGAGGAGAGGAGAGGAGAGGAGGGAGGGAAAGAAAGAAAGAAAGAAAGAAAGAAAGAAGGAAGGAAGGAAGGAAGGAAGGAAGGAAGGAAGGAAGGAAGGAAGGAAGGAAGGAAGGAAGGAAGGAAGGAAGGAAGGAGAAAGAAGGAAGGAAGAAGAAAGGAAGGAAGGAAGAAGAAAGAAGGAAGGAAGGAAGGAAGAAGAAAGAAAGAAAGAAAGAAGGAAGGAAGAAGAAAGAAGGAAGGAAAGAAGGAAGGAAGGAAGGAAGGAAGGAAGGAAGGAAGGAAGAAGAAAGAAGGAAGGAAGAAGGAAGGAAGAAGAAAGAAAGAAAGAAGGAAAGAAGGAAAGAAAGAAGGAAGGAAGGAAGGAAGAAGAAAGAAGAAAGAAGAAAGGAAGGAAGAAAGAAAGAAGGAAAGAAAGAAGGAAAGAAGGAAAGAAGGAAAGAAAAGAGTTGGGGTTGAGTTCACTTGTCTTTTGATTGATGCATTATTTTAATTTGTAATTAATTAATATAATTGTTACTCTTTATCAGTAACATCTGATTAGAACACAATGATTAGCTGGATTCTCTCCATTACTAGATTGCCATCTAAGTCATTCTCCCACCCTGCCCTTAGCAGTTGAAGCTTTGCACAGCAGCCACCTGCCCTTGCATTGTCTTGGAAAGGATCCTCACTTTAACTGGAAGATGATTGATCACACTGACTGTGCCCATATGACATTGTGCAAAGATCTCTACAGAATCAGCTGGCACAGTAGAAATTCATGTGGGATGATTTTAGAAGATCACAAGCTACACATTAGTCACTGCTCAGCAAAACACAGTTCAGGATTAGAGAAGGTATAAGGTCCATCAGGAAGAAACTGCAACACACTATTCTGGTTTGATCAAACTTGGAATACCTGGGCCTGTTCACACTTGACTTTGTTCTGGAATATATCCTGGAATAGGGGCTCGCTGTCCCCATGCTAGTGCAGGCTATAGCAGGCCCCATGTGAGGCCTGCCAGAGTCGTACATTAGCATGCGGACAACAGACCCTGTCCTGTGATATATCCCAGAATATGGAGAAGTGCAGATTGCACTTGCACCTTAGCCTCTACGGCCCCATTCCCATTCAATAATTTTTTTAAAATGCTATTTACGACACTAAAAGAAATGGAATAAAAAATCCTGGGGGGAAAATGAATATGGCTGTTCCCACTTAAGCGCGGAAAATCCCAATTTCTGAGCTTCCTTCAAAACTGCATTAGGGAAAGCGCATCTTTTCCTCCCCTCCCACTGTGAGTCATGGTGCCCACCTTCTCATCTTTTTGTCCATGAATGTCAAGGGGGGTCACTAGTGGACCCTTAGCAAAATGAAGGGCTCCTTACTTCCCTGTTGTTTTCTCTTCACGGCAGTTGGGCCCTGTTGCCCAAGCTACCTCTGCATGTACATGGGCTGTGGTTCTTATGGTTGCTAAAGCACAGAATTTTACATTACAACATCTCCTTTTGCTTTGGACTCAACCTTCTTTGCTTTGTTGAAAGGAGGTACAGACCAGTTTTTTCCTTCAACCTGACAATAGCAGTTGGAGCCTCAGATGGTGGAAGATGCGGAGCTGGACTTCCGTTGCTGCGACCAGTTGAACTCTGCTACTCTTTTGCCAGAACTTCTTGTGTTCCAGAAGCCCACAGTTGTCTTCAGCTCATGAGTCCTTAGAGTCAGAGAAGATCTTTATGATGGGCCTCCAATTAAGCTCGACTTGATTTTGTTCTCTGATGGCAATTCCTTTTATCATAAAGTTACAGGGTGATGGAGTTGTGCTGTCACAACTGAAACTGCAGTAATTGGTTCTGCCTCCCTGCTAGGAAATTAGAGCCCTCAAGCGACTGAGCTATATGCTTTAATGGGTGTCCCATTCATTCATTCATTCATTCATTCATTCATTCATTCATTATTTGTATTTCTATCCTGCCATATACCTAAAGGTCTCAGGGTGGGTAACAACACTTAAAATCAGACATATATTAAAGCAACAGTACATATTAAAACAATAACAGTGTCTGTAAAGTGAGAGGAGACAGTATATTCCCATTTAACCAAAGGCCAAGGCAAAGAGATGCATCTTCACTGCCTTCCTAAACATATACAGTGAAGAGGCCTGACGCACCTCAACGGGGAGACTATCCCATAGCCTGGGGGCCATCACCAAGAAAGCCCTTTCCTGGGTGCCTACACCTTTTACTACTGAGGGTGATGAGACAACCAGGAGGGTCTCCCCTCCAGATCTTAAGCCACAGGCAGGTTGATATGGAAGAAGGAGTTTCTTTACATATTTTTCTGACAACCAATATGCTTGTTCCAGAATGCATTCACACATGTATCTTTGGAGATATGGGGGCTTCAAAACAGCAGCTGGAAAGGATATCCCACATCTATTTTTGATCAAGCTACTCTTAGAGCTCTGATGCACCTGTAGGAAGTTGTTATGGAACATCACTGAGCTCATTTGAGGGGGGCGGAGCAGCTCTTATTCTTGCAGCGCCATTTGAGGAAGTTAGAACATAAGGGGAGCCCTGCTGGATCAGGCCACAGCCCATCTAGTCCAGCATCCTGTCTCACACAGTGGCCCACCAATTGCCCATGGGCATCTCAAACAGAGATAAGGTCAAACCTACTCCTGCTCTCGAATCCCAACAAATGGCCTGCTTGTCCCCCCCAGCCTGAAAGATGTACTTAGGCTTCAAGTCACATGTGGGAAACAGCTGCAGTTGGGAACATGGTTCCCTTTGAGGACCAGATACAGCCTCATCAGCTGGGAAATTGAGTGTGGATGAAATGCTTTGTGCATAAACCATTACAATCAGGGTCCTTGTTTGTCTTTTTAAACAACACAAACAGTTGTGTTTGTAAAAGGGAAGTCAAGGATCCACTGCGCATGTGTTAAGCCTGCTAGAGTAACCAGAGATCCTCCCCAAAATTTGAATTTAAACCTGAAGGATACTGGACTGCATCTCAGTTCTAGAACAGCATAGAAACCACCACTTGGACTGCACCCAGACAGCGTGTACTTAATCTGTATTATTTAGATCATCTTGAATAAAACATGGATAATCCAAAATAAAATGTGTTTTACTCTGGGTTATCCAGATAATGTGGATTGAGTAAGTACTGTCTGGATGAAGCTTTGATTAAGAAGAGTCCAGACAATCGCCTATTTGTAACTTGTCTGCTCAAGGATGGCTTTGTATGTAGGATTGTGTATGTTTTTTGCAATAAGATTCTTGCTGGTTGAGGCAGGCTGGGAAAATAATACGGTGTTGCAATTATATCAGAAAGTGGTGAATCTTACCAAACTTAATGAAACTTGCTGGGTTTGTTCTTTAGCGCCTTCTCATTCAACGCAGGGATTTCCCGTTTGGCGTGTGCCTTTAACAAGGGATAAGTGAATTAATTAATCTTATTATGCCTTAACAATGCTTTTCAATTACACCCAAGCTTTTGTATTGCAATCCCTGTGCCACCAGGTGCCCTTTTGTTTTGACAGTTTAACTTGGGGTATGGATGTTAGAATTTGGCCTACTTCCAATGTTACTTTTTCACTCCAAGATTCTATGTAGTAGTAGTAGAAGAAGAGTTGGCTCTTCTACCCTGGTTTTCTCACCCATTTAAGGGGACTCAAAGTGGCTGATAAACGTTCTATTCTTCTCCCCAGAACAGAACACCTTGTGAGATATGTGGGGCTGTGAGAGCCCAGAAGAGAGCTGTGACAAGCCCAAGGTCACCCAGCTGCCTTCATGGAGAAGTGCGGAATCAAACCAGGTTTTCCCAGATAAGAGTCCAGCTCCTTAACCACGTCTTGCTTGTTTCCTGAGAATGAAACCATGTGGACTTAGGGTTTAAGCCATTAGTGCCATCTGACTGTATGACCAAACCATTCACTACCTTCATAGCAGTTACACTGGCATTAGCATATCATGCCAATGGAGTAATTTTGTGGTCTGACATCCGGTGGGTCTGCATAGATGCTGGGTTTAAGCCCTTAAGGAAAGGGTAGAAAGAACGCTGCACCATGTGACCAGGTAGGGTTCACTATCAACTAGGGATGTGCACATTTTTTTTTTTTCCTGTTGGCTTGACTTCGAAGCAAATGTGAAGGAAATTCACATTCGTGCAAATAGAGCCACTTCAAATGTGGAAGGGTTCAGATCTGCTGCAAATGTTCTTTGAATACAATTTGAATTCCTGCTGCCAGTTGTGCCCCCAAATCCCCTCCAAATCTGTTCTGAACATTCTGAATCCGCTGCAGATGTGACTGGGCAGCTGATTTTGCCATCTCCCCACATCTGCAAATATAACGAAGCATTGAACAAGTACACAAAAGCATTTGCTCCTCATTCAAATGTCAGCCTTTGAATGTAGCTAAGATTTGATTTGAATGTGATGAATATTCATGCACATCTCTATTCACAAGCGTTGGCTGAAAATATGTATTCCTGTAGAAAGACCCACTGTAGTAACAGAGATGGTAACAGCAACCAGCCTAGATGGGAACAGAGGCCTTTTCATACTAGAGCCAGAACGGCTGTAGTGCCCTTAGGCTAGGGCACTCTGGGCCGCTTACCACATTCACATGGAGGTAGGAAAGGAACACGTCTACACGCATTCCTACCTGCCTACGTTTGAATGGGGAAAGTGCCCTGAAGTGCCCTAGCCTGAAAAGGCTGGACAGGGGCGGGGATGCCCCTCCCAAGCCTGTCCGCCATTGGGCGAGAGAAGAACCAGGGGTGGGCTGACCTGGCAGGGCCCTTCCCCAGTCCCTGCGAGTTCTAGGGGACAGGATCGTACCCCCTAGGGCCCGTAAGGACCCCACTCACCCACCCACCCCCATGGCCCACGGTAGATCACACCCCAGGCCCAGCAAGGTGAGTGATTTGTGCAGGCCTGCCAGCTACTGGGCCAATTTTGGCCCAATCATGGCGGGCGGGGGCATGTCCCACAGCTGTTAGGGAAGGAGGCATGTGAACACTTCCCTCCTTGGACGGCCAGGGATGGCCGGAATGCGCTGGGCCACATGTAGAGCACAATTAGGTACTCTACACGTGGAACGCATGGAGGGCGCTCTAGGACAGGCTGAGACAGTTCTGAATGGAACCACCGGCCCAGAGGAGCGAATGTTCCATCCCAGCGTGTCTTCCACATGTTCCAAAAGGCCTAGTGCAAAAAGGCCTCAGGTTTGACAAATTCAGAGTTGGGCTTTCCATGTTTCCCTATGTAGAGGTAGCAATGAATTATGCTGATATACATACTGGACAGCTTTAGAACTTTCTAATATTACTGTGGATGTATCAGTCTGTTAGCAGCAAGGCTTGGAATCCTTGAAGGGAATGTCTATGCAGAACAGACTTGCTCTGGACCAGCTCCGTATTCAATATGAAGGGCTATATGCCTATATAAATCAATCTTGCTGTGTATACCATGATCAAACTCAAGAGCAGCATGGGTTGCACATACCAAAAGGTCTGTTGCTTTATGGGATCTCCCTTGTCATTCTGATGAAGACCAGAGATTGTGGGCAGCTGAGAAAGGGAGGCACCTCTCTGATTTGCAGATTGGACTTGCACCTTAGCCTGTCTGTGATGGATAGATGAGGGGATTATCTCCAGGTTGAGCACGGAAATACGCAATTGTTGTATTTCACCTGAAGTAAATCAGGTAACTATCTGAAATTTGTCAGCTATTTCAGATGCTTTCTTTTGCGAGTTTCCTATGAAAGGAAACTGGTGGTATCATTAAATTGCTTCTCAACCAGACAAATGTCTGAGAAGTCTTTTGGCCAGAGAATTCCCATTTAACCGAAGGCCAGGGCAAAGAGGTGCGTTTTCACTGCCTTCCTAAACATATACAATGAAGGGGCCTGACGCACCTGAAGGGAGTGACTGTCCCATAGCCTGTTCTGTTTGTGTAGTGTCTTTATTTCTGTCAGGCTTTTCCGCAGGTACCTTGGGACTTTGAGGGTGCGTTCCTATGCAAGCCATTTGGTGCTGTTTGGGCACTGATTGGACTTGCATGGGCTGGGTGCAGGTCTGAGAACGCTCCCAGCCTGTCCCCATGTCATTCCCGCCAAAGTGGGCCAGGTACGGGTTGGGCGCGGATGGAGGCATCCTCACGGGAACCATGCCAAACCCTGGCATGGGGGAGCAACGTCACCGCCTCTCCGCCACCTCTCTCCTTATTGGTAGCTGGATTGACAACAGCGCACCCCAGTGACGCATCCCCCCCTCCCTTAGTGGCACTGAAAGCCAGGACTGGGCTGGGAGACAACAGGGAAAAAAAGTTAAAATAAAGCTCACTTCATAATAATAAATTTCTGAATAATTGTAAAAGACCGAAAGCCACTACGAGGTTTAGCAGCAGTTAGCTGCTTGAACAGTTTTCCGCACCTCTGCTCCCAAGATTTGGGAACTGCGAGAACACCTGCCAGGTTCAAAGGGGAGAAAAATCAAGCCTTGGCGATCGGGGAAACGAGGGTTGAAAATTTTTGAAATTGGAACAAAAATCAAGCCATTATCCAGCCTGCCTTGCAATCAGGAAACAGGGTTGGAAATGTTTCAGTGGAAAATACACAAAAATTAAGCCAGTATCCTGCCTGCCTTGGCGATCGGGATTTTAAAATGTCAGCAGCTGTGATCTCCAATGCACAGGGCAGGAAGGGCAAGCACACCCCACCTCCTAATGACATGAGTGTCAATCTCCTCCCCGGTTAGCCTACGATCCTCTCCATGTGCAGGATCGGCTTGCTAGCCAATGCGTGGCGGATCCCCAAACCACGCTGAGACTTATATTTTCAGGTATCAAAATTGTCCCTGTTGTGGCATGGTTTTGGGGGATTTGGTCCGCTTTCCACAAGCCAAATCCAAAACGCATGGGGACGCCTCTTGCTGATCCCACATTCGGAACCGTACCAAACATGCATGGGGACACAGCATAAATCAGCTCCACAAGTACCCAATAGCTGCACTTCTAGCAGTGTTGTTTTCACTCAGCAAATTCAGAGGATTATTTTTATTTCCCCTAAAATGCATGTGATTTTGTGATTTGGCATTGAGACTTTTTGAGAACTTTAGTAGCTACTTGGAACTAACCGGACCACATCAAATGCAGAGATGCTGTTTATTTTTTATTTATTATTTGCATTTCTATCCCACCCTATACCTGAAAGTCTCATAGCAGGGAACAACATTTAAAATCAGACATATATTAAAACAGTATATATTAAAACAATAACATTGTAAAGTGAGAAGAGACATATTCCCAGGGCAGGGCAAAGGGGTGCATTTTCACTGCCTTCCTAAACATATACAATGAAGAGGCCTGACGCACCTCAAGGGAGTGACTGTTCCATAGCCTGTTCTGTCTCAAAGGTACAGCCAGAGTAAGGGAGGTAATTTAGTGCCCAATGCCTGTGATGTTACTAAGAAATTCTTCTCCCAAATACCGTAACAAGCTTTATGCTGTTTGGACCATATGCTGTTTGGACCTTAAGTTCAAAGGTAAATCATTGGACAGAGCAATAAGCAATGCTCCTGGAAGAACTAAAAACAAAAACAACTCCCGAAAGATGGAGAAGCTGCCTGGTTAAGCGGGGAGAGACAGGTGAAGCAGCATTCAGTTATCAGGCTTCTAGACTTCTCAAACAAATTGCAAAAGCCAAACTAAGGTGACCAAAGTTTGGGAAATGTCCTCCCTGCCTCCATCTTTTTTTTTTACACTTTTCTTTCTTCTTTACCCCTCCTTTTCCTTTTTATTCCTTTTCTTATTTTTTGAGGAAAGAATGGCTTTTGTGGCTAAGGATTATGGGAAAAGTAGCCCCCCCAAGATTTGCAAACTCCAATTGTGATGAAGGGACCCAAAGAGCTCTCTTTGTATGTTCAGCCTATCTTTTCATTTGGTGATCTGTGGAAACAAACAAAGGTATCTGCCTGAAGCTCCATTACTACAGCATGCAATTTGCACCAGCTTATCTAGGGAAATGAGATGAATAAGCTTAGTCTGGCCTAGAGCAAGCAATCAGTGGGTTGCTCATGGAAAGCCTTGCCAATAAAGGTTACTTAATGAACCTACAGTCTTTGTCACAGCTGGTATGAGAAGTTTATACAGTAGCATTACCTCTACCATTTCCAGATTTTGAACCAGCTACCTGTAATTATATTTATATTAGAAAGTTTCCTAAGCAAATGTCAGTGACTTAACTGTCAGGGCCCATAGGAGATTTGGCAACCTTAATGTTTTTTTGCATGCCTTTCTAATGGCTGTGTTCACACAGTGTGTGGCCCTTCTGTTCTCACCCCACCTCTAATCTACCTTTTCTATTCCGGAATGTTCATGAAGGTAGGGAGGATAGACTGTCATGGGAATGATCCCACCTGCAGACTATCCACTAAACCTTCTCTAGGGCTGTGTCCAGGCAGAAAGAGGCAACCAGACCCACAACTGTGTTTTCCATCTCCCACCAGACATGAGTAGAAAAACCGCACTACCTGCATGTTGGGAAAGGAACATACATGATTCGCTCTAAAGGGACTACCAGAAGCCTTTCACGCAATCTGTCTCCTCTCTTTTGTTGCTTTTCACACACTTGGTTGGCTTCCAGGAGCCCCGCTCTGACCCATCTTGTATGCCATTTTCCAGACCCACGGGTAGGTGAGGCTATTATGGGGAACCATTAATGGTTGCTAGAGTTCTCAAAATAGTTACTTCATTGGGAGTGCTTTGGGTATGTGTGACATGCCCAGGCCAGGGTCACATCTTCACTTTAAACCTTCTTCAGTCCATCTTCAGCGCTGACTGCTCACCCCTTTTTGTTTCTATCTGTTTTATTTGTGGACTTTCTACTCAGGAAAGTCCAGATGGAGGGTGGAAAGTCCACAAACAAAATGGATAGAAACAAAAAGGGGTGAGCAGTCAGCGCTGAAGATGGACTGAAATGAAGGTTTAAAATGAAGGTGTGACAATAGCCCTGGTTTTCACAGGTCTCAGATGCTTAACCATTTTTATTATTTGGGTGTGACCAGGAAAGAGGCCTAAAGGGGGCTGAACAGTACTATAACGGCTGTAACCTGCCTTCCCTTTCACTTGAGGGAAACAACAGACATTAGCTCAAACAATATTCACACAGAATTATCCAAGTGCTTGTAAGTGCTTGTTGCTATAGCAATGTGGATGGTCTGGGAAGGGACCATCCACACTTGGAGGGCCTCCAGGTAAGTGGATGTGAAATTTGAGATGGTGCCAGCACTTGCAATGCGGATGTCGGCCACTGTTCTGGAACTTAACTTCTGTGAGAAATAGTCCCACAGAGGTTAAGGGCAAAAAGGAAATGTAATGAAAATGTCACTCATAAGTAAAACTAGACAGCTGTCGTATCTGGCTAACCGGGGGTCCAGTTACCCAGATATGGCAGCTGTTTAATTTTACTTATGAATGACATTTTCACTATGTGTGCGTCTTCATGGCATAGTTATCTCGAATTCAAAACGTTTTGAG
>MTQE01001141.1:4652578-4675793 GCA_014337955.1 Aspidoscelis marmoratus | reverse complement strand
TTATTTCGAATTCTTTAAACTGAAATAACACAAGCCATGAAGACGCGCCCTTTGTTTCTTAATGCATAAAATGGTACTGAGTTTAAAGGGAGATGTTTAGACTTGTATAACTGAATACGTTCCTTTTTTGATTGGTGATCATGATAAACATTAACAGAGTAAGCGGTTAACTACTTCTGCTTGTAATTTTGGCTGTCCTGAAATAATGACACACATTCCTTTCTAGCAATTTTCCTCCCAAAGTATTGGGGGTGAGGCAGGGAATAAGACATCCTTTTCTCATGGGGTCTTCCATTAGAAGTTATCTATTTTATTTAACTCGTTTTTAGCAAATATTTCTTGTTATTTATTTTAAAATATTTATTAGCACTTCATATTAAAAATATAATCTGAAAGAGTTTTACAAAACAGCCGAAACCATCATTTGTATAAAAAGATATGCATGAAAATATTAACCAAAATGGTGGCATGTTCTATATTGTCCTTAAGTTCCAGGCTCAGACAACAGAATTGCAAGAGAGTTATCAGCTTTATGCAGCTATTGTATTTCTTATTATCTGGTCAAAGGGTTTAATAAATAGCTCTTGTTTATTCTACCAATAACTAATAATCGTGATAACTGGCTAAAGCCTCCAGTAACAGTATCAATATATCTCTGAACATTACCTACTCACCATCAAAGCATGAACAGGTGGCTAAAGTTCAGTGACAGAGAAACTGCCTGGAAATCACTGGATTGCATTTGAGATGCTCCAGGATCCCTACCAAGGGAAGCTACATGGATGTGTCTGTGCCATCTCTTAACTCTTGACTTCCAAGACAGTCACAGGCATGAAACTATTCTGATCATTTGTGAGCTTTCCAGAGACACAAAGGCTGCATCCCCATGCAAGCAATTTGGGCTTGTTTTTGACCAGGTGCAGGACTGAAACCAAATCTCACCTGTCCCCATGCCATCACAACTAACATGGGCTGTATACATATACAGCTGTCCCCATGCAGTTGAGCTGTTTTGCACACCTCCGCTTCACCCGGGAACTGTGAGAACACCTGGCAAGCAGAAAAGGGAGAAAAATCATGCCATTTCCTTGCCTGCCATGGCAATCAGTAATGGGGGGTGGATTGCTTGCCGTGGAATAGTGAGAAAAATCAAGCCATTTCTCTGCCTGCCTTGGCGATCAGTAACGGGGGTGGATTGCTTGCCGTGGAAAAGCCCGGGACTGTCCCCATGCACAGGTTTGGCTCCCAAAACACTGTATGCAGAGCCACCAAACTATGGCAAGAACATTTTTTTCCAGGACCAAATTTGGTCCTGGTTTGGGTGATTTGGTTCACAAAAATTGGATCAAATAAAAATGCATGGGGATGACCCTTCCCTAATCCGATTTCATTTCAGAACAAAACATGCATGGGGACGCAGCCAAAAACAAACATCAGCTCAAACAATAGTAATTAAGAAACAGCAAAACCAAGACTAGAACCAGAAGTATTAGAACAGGAGAAGAAATAAACATCAATGTCTGTGAAAGAGGTTCCATAATTTCAACACCAAACTAGATGTACAAAATGAATCAGCTGGACCCTCCAAAGCCAACCATAGTTCCTACGGATGTAGGCAATCCTTAATCAATTACTTGATCTTTACCCATTTTAAAGGAAACAGCTGGCATACACCAAATTAGCCAAGAGCTCCTTGTAAAGAGCACTTCAGCTGTGGTATGTATAAGGGCTGGATGATTTCTCCACAAACGGACTGCAGTTGGCAACCAAAAATATCACTCATCTTGCTGGGCTGACCAAGAACAATAGTGCACCCAGAACTAGTCCCAATGTAAGGTATCAGTTCTTTAAGAGGTGTGCATACCTGCCACAGCAATTCATAATTCATATATCTCTAAATCCAGTTTATCAAGGCTGGAAAGAGGTGGAAGCAGGTTTTCTAGAAGATAAACTGTGATAGAAAGAACAAGATGCCTATTTTGTAATGAAAACACCTGAGAAGGTAGGAAACTGGTTATCACATAGTGGTTTTATTGCCAAGTAAAAGCATAAACTCCCACAATAATTTGTTTCAGAAATCACTGGAATAACTTATGATACACTATTCCCACAACACAAGGATTCTGTCCTGGTAAGTCATCACTTAAAGCAAACCCATGTTAAACAAGAGTAGAGCTTCATGTAAATCCAGGGGATTAGGAAAACCAGCTTGGAAGTTTGCTCATTAGTGCAGATAAGACACCGTCTGGCAAATGGCTGTAGAGCAGCGGTTCTCAACCTGGGGGTTGGGACCCCTTTGGGGGTCAAACTACCCTTTCAGAGGGGTCACGACAAGTATCCCGCCACCCTTCCCTCCCACTTCCCAGCTGCTCTACCCCCATGGTTGGGGGTCTCCACAACATGAGGAACTCCATTAAGGGGTCACGGCATTAGGAAGGTTGAGAACCACTGCTGTAGAGGCATAGGACTATATGATCTTTACTCCATCAGACTCAGTACAATTCCTGTGTAGGGTGTCGCATCCAGATTGCGTTCACATTTAAGTTTTAATCCAGCTTCTATCCACCTTCAAAGTAAAATACATCAGCAAAATGATTAGTTATTTTCTTTCCACATTATTTAAAGCAAAGGTGGACTTACTGAGTTAGATCATGTCAAAATAAAGCGGCTTGTCACTTTGCTGATGGATTCCTTTAATCCAGTTCCAATCCAGTTTAGCTGTGAATCTGGCATGGGTGAGGGAACTCATTTATTTCAGGTAGTGTGGTCCAGCAGCCATTTAAGCCTCCTCTATGGCTGTGGTCACACCTTCACTCTAAACTTTCTTCAGTCCATCATCAGGACTGGCTGTTTACACCATTTCACTTCTATCCATTTTATTTGTGGACTTTCCACCCTCCATAGGGACTTTACTGAATGGAAAGTCCACAAATAAAAAGGATAGAAAGGAAAAGGTGTGAGCAGTCAGAGCAGAAGTTGGACTGGAGAAGGCTTAAACTAAAGGTGTGACCTCTGCCAAAGAGTGGCCCTGCAGCATGTGCAGGACTATAAGGTCCTTCATCCAGGTTCCTCTCCGTCAACTTTATGTGACTCCTGAGTAGCAAGTCACACCCAGGTATGAGAAGAACTCACCTCTTTCATGCAGCATGGTCCAGCAGCCATTTCAATCCCTTCATGGAAAAGCGTCAAGACAGCAGAGAGACTGAAATTCGCTTGGAACAGGAACAGAAAATTTGCCAAGTCTGCATTGGAGTCCCAGCTATAAACAAGCAAATCTAATCCTGGAATTGACATACAACAGATCTTGAGCAAATTTAGGAGCTTAAAGGACATTATGTAAGTTTGTGGGAGGCTTTATTAGAAATAGATTTTGGAAAAGATGAGAGAGTGCTCTCTAGAGTGGGTAATTTGTTTTGCTCTTTTCATTTTTGCAAAAACCACCAAGATCATATCTATTTCATTTTCATTTCCTCCTCCTCAGGCAAATGTCTGAAGTCCCATATCCCCACATCCACATATGTGATCTATGAAGGTGAAGCAGAAGTATAGCAAGAGATATGTTACTGCTTGTTCTCAGCGATGTTGAGCCTTTCCGTTCCTTAGTTCAGTTCCAGAAGGAGATTAGCCCTCTTATTCCATGCACAGTCAAAGATCCAGAACTTCAAGATCCAGATCTTTGAGATGGGGTCCTCCTGGAGATCCAGATATTGAAGATGCCTGAAGACCCTACTGTGGACACCTTTAATCGGGTCCACACAAAATCCACATTTAAGGGCCTGAAGGACCCATTAAATCTGGATTTTCCCTGCCCTCGTGGGGACAGGGCTTGCAGACGGGGCCTTCAGTGGGGTCCAGATAGGGACAGGGCCTTCCTGACTGGTACCAATCAGGTACCAATCGGGCTTCTAATGGGGTCTTAGAAGGATTCTAAGTCCTAGTGGGCAAAAGCCCTAGTCCTCCCTTCTGCACTTTAATGTGGAATAAGCTCAGCACTGGCACACTCTGTCTACGTAAGACAGAGTGTAATCCAGATCAGAGGGCCCTTGATCCAGTCATTGGTAAACCAGCGTGGCTCAGTCTGGAACACAAGGCGAGTGCAGGAGACAGCCCTCTGTGTTCTGGACTACCAGGCGACCCCTGCTGCCAAAATGTGTTCCCCAGTGGCTCCAAGGCTAGGAATTTTTCTTTTTTGCCCCTTGGAATCTGAATCCAAAGCTTGTGTGAGGTGTTGGCCTAGAATCAGACCGTGTTGTTCTAGACCATGCCTGGCCAGTCTGAAACAGTGGGCCTCACTGATTCAGACTCACCAGTTTAGATCATGACCTCACACTGCATATCATTTACTTATTTCACATTTTCTTGGCACTGCATTCTGACAGCAACAGATAGGCATATGCCCTTCAGCACACTAGGCCCTATTTCTTATAATGTTGCATCACAATCTCTGTTGTTTAAGTCCTGAGATTTTAGTGACTGTATACATTCAGGAACACACACTCTCTCTCTCTTCTTTTTTTTTACAGTAGACAAATGGTTTAGCATTCTTATTACAAGTTTTGTTAAAAAAAATGCTGACAGCAACCATTTTGTAATTATTGTTTTGCCAATAGCAAAATAATGAATGCTGATAGCAACCATTTAATGCTTTTTTTTGCAGGTTTCCATTACACTACATATTCATATACCTACTTAGGATCTCTTTTTCTCAATGCTTCCATATTTTCAGTGATTATCTGAACACTGTTTAGCATTTAAAAAACACAATCTGTATAATAATATCATATCAATAAGGTCAGGACAAGGGATGGCCAGGAGTATTTGTAACATAAGAAATTTGTACGAATTTAGCCGAATTTGGACATTCGAATTCAAATCAAACGTTTTGATACATTCATATGAATCTTTGTATGGGATTCGTATGCTGTTTGTATGCATTCGTATGGGATTGAATATTCATATCGAATACCACATTCGAAGAGGACCTATTTGAACAAATATGAATGTTCTTGCATACAATTTGATACTAACTGGATTTTAAAAAATTCATGCATATCCCTAGTCAAGACCTAGTGTGGTGAGAACCATCAGTATGCCAAGTGCTGGCAAAGCTCCATAGTGGTCGGAGCAATCTGGACTGTCATGTCAAGATCCATGTCAACATCCCACACATCTGTGTGTGCAGAATGATTCCTGCCCAGACCCCTTCTGGAGGTGTATTGGATTAGTCTTCGACCCCATCTGCTCTTACCTCAGTACATATTAGCTAGATCTGGATCAACCACAGGCAGAGGCATCTGCATTTAGTGGGCTTCAGAATAGCAAATGTATGCTAAAGAGTGCTAGCAAGGATGTAGACCACATTTATCTGGTCTACCACTAATCAGGATTAGTGAGGCCTTAGCAGAGTTCTGATCCAAATCTACTCTACTCTCATGAAGATGATGTGTTCTTAGCACCTCTTTGATCTGAATTAACAAGTAAGTCCAGAAAGGATCTTAGCGTTGATTTAGGGGAGGAGCTTATACATGCTTTTCTCCAAAATCAAGCTCAAGTGGCTTCTCTGCTGGTGAAAAAGCAGAAAAGGGGCTCTCACTGTGTCTCCTCTCAGGAGAACACATGGAAAAGTTTGTCTGACTTGGGAAGCCAGTTGTATTCACTCCACTCTCACGCACTGGGTAGGAAATGCCCACCTAAGAAACAAGACAAATTTGTACAATGCTGCTTAGTTTCTTCACAGGGCTAAGGAAAAAAAAGACAGTTTTCTGCTCTTCTTTTCCGCTTCCCCTCCTTCTGCTGAATATCAGCCAAAAGTGGAGATGAGGGAAGGCAGTCTATTTCCACTGCAAAGCTGGACGAGAACCGCTGAAGGGAACAAGGCTAATACTTGTTGCCCTGTGTTGTCCTGATCTCTTCCATTCCCTGGGCAGGCTCTCCTATGCTGCAATCACACCTAAGGTTTAATCCTGCTTCAGTCCGGTTTTCAAAGTGAGGGAACACATCCACAAAGTGGCAAGCTATTTTCTTTTAGCATTATTTAGTTCAGAAAATCCACCTTTCGGAGAGTTGGTACGGAGAGGAAATGATCGGTCAACTTGCTGATGTGTTCTCTCACTCTGAAGGTGGACAGGTCGGATTAAAACTAGGTGTGAACGCAGTCCTGGACAGATGGCATATTCAATGTGTTTTCTCATGAGGAGGCTTATTAATGAGGAGCAGTTCCCCCTCTGGTAGAGTGGTCTGGGGATGCCTTTGGAAGATTAGGATGAGCAAACCTCTTCTCAAAGTCACTGCACACATAACTCCAAGTTTCCGTTCAGAAAGGGCCTTGGAGGATGAATCAGCAATGGTTCTTCAAGCATTTTAAAATGGATGTCCAACCACCATTCCTTAAGCTTTTTTTCTTGCAGACTAAACCCACCTAAATCTTGCAATGTTTCTTCATAGGACTTGGCCTCTGGACACCATAGCCTTCATTTTGTTTTAAAGATGTCATGGTTTGGAATGAGAAAGATATATATCATGTATTTCCTTGAGCAACACATGCCTCTGGAACAAAGCCACCTCTGAGCATATCAATGAAAGATTATTATTAAACACCTAATTACAGCTGAGGGCTGACAGATCCAGGGTTGTAGTAGTCATGGACATTTGGCATTTCATCATATAACCTCTAGTGGTTTCCAAGTGGCAAGAGAACGGGAACTCATCAGGCTCCAGAATGCACCTTTGGTGTCCAAAGAGTTCCAAATGTGGGAGGGAGAACTGGTTACCTTAACACCCCCACATGACTGAAGAGCGCTTTTAAACACTCCTCCACCCAGTTTCAAGATGCAGATACCAACAGCTGCAGCAGCAGTGAAAAGGGAGAGTGGAGGATACTTCACAACAACCCATCCAGGTAAGACTCAGTGAACCTAAGAGTGAACTTGTCAAATGCAAGTTGTAAGTGTAAGCTATATGTGAGAGAGGGAGGGAGGGGGGAGAGAAACCAATCAACCTGGATAGCTTCAAGAAATTAATGGAGGGACATGTGTATCTGTGACTATTCAAATGGAAGCCTGGGTACCCCCTCCAAGTTGGAGAGACAGACAGGATGCCTCTAAAGGCCATTGGCAGGGATTGGAGAGCAGGTGAAAGTTTTGCCTTTGTCTTCTGCTTGAGATGCCCACAAGCAACTGGTGGGCCACTGTATGGGACAGGATGCCGGACTAGATGGGCTGTGGCTCGATCCAACAGGGCTCCTCTTAGGTTCTCATATTCTGAGAAAGAGGTGCAGCAAACCAAGTGTGCTGAAATGGAAAAAATCAGAAATCATAAACCCAATTGTCAGCGAGGTTATATTGAACCCAGCCAACTCAACCAACCAGAAATTAGACAGCTGACATCCAGTCAAAATAGGAAGGCAATCGGTTTCCATCTCTAGAAAATAAGGTATTGCACAGACTGTGTTGCAACACACTAAATAATCAATTTAGAGACTGGTTTGAGAATTAAACATCCCAACAATTTTTAAAGATTCCTTCTCTTTTGTGGACTAAAGATGTATTTTGTACTGGATGTATTTTTTTTAGCATTTTGTGAGCCCAGCACACTATTGATTTAAATACTGCACAGAATTTATTTTATTTGTTAATTTACTTAAAACATTTATATACAGCTCCGTTGTCTAAAAAATTGCAAAGCAGGTTGCAATAGACTGTAAATTTAAGAACATTAAAAATAGATAAAACCCACCAATGATTGGAATGGGCAGTTGACTGAATGGGGGTGGAGGAACCAGAGAAATAATTATCGCAACTGGAGAAACAAAATATGAGGATCCAAGGCTGCATCCAGACGGAGGTTAAAAACATGATTATGGCATGACCATGTTGAGATTACCACATATTTCTGTGGCAACCCCAACCTAACCCTGTTATATTGGAGTAAAATCATGCCTTTTCCATGTAGGAAAACCAACATTCAACACAGGGTTTCCCAGAAAAGCATGAAAACCTACCTGTCTGGGTGCTCAGTGTGATCTTTGCTGAATAAAATGGCCCCCTGTATAGGTGCACAGTTGAATCTGAGGCGAAATGGCCATAGGGCGTGGGTAGGGTGTGGCATGCAGCCACATTATCAGAATACCTGGATGTGCACATGATGCCAGTATGGAAGAAGGCACTTTCCCCACACATTGCTGCCCTGATGCCTAGGCAACAAGTCATCATTTTGGAAAATCTTTAATCCAGAATATTGGGAAAAAGTGTGATTCTCCACAAGGATCTGAAAGCAGCCCAACTGTTTTCTTGGGGCAATGCTTTCATAAGAACATAAGAAGAGCCCTGCTGTGTCAGGCCACAGCCTGAGTGCAGCATTCTGTCTCACACCAATTGCCCATGGGCATTTCAAGCAGAGACAAGGGCAAACCTTCTCCTGCTCTCGAATCCCTGCAAATGGCCTTAGAGGCATCCTGCCTGTCCTCCCAGCCTGAAGGATGTACTTTGGCATCCATTGTAGTAGCCATTGATACACCTATCATCCATAAATTTGTCTAACCCTTCCTAAAACCCATCTAGGCTGGTTGCTGTTACCACCTCTTCTGGGAGCAAATTCTATAAACGGATGGGATAAGATGTTTAAACAGGACTTACTCCTGGGTGCCTTATTTTCTTTTACATGTACTTATCAAGAAGATATTTCTGTTGATATCGATGCTATTAATTTTTTTAATTGATTAATATTTTATTTGATATTAAAGTAACTCAGACCTAGGTTGCACTGGTCAATGGAGATAGAAAGGAACAATATTTATTCTAAGGTTGTAGGAGGAGAGAAACCAGGTTTAATATTTTTACGCTGTCTGGGTCCTGAACTCATGAGGCTGCATTAACACCTAAGTTTTAATGAGGCTTCAGTCCACTTTCAGTGTAAGAGGACGCATCAGCAAAATGTCAAGCTGTTTTCTTTCAGCATTATCCAGCTCAGAAAATCCAGCTTTGAGTTAGATAAAGCAGAAAGAAAATGACTTGTCACTTTTGCTGATGTGTTTTCTCTTTCTCAGAGTGGACTGAAACTGGTTAAAATAGGTGTGAATGCAACTTCAGTGAGGCTCACATCTGAAGATGCTACAGAGTGCAGTTGTATTCTGTTTAGGAGATGAGTACAATAGTGTTGCAATACGTCTTTGAAAGTTCATAAAACCATAATCTGGAGCAGATTTATTAACAGTGGCTTTACGACTGATTTTATTTGGGGGGGCGGTATTGAAGGGCTTCCTTTTATCACTACCTGCTCAAATAAAAACCAGGCACCCTGACTGCAAAAAAGGCTGTCTGAGGGGTAGGAGGCCAGTGACCTACCACAGAGGTGTGCTGTCACCATGGCCAGTGACTCCTGACCTCTGGAACCCTAACAGCTGTGGAACAAAAATTACACAACCATGAGAATTCTGTTCATCATAGTTTAATGTCAGTCTGGGTATGGCCTCCAAAATCTGCCCATTTTTGGTCTGATAATAAAGCAGGATGAGCAAAAACGGCCTCCAGTAATTAATCTTCTCTTTTAGAGTCCCACTACACAGCAATGAAAGGAGCAAATGAGAACGGAGGTGTTGAACTGCTTTGGTACCTAGGGCAGCTCCAAGGGCAGGTTTTACACTACTAGGGTGGCCTTTAGATTTGTTTCAGGCAGTGCCCCGTGGTGGATGCAGCCACAGAGGGCAAACATGTTGTTAGGAAAATTGCTGCCCTGTCAGTTTTCTTACAGCCATGTGGGTCTGAGTAAACAAACAAGCTAGAGACAAAAGATTTCTTTTGTCTATATTGCAATACAGGAAACTTGCCTTCCAGACATCCCATCAGGACAAGTTCAAACTCTCTCACATCTGACTTTTTATCCCTATCCCGGCCAGAAGTTTACAGTCTTCCTGATAATGCCTCTTCACACCCTCCAAAGTTAATTTGCATCTAATTTATCCACAATAAAGAGAAGTACATATGAAATTTTTCTTTTGGCATGAACAGTAACGGCAAAGTAAGAACAGTTCAAGCAAAGTTCGTGCTGGCTGGCACTGACCTGTCACTCCTTTGAAGCTGCAAAATCTGCAGACATTTTTATCAGTCATTGCAAACACACTGGCCTCCCTAATTCCTTACAATGTCATTCACAGTTGCACGCTCTGCAGCCACTTTATTCTTACCTCCTTGCATCCCAGCAAGGTCTAAACAGTGATTTCAGTTGCTAAGGAACCATAAGGGTGTGTGGATGTTTGAGTCACCTGGCCAAGAACAGTCAAGGCTGTTGCAAATTTTGGCAATGCATGCTTGATTGGGATTTTTATCTGGTATAAATGTTGCTTACACCTGGGTAGACCTGTTGAGGGTCACACAGGTTATGGAGATAGAAAGAAACATAATTCATTCCAAGATTGGGGGGGGGGGAGGAGAGAGAGAGAATCCAGTTTTAATCTTCATATGCAGCCTAGGTTCTGAGCCTGATGAGGATGTTACAATCTAAAGATGTTACAGATTGCAGTTGTATTTTGTTTAAGAGATGAGTACAATAGTTTTGCAATACATATTTGAGTCACCGGGCCAAGAAAATTCAATTCTGCTGCAAATTTGGTAATGCATACTTTTCCTTTCTTCCTGTGCAAAAAGAACCCATTCTGCCATGCTGATCTGATCTCCTTCAGCCACTGTTTGCAGTTTTTTATGGTAGAACAAAGGTGGTGATGTTTTTTTACTGGATGCATTCTTTATTCCTCCTCACAGCAGCAGTGCAAAAGCAAATTCAATGCTAGGGGGAGTTAAGAAGGGAATAAAAAATAAGTCAACAAGATCCCTGTGCCTCTTTATAAATCTGAATACTTGGAAGCAATTGGTGAGCCTCTGTGTGGGACAGGATCCAGGGCTAGATGGATTGTTGCCTGATCTAGCAGGGCTCCTATTATGTTCTTATGCTATGTTCTATGGTGATGCCGTGTTTAGAATACTGGATACAATTCTAATCACCACATGGCAAACAGGATATTGCAGGACTAGAAAAAGGACAGAAAGGGGCAGCTAGAATGATCAAGGGGCTGTAACATCTTCCTTATGAAATCAGGCTGCAGTGCCTAGGTCTCTTCAGCCTTGAAATACCATGTTTATGGGGAGACCTGACTGAAGTATGTAAAATCATGCATGGGGTGGAAAAGATGGATGAAGAAAAATATTTTCTTTATTGCACAACACTAGAATCTGGGGGCAGGGGATTTAGGATATCCAGAGAGTCATTGGTCTATGGAACTTGCTACCAGAAGAGCTGGCAATAGGGATGTGCATGAATAATTGTAACATTTGTTATTCATATGAATTTGTTTGAATTCAGACATTCATACACAAATTGAATGTTACAATATTTATTCATATGAATAATAATGTTTCTGAACACTCGTACAAATAGTTCAGACATTCATTAGATCGGGAGTGTGGCAAAACGGAGCACCAGTCACATCCACAATGGATCCAGATTGCATTCAACATGGATCGACAGCGGATTAAAAGTGAATTCAGGTCGGATTTGACATTTTCAGAGCGCGGATATGTTACGGATACATATCGGATATGAATTCATTTGTATCAGATGCTTATTTGTTTGTATCGGATATATATATGGGATACATATTCATTCATATCTGATACATATTGAAGATTTGTAAAAATACTTATGAATAGATTTGTATCGAATAGAATTTTACCACATTCAAATGTGATTTATTCGTATGAATACTGATTTTCAAACATTTTATTCATTATGAATCAAATGTCAAAAATACATTTGTGTACACCTCTAGTTGGCAACAAGTACTAACCTGAATATTTTAAGGAGACAGGTGTATCAGACTAAAAAAGCATGTTAGGTACTCTTTGAATAAGGAGGTGATGCATCACATCTCTGTGTCCACAGGCTGCTTGGGGAAGTATTCTGTGTGGTCCAGTGGGAGACTTGAAAAAGTTAGGAGGAAGCATGACAAAAACCAGTCTTACATTGGAGACAGTGTAAGGGCCAGTTCATGCTAGATGGTATGGAAAGATACAATTTTATGATCCACCACAGTTAAGTATGAGGATAGAAGGCTCCATTCACACTGGGGGTGCTGGTGAATGCTCCAACTTTACCACAGACTGGCCACATATGAAATGCTCCTTGTAGATCATCTCTCCCATTCTTGCCTTTGGCTCCACCCATCACCGCCTTGTGGGTCCTGGAATGTTACCTGTGACAGAACACAGCTATCAAACTAGATAAGATTCACAGTTTATGAGCTACAGTATCAACTTCTAATATTAGTTGTAGCTCACTCAACAAAGTCACAATTTGATCTATACAGGTATTCCTGAACAAGTTGCTGCTGCGTATCACACCTATATATATTTTTCTGTGTGGATTAGTTATGTAAATGTGTAAGATTAATGCTGGACTAAATTCAGGTGTAGATGGGTCCAATATGCCCAAAATGTGAGGAATAACCATCTAGTCATAATCCTGAAAAAAACATTTCTCCTAAACAAACACGTAAGAAATTGCTATACCTTCATACATATTCCCAGAACATCAAAGTTATTTCTCTGATTTATCATGGTTTAACAATCATTTCTTTATACATGAATCCATACAGAACTTTTGTGTATTGTGATTTCTAGCCTGTTTTTGCCTCTATTATTTTCCACGCTTATCTGATCTTTTTTATTGCAGGCAGGCGAGAAACAACTGCCATAACTAGAAGCCATGGATTTCAACGTGCTCAAGACAGTCTTACGTATCGCTCTGAGTATCTTATCAGGTTTCCTCTTCTCAAAATACCGCCTCCCTTCGCTAATGTTTAGGAGCATGACGTGGTGAGTGTCTCTCTGAGAAGATATATAGGCAACAGAGTGGTCTCTTCTAGGGGTGTGCACAAATGCAGTTTTCGGGATTCAATTCAAATCAAATATCCAAAAAGTCGATATGAATTGAATCTTTAAAATTCAAATTTAACCAAATTTGATTCGAATTAAGCAAATTCGAATCTATTTGTTTGAATTTTTTACTTGAATTTGCACTTACGAATATCAACAACATTAGGCATCCTGTATGAATCCCGTTACGCATCCCATTTGCATCCATACACATCTGTTCACGTCTGTATGCATCCCGTAGTTATCCTGTATGCAACCCGTTTTTGTCCCGTACAGATCCATACAAATGCATACAGATGCGGGCAAGATGCGTGTCTGCAAGTACCCATCGTGTACGAACCCGTACACATGTGAATGTCCAGACAATTCAAACAAATAGATCCAAAATTCAAAATTCATTCGAAATTTGATCAAATTTCGAATACCTTTGAATATTCGTGAACACCCCTAGTCTCTTCACTGGGAAGCAGTTACTTGTAACAAGAGCAAACTCACAAAAGCTGGCTGAGAGAAGCATTAAAGCAATGGCAGTGGCCAAATGGGCTGCAGTCATTGCCACACACAAAGATATGTAGGCTTGTCCTGCTTCTTTGTTGTGTACATTTCTTTAACAGTTGCTTTATTTATTTAGGCTACATCTCGACATCACTTACTGATTCCACTACGTCTAGGTATTCTGGAATAAAGCGTGGATGGCTTTAAGGAAGGGTTAGACAAATATATGGATGACAGATGTATCAATGGCTACTAGAATGGAGGCCTACGTACATCTTCCAGGCTGGGAGGACAAGCAGGATGCTTCTAAGGCCATTTGCTGGGATTTGAGAGCAGGAGAAGGTTTGCCCTTGTCTCTGATTCAGATCCCCATGGGCAGTTGGTAGGCCACTGTGTGAGACAGGATGCTGGATTTCATGGGCTGTGGCCTGATCCGGCAGGGCTCCTCTTAGGTTCTTACTGAATATTTATGTTTATTTTGGAATAGTCAGATTCTACTATAAGGCCATGGGCACACCTTCTAGACCAAGTGAACCAACCTTCCTAATGCCACAACCCCTTAATGGAGTTCCTGATGTTGTGGAGACCCCAAACCATGGGGGTGGAGCAGTTGAGAGGTGGGAGGGAAGGCCGGTGGGAGACTCGTCGCGACCCCTTTGAAAGGGTAGTTTGACCCCCAAAGGGGTCCCGACCCCCAGGTTGAGAACCACTGGTCTAGTGGTTAAGGACGCCGGACTCTTATCTGGGAATACCGGGTTTGATTCTGCCCTTTCCCATGAAGCCAGCTGGGCGACCTTGGGCTAGTCACAGTACTCTGCTGAGCTCTCACAGCCCCACCTACCACACAGGGTGTCTGTTGTGGGGAGAAGAATAGAAAAGCTTTGTCAACCGCCTTGAGTTCCCTTAAATGGGTGAGAAAAGCGGGGTAGAAAAGCCAACTCTTCTTCTTCACTTTAAACCTTCCTCAGCCCATCTTCAGGTTCCAGCTTTTCATTTCCCTCTGTTTTATTTGTGGACTTTCCACCCACCATTTGAACTTACCTGAAATAAAACAGAGAGAAATGAAAAGGTGTGAGAGCAGACAGATCTGAAGATGGACTGAAGAAGCTTTAAAATGAAGGTGCAAACATGGCCAAAGTTAGCAACATCTGGATGCAGCCTTCTTTATCTCATTTCTATTCCACCCTGTACCTGAAGGTTTCATAGGAAGTTACAGTAAAATCAGTGCCTGCATTGTAGGTAGCGAAGGAAAATCAATGAAAAAATATCAAAATAGAAACTAACGAAAAGGTATAGAGACCAGCTCCGGGTCCAGTAGAAGAGAAGAGAAACTTCTCGGTCATGACTTTGTTGCTGACGATCACTATACCACGTTCAGGTCATAGGAACTCAGGTTTCCAAAACCACTGCCTGACTGGTGCCTTTTGCTAAGCATGTTTGGTCTTGCAATTTGTTTCCTGTAACAACATGGAATGGGCCTGTCAAATAACTTGTGACTTTCAAGTACTATTTTAGGGGGGAAGTTTCTCTCAGATTTACTTCTTCCTGAAGGCCAGTGCTGAAGGTGTAGAGGATATTTCTGTGGTATAAATTCTCCATGTTGTGGACCCTTCTGCACTTACCTTGCTGTGTTCTGGCCTAGTGAATCTGAACCACAGCAAGGCTTAGTATGGATTAGTACAATATGCAGAGCAGTTCTGTTCTAGTCCAGCTCCTGCCCTGGCGCCAAAGTTCACATGAGCTTCAGAAGCATCCCTCAAGGGCTCTGCCAGCAAGGAAGAAGAAGGTTTGGTTTTTATACCCCACTTTTCTCACCCTTAAGGGAACTCAAAGCAGCTGACAAACCTTCTGTTCTTCTCTTCTCCCCACAATAGACACCCTGTGAGGTAGGTGGAGCTGTGAGAGCTCAGAGAGGGAGCTGTGACTAGCCCAATGACAACCTGCTGGCTTTGTGTATGGGTGCAGAATTGAACCAAGAGACTACCTGGACACTCTAACTACAAGACCAAACTGGCTCACAAATTTCCTAGCCTCAAAGCAGTGAAACAAGGCATGTCACTGGAATAGGTCCTCCATAAATTGGAACATGGATGCATATGCCTTCTGCATGCCTCTGTGTTCCAAGTTAGGCCCGGTTAGTACACCTGTAAACCTCAATATCAACGTCTAGCACATGAGGTCCCTCCTGATCCGGATCACACACCTTCTTGTCCAGACAGAGTGTAACACAGTGGCTGGGGCCTCTCTGATCCACATTAATCTGAGGTCAGAAAGTCCTTGAAGAGGACTATAGAGGATCATAATCCTTATTAATGGTGAGTGCAAAAGCCTTTTGATATAAGGCCAGTCCTGCATGGGTTAAGGCTCCTTTGCAAAGATTATTCTTGAGACATCCAGAAATATAAATTTATAGCATCCATATCTATAGTGTTGGAAAGGTATAAGCCCAGTGACACCTGGAAGGTGACAGATAAGCCACCACTATCAAATACACTTTCTATGCAAAATCCCTTGTCTATTCATCTTGCATCTCTTATTCTTTCAGGTTCAAACGTCAGAGGAGAGGTGTGAAAGTAAAGCACACCGATCATGAAGGCTACCGGTTCAGTTACTTCACACGAGGGGAGCCTGGACCCCGGCCATCTATGTTGATGCTTCATGGGTTCTCACTCAACAAAGACATATGGTTAAATACAATCAAAGTAGGTTTCCATTTCTTGTTTGGAAAACCGTATAGAGCAGGCAAGGCTGTCCGCAGACGTCTCACTCTGCGAAAGAACAGGAAAGATGCAAGGAGATGCCTTCACGTTCCTCCTTCTCCTCCTTCCAGCCTCAATAGCTTGGGGGATTTGTTTACAGATCTTCCCAACCAACAGGGAGAGAAAAAATCAGGCCTCGTGCCTGACCTAAGCTGTAAACCTGTAACTGAAGAGGCCTCTGTAACAAAACCTTTGTTGACTCAGAAAGGAAATATTGAAGTAGATGCCCAAGGGCAGCATCAGACAGAGTCTGGAGTGCAGGAAAAGAATGAAGCCCAGATACATTCGGATAAAGAGTCCCTGGTTAGGAATCCAAGTCTACAAATGGCCAACACAGAAAATACGGAGAGAGGAAGCAAAATAACTTCACCACCTGAGCTGACAAAGGCAGTCCCATGTGCAGACCTAAATGACATCAATATTTCTGCTCAGACTAACCTGCCTGGAGCAGGTGGTATGCCACGGATTTCTCAGATAAACCTAGGCCCAACTCATAGGTCAGGACACGACTTAAGCCAGGTCTTTGGAATGGGCTTAGACAGAAATTATCAGGGAGTAGGGGTCCGAGAAATTCCCCCACTGACAAGGACAGGTCATAATCTAATTGCTGCCCATAGCTACCACAGGGATAGAGGTTCACCTCCTATGGCAAACCCTGGGAGGATGACATATGGGGACGGATTTCTGGGGTCACCTGTTTCCTTTCCTGCACACGTAACTGGAGATCCTGTTGAAGTCATGATCTCATCTCGGAATAAAGGGATGACCAGATCTACTCCTACATATCCCCAGCCTACCCATAGAGCCATTTCAGCTCCTTGGGAGTCTGAGGTGGTTTTGAATGATGCTGATTACTCACCCCCATTTCCGCCTAGCTACAGGCGCCGATTTAACAGGGAAGCAGGCTTGGCCACTTTCCCAGATGACATTCCTTGGGTGACAAACATGGAAAGCACAACCCTACTTGTTCCTTCAGATAATACAGTAGCTTTCAATACATTCGGTCATGATGGCTTCCATGACTGGGCTTAGAGCAAAACCATTTTTTGGTGGCATCAGTTCCCACTGGAGGATCATTCTCGGAAAATGGTCCTAGGAGACCCATAGACACTGAGCCACAGGTCTGCCCTGGAGGACATAAAATTCCCCCATGTTTCTTAACTTCTATGGGAAACTGTTAGCTTTGGTGGCAATACACTTACCAATATGCTGGGCACATTCAGCCCTGTATCTCTTTTCTATCTCCTGATCCTAGAAAAGTTGTTGATGCTTGGAGGCAGATCTGATATGGATCTAACCAATCTTAAGAACAAGCAAGTAGGGATGTGGACGAATACTCGTAACATTTGAAAGTCGTATGAATTTGGTCAAACTCAGACATTCAAAACATTCGAAGATTGACATTCAAATTTGAATTGAATGTTTTGATGCATTCACATGAAGTTTCATATGGGATTTGTATGGGACTGAACATTCGCATCGAATACTAATCCTACCACATTCGAAGGGGATGTATTCAAATGAATATGGATTTTCTTGCATTCGATTCAATACAAATTGAATAGAAAAAGACATTTGTGCATATCCCTACAAGCAAGGCACAGGTGCCATGGATTAGAAGATCATCTGTTCTGGAAGTTGGCTTAAAGGATAGACAGGAAGGTATCCCCACTTGAAAGTCTTGAGGCAGTAATAAGAAGTGTTTTTTTTTCTCTTGGTTGCCATCTGAAAAAGAGGACCGGGTTCCTGATCCTTTAATTGTTGAACAGAAGACAATATTTCAGCATACGTGTCTGCATGGCAAGCTCTGTCTGCTGAAATTCCTTCCTCTGAACCACTAGGAAAGCAACAACAATCCTGTCCTCTTTTTCAGATGGTAGCCCTGTTTTATACGGTTACCCCAGATTAGTCTCCATGTGGATAACAAAGTAGAAACAAATTTTAAAAGATGATCTGGAAAGAAAGTTATTGGTGTAGAATGTGATTGAAAAGCTTTTGGTGAAGTGAGATTTTAGCAGAATGTTTCCAGCCCAATTCTACATGCCAATTTCAGGCTAGTTAATACACTGCCTGCATTTGCTTCAATCTGCCTACATGCTCAGATCTACCACAAGGCCTCCTCAAGTGCCCAGCACCTAAGTGAGCACAGCAGCCGCAGCCTTTTTTGTGGTGGTTTCAATGTTCCAGGACACCCTCTTTCTTTGGCTGCCAGCAGACTACCTCTCTGCAATCATTCTGGAAATCACTTCATTCAGGCAGCCTCCTCTTTATTTTTATCCTGCTATTTTCCAGATAATTTTGTATTTTTAATGATGTAACAGCTTTGAAAGGATATTGCCTGAAAAGGTGGCCTGGAAATACTTTAAATGAAGTCAACAATAAATAAAGGGCATGGAGAGTTCCCTATGCGCTGCATCCCACACTAATGTCAGCATCATCCATCTTCTTCTATAGGCCATTGTTCTCTTAGGGCCTTTCTGCAATTACTTGATAATGTGCATCCAGGAGCTGTTAAGAACACACTGTCAGCACAGAACTAGTGTAGATCCAGATCAGAACTGTTCTAAGGGCTCACTGATCCGGATTGGTGGTAGGCCAGGTAAATGTGGTCTATATCTGCGCTAGTGCTCTCTGATCCTGATCAAGGAAGGGGCATCCGATCTGTAGAATGGATCTAGCAAGAACCTGGGTGTGGTGTTGAGTGAGATGCGCAGATGCAACATGACTGCAAAGGCGCCTTTGCAGTGCCGCTGCAACAGTGGCTACATTGACAGCAATCGCAGTGAAGGTGCCTTCGCATTGCCTTCAAAGGCACTGCACCCTGCACTCCCCTACCCGGATGTAACTTTTGATTGATGGGGACATAGCCAATTGCATCAGGTACTGGAGGTCCTGTAACCAATTGCATTGCAGTGTGGGCAGTTCATACAATGGTAATTTGCATCCATTATGCAGTGCAGGGCTTAAGCATCTGCACTGCATCATTCTTTAGCACACATTTGCCATTCTAAAGCCCACCCAGTGCAGATGCTTCTGCCTGTGTTTGATCCGGATCCAGCTAATCCAGATTCATTAATAAGGATTATAACAGAGGTAAGTGCAAAAAGGTCCTCATATACTATGTTAATGGGCAAGGTATAGAAGAAAGCTGCCTCCCTCTACCTGACTTTCTCCCCTTCTTTACTGCTGAGAGGCAATGGGATGTAGCTTGCTATGGATCACACACCATTGATCCTTTATCCCAGTCCTTAAGCAGATATTATTTATATTTCTCCTTTTATAAAATGTCTGCAAGATTGTAACCCTGGAGATTCCGCAACCTCCCATTCCAGGAAAAATGGCCCTTGGGGGGTTGGGGGGAGCCCAAGGTGTGCTATGAATTGGTAGTTCCAGGGGGGGCAAAGCGGCAGTGCAAAATGTTTGAAAAAAGATTCTGAAGTTCCTTTCCTCCACCTGCCAAACCACAAAGAATAGCAGCCAATAGTACTGGAAATGCAGGTGGGAAATAACAAGACAGTTGATGGAAGAATGTGGAAAGAAGGGAGCTAAGCTATCAGTTGAATGAGAGTTTGAACCTGTTAAAATATTTATTTTTGCAAGAATCATAAAATAACTGTGTGTAGCCCTGACACTATCTTGTGTTTCTGCCCTCCTTTTCCCAGAATGCAAGGGGAGGGGGGATAGAGATTAGCACTAAGTGGACAGGATAGAAAAGAATAACTTTTTATAAGCAAAAAGGTTAAAAAGGAGATAAGCTACCCTTAAAATGGCCAGACGAGGGCCAAGAATTCCATTACATGCTACTATAGTTGCCAAATGAAAAAACAGGATTCTTGTGGGTTGCCACAGACTTTCAGGCATACAACTGACACACAGTTGCACAGGGGAGGAAATTTAAGCAGATGTTGCTTGCATTACAAGCCATGGCTACTTAATTTTCCTTTTTTGTACAGCTTTTAAAATTATAGAAGTTCTTTCCTTTCTTTCATGTGGTAACCTTAATGTACGGGCACATTCATCAACCTCTTCCATTCCATTCCATTCCTTTCTTTCTTTTCATTTCTATCCATTTTACTTGTGGACTTTCCATTCAGGAAAGTCCAGATGAAGCGTGGGAAGACCACAAATAAAACAGATAGAAATGAAAAGGTGGGAGCAGTCAGACCAGAAGATGGACGGGAGGTGATTATGGCCTAAGTTTGCAAAGAGAAGGAGGATTAACTTGGGCTTAAGACTCAAACAGCTCATTCTAATGTTCTCAGGTGAACTGGGCTTCATGGGATGTTTTCCATGGCTCTGAATTACTCCATTACTCCTCTTGACTCCATTATTCCTCTTCCCACATGATTCTTGGAATTTTGCTTAGGAGGAGATAGAAAGAGAAATAGGACTTATTTCACTTTTTCACATTCCAGAAATTCTGCATACAGGACCTGCTCAAACATACAAATACAATGGCCTTGGAATATGGCAGCACTGAACCAAGGATGGCTAATATGTGGCTCACCAGATATTATTGGATTTTAATTCCCATTATCTCTGATCTTTCGACCTTCTGGTTTTTGATGGGAGTTAAGGAGATCACAACATGGAAAGTGCCCATTGTGGTCTACTCCAGGCCCTGCACTTTCCTAAGAATAGCATTGGGTTCACACCTAAGTTTTAATCCAGTGTCAGTCCACTGCCAGAGTGAGAGGACACATCACCAAAGTATCAAGCTGTTTTCTTTAAGCATTATCTAACTCATAAAATCGATCTTTAGGTTAGGTAAAGTGGAAAGAAAATGACTAGTCACTTTGCTGATGTGTTCACTCACTCTGAAAATGGGCTAAAACTGGATTAAAACTTGTGTGTGAACTGGAGGCAGTGACTCTGGGCCCCTTGGGGCAGGGGGTTGTATGGCTGGAAAACCCTGCAGGACCAAGGACAGAGTTCTACTTAAAACGGTGAAAATTGCACTCAAACTCACAGGGCCCATTTACACCTAAGTTTTAATCCAGCTTCAGTCCACTTTCAGAATGAAAGACAAAGTGTTTTCTTTTGGCATTACTAACTCATAAAATCCAGTTTTTAGTTAGATAATGTGGAAAGGAAATGACTAGTCACTTTGGAATGTATTCTCTCGCTTTGAAGGTGGACTGAAGCTGGATTAAAAGCTTAAGTGTAAATGGGCCCCACAGTGTACGGCTTGAAATGGAGCCAAAAATTACCTCACACAGACTGTGGTCCCACCTTCATTTTAAATGTTCTTCAGTCCATCTTCAAGTCTGGCTGGTCACATCTTTTCACTTCTATCCAGTTTATTTGTGGACTTTGCACCCTCCCTTGGAAAGTCCACAAATAAAATGGATAGAGATGAAAAGGTGTGAGCAGTCAGATTTGAAGATGGACTAAAGAAGGTTTAAAGTAAAGGTGTGACCACATAGTGATTCCAAGTCACCTCTTCTCCTCTCCATGCTTCCACACGGAGGAGTGAGGTAAATGTCCTTGTCAAAGAGTAGTTTTAAAAGGCCTGCACTCTAGAGTGCTTCACTTGGGGGTTGAGGTGGTCAGGGGTGGAAAAGTTTGCCTGCTTTGCCTTCTGGTCACCTGGGTGATGGCCCAAAATGCCCATGTGGCTGAACATGGAGAAAAGATGCCTTCCGGCAAGCATATGAGACTTCCTGAAGATGCAAAGGAAAAGAAAATGGGCAGAACTCCCCCCACTTTTTTTTACATATGACTAAAAAGTTAAGCTGTTCTGTGAGGTAAGCAGAAGACGGAGAGAATTTTCTGTCAGGAGTTGCTTGTTTAAAATTCAAAGTGACTGATCCTGGCCTAAAATACATTAGCTGAAGCCCAAAAGAAAAGGGTTTCTGAGAGGAAAAACAGAACAGAGACATAAAATGAGTGCAGGAAGAGCAAAAAGACCTACGAATACCAGGAAGAGAGAAAACGAGAAACCATCAGTCAAAGAAAAAAGTGTCAACTGGAAACGCACAGATACACTTCCAAGTTAAATCCAATAATTGTTAATATGAGAAATTTGAAGGAACGGATGAAACACATAAAAATGAACATAAAAGCAGATGTTAAGTGGGAGGAAAAATAGGTTACAGTTGTGTCTAAGTTGCAGAATGGGGACAGACTTTGAACAACAACAACAATAGTAAATAGAAAAGAGGCACTGAAAAAATATTACTCCTGTTGTTAAAGAAAAGTGCAGTATGAAGAAAACAGGAGTGTTTCGTTGTTCAACTTACAATACTTAATACTTACTATAGCGCAGTCCTAATGCTACGACTGTTTAATACAGTTCCTCATGTTGTGGTGACCCCCAACCTAACTCTAACCCCAAACCATAAAATTATTTTCTTTGCTACTTCATAACAACCCCTGTGAAAGAGTAGATCAACCCCCAAAGGTTGAGAACCACTGCTGTAACAGAAAAACTGGAGCTTTCCAGATGCTACTGGACTCCAAATGTCTGTCTGCACTTACCTCTCACAGTCCAGAATAATAGGGAAGGACAAGGTGACCTGACCCAAAGTTGGGATGGATTGCAGTGGGCTGGAACAATGCCATCCGAATGGCAACAACATGTTCCAACCCAGCCCAGGGGTTTGGAGCCAGTGCGCATGAGCTCTGATGGCCAGGAACAAAACGAGGTACACCACCAGAATAACCCATCCATAAAAGGGAATATGGAGATGTGAACTATTTTCCAGATTAGGCCATGCTAATAACTCAGTAGATCAATTCTGAGGTCTACTGGCAATCAAGAGCAGACGTCTCTTGATTTGGTTCATGCTCCATCCTGTATGAATGAAGCATCCTAGCGGTGGACAAGGACTCCTATATTTTGCAGAAGATCCCCAACTGCCAGCTGCCCAAGACAGCATGACCAAAGAACCTGGGTAAAGGGACATGGATTTTCATCAGGATCTGGAGGATCATGGGATTCCAGGCTTATATCCTAAAGATAGCATAATAAAAATAACAATATTACAAAAAAAAATCTGGAACATATGTGTTCATTAAATGAAAATAAAGCCCCAA
>MTQE01001141.1:4640066-4652518 GCA_014337955.1 Aspidoscelis marmoratus | reverse complement strand
AAAAAAAATCTGGAACATATGTGTTCATTAAATGAAAATAAAGCCCCAAATGTAGAAAGCAGATGTGTGGAACTGAGTTGATGAAGACTGTTTTACATGAGAAAGAATAAGAGATCTACACGAGCCCTTAGAACATCACCAGTTATTATAAAGGAGGGTAGACTAGAAAGACTAACAGTTTGTGACACATTTTGGCCAGACTTTGGAAAAATTCTTTCTTTGCATTACCATTCCCATGATGCTTAGCCATAAGGGCCATTAATTTGTTCTGGGTAGTTAGTAAAAAAAAAAAAACCAAATTATCTATGCTGTCTCTATATTAGATAAATGGAAATATCCTAGAGATTTACATTAGTTAGATTTTTTTTTTTTTTTTTACAAAAATATCAGTTTAGTAAATTGGCTGAAAGAGAAACACCTTCCCTTTGATGTACAAGGAAAGTACCACACAATAGGCAGGTTCATAATAAAAATAAACAAAAAAAAAACCCCTATAATGAGGGGTTTTTACTGGACTTTCCACTTGCAAACATGAGGAAAACGCATCTCACTTTTAATCACTGGATATACTAGGGTGTTTTCTTTATTACGTCAGGTTTGTCTTGAACTGGTGGCCTAGACTGCTGGGAGTGGAATGTTGAGAATTGTTCAGGAACATCTGGAGACCCCCAGTTTGAGAACCATTGACGTTGTGAAATTCAGTAGGTACTCCTGCTTTAGAAGACCTTCAGTTGTTATTCATCTGTCCCTTGCTTTTGTCTTTTTACAGGCATTTCCTGAGGACCTCCACTTAATCTGCCTTGACATGCCTGGTCATGGAAAAACAACTCGTTTGCTGGGAGAAAGTTACACAGCAGCTGCTCAGGCTAAAAGGGTACATCAGGTGAGGCCTTGCTTCTTGTACCTCCAGATGTTGTTACCCTACAACCCTCTATGTTTCTTAGACACTTGAATCAGACTCCGGTTGCCTCCCCACACCAGTGCCACGCTGGTGCTACATTTCCCCCATCTTGATGGGCCTCTGGCAGGCTTTATACAGAGAAGGGATGAAACTTTTTAAAAATGTTTTTTTCAAAAACTAGGAATGCTACCCTTCTCTTTGGCCGTGGTCACACCTAGGGATTAATCCAGCCTCTGTCCACTTCCAGAGTGAGAGAATACACCAGCAAAGTGACAAGCTGTTTTCTTTCAGTGTTAAGCAACTCAGAAAGTTCATCTTTGGGATAGACAAAGTAGAAATAAAATTACCAGCCACTTTCTGGATGTGTTCTCTCACTCTGTAGGTGGACTAGAGTTGGATTAAACCTTAGGTGTGACCACAGCAAGGCAAGAGAAGCTCCCATCTTGAGTTGGGGAGGGAGCAGAAGACTGATGTTCCTCCACCATCAACACTGGGCACTGTGTATCTAATGTTGGCATGGAGGAGACAACCCCTGGCCCATTGTGATCAAAGCGAATGTGTCCCCGGCTGTGATCTGAAGGGCAGAGCTGCCCCTGTCATCAGATTCAAAGTAGGAAAATCCCTGCCTTTGAATCTCATAGCAGAAGGGCTAGCAAGACAGAAAATGGCCCCATGGGCCATTTCCCATTTTTGAGAACACAGAAGAAGAGTTGGCTTTTCTACCCTGCTTTTCTTACCCATTGAGGTAGGAGGGGCTGTGAGAGCTCCGAAAGACAGCTGTTACTAGCTCAAGGTCTCCCATATGCTTCATGGAGGAGGGCAGAATCGAACCCGGTATTTCCAGCTCCCTAACCACTAGACCAAACTGTCTCACATAGGGTGCCAGTAGGTCCTCTTGTGCAGTGATGGCAGCAGCAGGCCCACCACCATGGGGCAAGAGAGGTTTGAAGGGTTATGAGGGCTCTTCCAACCACTCTGCCACTGACGTCCCATTGTGCACCACACAGGCACTGTGCATATCCTGCCTCCATCTGCAAGCCGCAGATCCTTCACCTGTAGCCTTGGTACGTGCATTGCACCATGAAGGCTAGCAAATGAGGAGTGTTGTGCTCCACCTTGAGATCTACAGGTGATGGGTGAGATAGGAATATCTAGAAATAAGAAATATAGTCATAACTTGGTCTTTCAGTCAAACCCTTTTGCTTATTAGCCAAATGTTGAAATGGCGTGGGAAGATTTGAACTGGAATGGTTAGTATAAACCATCTATAGATTTCTACAGCCGACAGTGTTGCCACAGGTTGGCACAGCATGGCTTTGTGTTTACACTGCCGTCCTTCACTATTTGCAGTCCCATATATTCAGAACTGCAATACTGTAGAGAATCTAGTTTTACCAGATTTTTCTTCTGCTGCAATCCCTGATCAACCTGCCCATGCCCTAAGATCTGGAGGGGAGGCCCTCCTGGTTGTACTGTCACTCACAGCAGCAAAAGAGGTGGGCACCCAGGATAAGGCTTTCTCAGTGATGGTCCCCACTGAGGAATAGTCTCCCTCCATTAGTGCAAATTCTTATGAGACAAAGACCTGTAAGAAAAGGAGTAGTATGATGTTTTGGGCAGCTAACCATTAAAATCCTTGTTGTTTTGATATCTGCTATGTGTTTTTCGTTGGCAAACAATCCCACTTTCTTCCTGTTTCTGATTTCAGTTTGTTGAGTGTGTTGGTCTAAACAAATCCCCTTTCCACCTGGTTGGCATGTCCACGGGTGGGATGGTTGCCGGAGTTTATGCTGCTCAGTACCCATCAGAGATCTCCTCCTTAACCTTGCTGAGTCCAGCTGGTAAGCATCTAAACATGTCATTATCTCAAAGGGATTGTTACATGATGTTGTTTCATTGTTCAGTTATGTCCGGCTCTTTGAGGAGCGTTCTCACACTTCCCTTCCTGTCGGCTGGACGGGAAAGGAGTGTGATGAACCAATGTTGACTAGCACTCGCACCTGGAGCCCTAGTCAACTTTAGCCACCGTCCCCCACAATCAAATTCTTACCTTGATTCAATTGCGGGGCCAGTCCTCTTCTGGGCACTGCCATTTTGGCTGCAGCGCCATCACCATGATGATGATGACGCTCTGTGCACATGCAGTAGTGTCTATGGTCGCCCAGGGTGCCAGCACAGCACTTGCACGCCACCTCAGATGACCCCAGGCCACTGGAAGAGATACGAATGGCTGCTGCCTGGATGTGCCACGTAAGCTTTCGGTTAATGTTGGTAAACGTGTGGAGCATGATTTTGAGCTCCACACCCAGTGCATAATTAGGGAACTTCTGGCAAAGCAGGGGGTGTCTCGACGGAGGCTGTAACGGTCTCCTCAAGGTGCGGATGCTCTTCCCCAGAGCTTCCCGAATCATGCACTATGGGCTGTAATGTGAATAGGCCTCACATCCCATGGACCATAGCACACCACGACTTTCTGTCTTCCACTTTCTCTCAAGATGCCTAAGTCACATTCACTGCTTCCATGTTTACTGATGTCAAATTTGTGCTATAAGCCACTACGGGAACAAAAGCCATGACAAAGGAAACACAGATCAATATGTAACAGCAATATGTAGTGTCTCTTTGGCTGCCTCCAGACGACAGTCAGATATAGTGGTAGGAAGCAATAATGAGTGTATTGCTTCCCAACTCTGACAAACAGACTGTATAACGCATTAAGTATTGTGGCCAGTGCTGTCTTTACATGTTTTTTGACGGGCAATCCAGGCAATTCAGCTGCTGTTAAATTCCTGGACATGCGTGGTGGATGGAGCAATGATTGCCATTCTGTCCAAATGGTAGGTAGGTTAAAGTGCTGTTGCTAGAAAATCTACAACCAGCGCTCAGTTTACAGCAATAGTTAAAAGCTCTTTTTAGGGGCAAAAAAGCAGAGCTATGGTGGGGTTGCCTATGATTCGTGAGGTGACCCCACCACAGAAGCACCATAACGGTGTTGTATCCAACCCATCTGGATTGGGGCCTTTATCTCCATTTTAGGTCTCAGCAATGTGAGGCCTTCTTGAAATGCTCTGAGCCAAGAAAACAGTTTGTTCTGCTTTAAGAATGTTCACATTTATAGTTGTTCAGCTGAATCAAGTTCTTTTTTCCATCCCTTTCGAGCAGTAGCATATGGCTCAGGAGGCAGCTGGTCTGAGATAAAATCCAGAATAAGGCCCAGTGCAGAAAGGGCTATGTATATTCCACCTCAATTTGATCCAAATAGCCCTTTCTTTCTTTCTTTCTTTCTTTCTTTCTTTCTTTCTTTCTTTCTTTCACTAATGCAGTATGATTGGCCACTCCTTTATGTCAGACGCCAGACTGGTTTTTGCCTTTTGCCCAAGATCCAACCTCCCAAAATGCATATGTGTAACACTCCGAAAAGTTTAGGGATTTTTAAAAAGCACACTTTAAAAGGCCACCATGGTCACACCTTCACTTTAAACCTTCTTCAGTCCATCTTTACTTTTCATTTCTATCTGTTTTATATGTGGACTTTCCATCCTTCATTTGGACTTTCCAGGCAGGACGAAGGTACAAAAATGATTTTTTCCCTACATGAGCATACCTGGGTTACAAATCAGGAATACCCTGCTCGTCCCTTCTACCGATTGGATGGAGTAAGGTCCTTGGATTGGCGTAGTCAGGGTCAGCCAATAGCTTCCTTGGGGTGCTGTCCTGTTAGGGAGGCAGGGTTACATTTTTAATAATGTTTTAATATTTGATATGTTTTATTCTTATTGTAATGCACCCTGGGACCATTTGGTGAAGGATGGGATATAAATTTATTAATAATAATAAATATGTAAATATCATGGATGTAGAGACCATGAAGACGGATTAATAGATTATGAGTGATTTGTCATTGTGCTTTTGCTGTTTGATACTTTTAATACTCATGCTTTTTTAGTTTAATCTGTGCTGATTGGGTTATTTTTATTTTTATTTTTTTAAAAAACCCTTCTGTCTCAATTCTTAGGTCTGCAGTATCCAGCAGAAAGTGAATTCTTCAGGCTCTTGAAAGAACTGATTCAGTCTAAGGACCCCAATGATACAACACTTAATCCAGTGAGCAAAAAGCAAGGGAAAGACTTAATTAAAATTTCCTTGCACAATCCCAGTTTACTAAACTACCAGGTGAGATTTATTATATATATTTCAGATTAAATATATATATTTAAGACTTTCAGATTGTGATACAGGTCCTTTCTGCAATGGGACTTATTCTGAATTGTATCCTAGAATAGGGATCTAATACCATCCACATATTAGTGCAGATTTAGGCAAGCCCTGTCCGTAAATTCTTCATCCCAATACCACTACTACAGAGTTATATTTACAAAAATGTTACTAAAATTTAAACTAAAATATATAGTATTCTACAACAGGATTTCAGAGGAACATAAAATAATTTTATCTTCTTCCCACTTTACTAATTTAGAATCAAGCCTGAAATAAGGAAGGGATAAAATATAAGCTTAAAATCATAGAACCATAGGAAAGGACTTCCAGAGTCATCAAATCCAACAGTGAAAATGGTTATTTTGCAAGAGAGTGCACTGTAAATGTTGTCCAGATGCCAGAGTATTTTATTAGAACCACAGGGACCAGGGTTTCACCCACACCCACACCCCATCCCAAATTGGTAGACTTCCAATTGAATGTTCCTTTATTTTTTCCTGTTTTGCCTTTACCACTGTGGAGGGTGTGTATACATATACTGTACATATTTATTCAAGGCTCATAAGAACCTAAGAGGAGCCCTGCTGGATGAGGCCACACCCATTTAGTCCAGCATCCAATCAGGTGCTTCTCAAGGAGGCATCTCAAGCAGAAGACAAAGGCAAAATTTTCACCTGTTCATGACTCCCTGCAAATGGTTCTTACAGGAATCCTCCCTCTCTCTCCAATCAGGAGACAGTACTTGGACATCAATTCTAGTAGCCATTGAATTACTTGTCCACCATGAGTTTGTCTAACCCTTTCTTTCTGTTATCCAAATTTGTTACTGTCACCATCTCTTCCCGTAGCAAATTCCGTAGACTGATGAACAGTCCTAACTCTCCTACCCCATCAGCTTCATGGAGTGCCCACAAGATCTAGTGCAATGGAGAAAAATATTTCTCTATCATTTTTGTTTTAATTTATAATCTAAGGATGTTTCTACACTTACTGTGTGCGATCTGGATCAGCTGATCCAGATAACGCAGTCAACTGATCCACTTCAAAGCTCACATAAGCTTTGTAGCTGGTTCCCAAAAAGCTCTGGCTGCCAGGAATGTAGGTTTCTGGCCTTGGAGGCCATTGGTAAACTTCTGTATCAAGGTCAGCCAGTTTTCTGAATTTAAACCAAGACAAGAAGCCATTTTGAACTTCCTCACCCAGATTACACTCCATTTTGTGCAAACAGAGCAAATCAGCAGGGACAGGAGCATCTCTAATTCATACCAATGTGTGGACAAAAGATACCCAGAAGATGCCTATCCAGCTTAGAAGTGCAGAAAGACCCTAAGTCTGGCCAAATTCTGATTAAATACCAGCTTCTGCCTTCAGAAAGGCGCACTGTTCCATGAAAGGAGTTGACTTTGTGTTGTCCACATCTGTGACTCAAACATTGCTTTTTTCCATCTTAGCTCCTAAAAGGATATCTTGATGATCGCAGGCCACATAAGATGTTCTTCATAACATGTAAGTACTTGAACCAGTCAGGGAATTTGCACCCACAACATTACCAGCAACATTCAACAAGTACTGCTAACAACTCTGACAAACATACTGAACCTCCCTGATATTCATTTGTAGTATCCACACATTACAGTTTCGTACCTACAGCTGCAGAATTAGAAATAGTGCCTTAAATATTCTTGGATGAGCTGTGTATTCGGCAACAGGAATGGAAGGCTATTGGTTCACTGATTTTTATCCCAAATCAATGAATGTATTTGTTCATGAATAGGAAAAAGCTGAGATGAAAGTACCAGTTATTATTTATCCATTATTTACATTTTTATACTACTACTGCCTCTCATCAAAGTTGAGGGGGAAGCCCTCCAGCAATTGTTCAGCATACTTTCTATCGCCCCTAGCTCTGCTAACTGGGTCCATGGTCACACCACACATACACAAATCTGTTTTAGGGTGCAAGGGGACAGAGAATACTTCTGATAAGTTCACACCCTTAACGATATAATGATCACTGAGTGTTGTTTTGTCTGCACCTTTCAGTCTCTCCAGCCCCAGTCCACTGAAAGACTACTACTCCTGTCTCCACCCTGCCCAATCTTCTCCTCCTCTTCCCTCTGTGATTGGAGGGTACACCTACCTCTCCCTGTCAACTGCCCCTCCCCACCTTTGGAAGCTTTCCTGGGTTTTAAGGCCTCATTTAGCCGCCCAAGCCAATTTGGCTGTGATCCCTGGATGTGGAGGTAGGGGGCAGGGCCAATTAGCTTTGGTGCACCTGACAGCAAACTATGCTTGTCAGGATATAATCAAGTCAATGTGGCGGGCAGGGGAGTTCTCTAGACAGTTTGCTCTAGTTTTCAGGGAACCGGATTCTTATATGAGAATACCAGGTTTGATTCCATCCTCCTCCACAAAGCCAGCTGGGTGACCTTGGGCTAGTCACAGCTCTCTTCTGAGCTCTCACAGCCCCACCTACCTCACAGGGTGTTCTGTTGTGGGGAGCAGAATATAAAAGCTTTGTCAGCCACTTTGAGTCCCCTTAATGGGTGAGAAAAGTGGGGTAGAAAAGCCAACTCTTCTTCCCGTAGCAGAGGACCAAATCTACAGAATTGTGCACTTGTGCCTTTAAAAAATAAAAAGAAATGGAGGCTGTTAATGGGTGGAAAGATTAAAGGAAGAAGGTTGTGAGTCAGGGTAAGGAGGAAGTAGGGGACAATGGTACCACCCCTCTAGAATCTCACAAGGTCTGACAGTGGGTGAGAAGGAAATGGAAATCATCTCTTTCCATCCACAGCTGCCCCCAATAGTTCCCTTGAAAGTTTAAATGATTTGTTGAGCGCAAATGGTGTCAGTGCTGACAAAATCTAAATAAACAACAGTCACTTTGGGGGAGGAGAGATCACAAAAGAAACAGAAATTCATTGTGGGATGTGATTCCTCCAACAAGAATATGGGAAGAAGAAGAATTAAAGTTAAGTTTGACCACATCTTAGGATGGTGTGATAAGGTCCTATCACCATTAGAAAACACCCTTTTAGGTAATGCTAGGTTCTGGTCTGCTAAGATGGGATTGAATGTACCTACAACTGCAGAACAGATGGTTCAACTGACCCAAGGGAGGGACCTATGCCTGCATGATGCAAAAACGTGGATCCTTTCTGAAAGTCCGGTCTGACGCCATGGTTGCTGGGCTGTATGTGGCTGCACCATCCTACCACCCTCCATGCATGAATCAAATTAAAGCAAGACTCCTAGACATGACAGCTGATCAAAAAATATGCAAATGAAGAGATCTAGAGATAAATCCTGTAGAGTCACAGGTTCCATATTTTCTTTCACCACTGCTATACTTGCCAAATGATCTCTGATGCAAACAGCTGAGGAGATTTTAATCAAGAGGACAACTTGGGAGGGGTTAAAGACCTATCTTTCAGTTCTCCAACCTCAAGGTGTACTCTTCTGAAAACTCTGAAATACTGTATGCACAGTATCCAGTTGTTGCACTTTGTGATTGAGCCTGTTGAACATTGCTGTTTTTCTCCTTTTCTGGTAAAAGGTTTTTTGGATGTTTCCAGTGTACCATCCAGGTATAGCCTTCATGACAACATGAGCAAGATCAAAGTTCCCACTCAGATCATTTGGGGAAGGGATGACAAGGTAAGACAATAATGTGTGAAAACTATTCATTAGACAGAAAGAGCTGGTTTTTAAGGACATCAAAGCTTGGACCTGGTCTTTCATGCATTTATTCCACCATTCTTCCACCATGGAACACAAGGAAGTATACATGAAGCTCCCACATGGTCTCATATTCAGTTATTAATTAATATCTTACTATCTAACCCCAACAAGGAAAGTTGCACCATGTATCCTTAGACCATGCCCTAGGTCGGTGATGGCCAACCTATGACACGCGTGTCACAAGTGACACACCAAGCCCTTTTGGGTGACACACATGGTCACCCTGGCACCTGGACGTGTAGTGCTTGCTTGTTCTTGAAGTGTCTGAAATACCAACTTTCAGTTGAAGATTTAGCAACAATAGTCACTAATGTAAAGAATTATTTGCTTTTGCTTTTAATAAAATACATACATCAAAAATATAACTTTTTTACTAGAGCCACAAATATCACAAAATTATGGATATTTCTAGATGTGACACAGCACCTGATTTAAGCTAGGTTTTCTTGTGAATTTTGACACATCGAGCTCAAAAGGTTCGCCACCACTGCCCTAGGTCTATGGGAACGTGTGAGCATCTACCCTGTATTTAGCTAAAATCTATGGCAATCCAAGGGAAAATGATAGAAACATTGTTCAACAAACAGGTCTTTTGTTATATGAACATGGAGCATGTGCCTCTCCAAATCTTGTTAGACATCCTATGTAGCCAGGAATGGTATGAGGAGACAAGAATCTGAAGAGCAACATCTTAGCCACCTTTGCTTTGAGCCTTCATAAACCTAATTCATGCATACATTCCTTAGGTTCAATGACTGACAATTATATTTAGACACAAAGATGCATCAATGCAGACTGGATTTGGGTATATCTCAACATTACCGCTGCTTACATGGACTGTGAACTTAAGGCTCTTATGTCCCAGAATAGGGACCTGCCATCCATATGCTACTGCAGACTATAGCAGACATAGTCTGTACGAGCATGCAAATGGCAGGTCCTTATTCGAGGATATAATCTATGATATGGTCCAGGGCAGAAAGGGCCTAAGACACAGGAAATCAATAAATTGTGGACGGTAACTTCCTGTTAACGAAACGGTATGTGCAGTTTTCCTGAGCGAATTTGAATCTAAGATTATGCATCTACACAAAGTGGGAATTTCATGACCAGAATGTAAATGTTAGAATACTTGTGCCCTATTTTCACCCTAGGAGCCTAGGGTTGCCTCACTAATTTCTCTAAGTGCGCATAATGCTTGATTGATTTTCATCAAAGCGAAAGGATGAAAGGAGAACACTCAGCACTCTCTTCCCCACCCCTGTGATTCAGTGCTAATCTACCCCAAGACCTTCATATTAAATGTAATAAAACATGTAGTATCCTGTATCACTTGGCCCTAAGGTATTTTACACATGGTGTTTTCTTGTCTGAGCTGCTGGTTGAAATGATGTCACTTCAATCCAAACCGGAAGGCTGATATTGGATAGAGGATACCCAATGCCTACACAGATTGCCAAGTAGAAATTATTGCATCTTACTATAGAAATAAAACTATGTCCGTTTTTGTCAAATAATCAACACAATAACCAAGGGAAGAAGCCAAAACCAATAGCTGCAATGTAACTTTTGCAAAAGGTCCTAAGAAGGGACTTATTTGCAGTGAAGGTCTGTGTCAGCCTTGCTTCAGACTGAGGCCATGGTCACACCTTCACTTTAAACGTTCTTCAGCCCATCTTCAGGTCCAATTGTTCACAGCTTTGCATTTCTATCTGTTCTTTTTTTAAAATAGGTTTTTATTAATAAACACGAACTTGAAACTTTTAACATTTAAAAACAATATAAACAATATATTCCAATTAACACATAGCCTACGCCTCCAACAAGGACCGTAAAATTTACCAGCACTTGTTGGACAGGATCATACGGGCCATGTTTTCACTGCATGGTCTTAAATGTTTCTTCTACACCCCTGTGCGGTACAAACCTATTGTGCGCTGCACCAAGGCCTCTGAGGACCTGTGCTCGTTCCCCTAGGGTGAGGGGGGAATGAAAAAGTGAATAAAGATGAGTGTGCAAGGATCAATGGTGAAGTCACTACCTTCCCTTCTCATGGCACAGACTGCCTGGGCACAATGGCCAATTCATAAGTGCTACTGATATCAGTTGCCATGCAGCTTCCGACATCCTTTAGCATAACATGGTTTGGCAACAAAGGAGATGGGAATCCACCTTGACAAAAAATGGTATGCACGAATGTGTACATAGATACACAACTTTGAAAGTTTAGTCGAGCCCCAACAGGCAAGATGAATCCTGAGATAGACTCCTATGTTCTTTTCCGTATATACCGATTTTTCTACTTCATTCAAATGTAAAAATACCAGTGGAGAAACTAATTATTTGTTTTCCAGGTTTTTGACCCTTCCGGTGCGGAAGTTTTAGCAACGGCCATTCCCAGCTCCCAAGTGCACATGCTAGAGAAATGTGGACACTTCATAGCATTCGAGAGACCCGAAAAATCTGGAAAACTCATCTGGGAATTCTACAGTTCGGTTTGTAACACGGCGGAGAAGAAACTGGCATAACGTTGGCATCAAGCGATCGAAGGTCAAAGGGCTGAACTGCACAAAAAATAAACTTCATTTTCATGCTAAAAAATGTTTGCATTTGTACCATGTAGCTTGCTTTAAAACTCCCATTTCTATCACGTATCCCCCATCACAAATGACTAATCAGCTGAGCTAAATCAGGGGAATTAGACTGGGTGCCCCTTTTTGTCAGTCACACAGACACTTCCAGAGTGATAACGGAAGGCAAAGGAGGTCTGTCCTAACATATAGGCCTCTTCAGCCTTGAAAAGTGGTGTTTAAGAGGCGGCATGCTTGAAGTAAATAGAACCATGCATTGTGTAGAAAAGGTGAAAGGAGAAGAATTCTTTTCTCTATCACCCACTACTGGAACCAGGGGTCATGAAGGTAACAGACAGAAGAGTTAAGACTGACAAGGGGAAGTATTTTTTCACCCAGAGGGTCATCGGTCAATGGTGACAGCAACCAATCTGGGTAGCTTTAGGAAAGGGTTAGGCAAATTCATGGAGGACAGGTGTATTGATGGCTACTAGAATGGATGCCTAGGTACCGTCTCCTGGTTGGAGGGACAGGCAGGATGCCTCTCTCAAAAACATTTGCAGGGAGTCGAGAAGAGGTGAAGGTTTTGTCTTTGTCTCCTACCTGAGGTGCCCATAAGCGATTGGTGGGTCCTTACATTCCTATGAAAAGGAGGCAGACAGAATTGGTCTGGAAACAGTAAACAGGGTATAGGGCAGAAATGAAATTGCTAGTAGATAGACATCCACTTTGTAAGACACCCTTGCATCACCCACAGGGATGCTAAGGAGCTGAAAGGACGGGGTAAGGCTGCCTTCTCCTCAAATGCAGGGCCAGTTGTATCCATAACTAATGGAGTTAGTGTGGGGAAGGGAGACCTCAGTGAGCTGCTGAGAAACCGGGGTGAGGGAGATTCCCATTCTCTGAGAATTAAAGGGGACTCAAATCGGCTGACAAACCTTCTGTTCTTCTCCCCACAACAGAACACTCACTCTGTGAGGTAGGTGGGGCTGTGAGAGCTCAGAAGAGAACTGCGACTAGCC
>MTQE01001141.1:4600222-4639925 GCA_014337955.1 Aspidoscelis marmoratus | reverse complement strand
GTATTCCCAGATAAGAGTCCGGCTCCCTAACCACTAGACCAAACTGAGCTCCCGGATGTGATGAGATGCTGCCCAGTATGCCTTTCTGGGCCAGCAACTTCATGTGACTGGAGCTTTCATGGGGTCCCAAGGAGCTAATGAGGGATAGAGACTGATATATTTTCAAGCACAGAGCTGGTCATTCACACAACTATTGGGGCACTGGTGGGACAAGGGGAACGCAGAAAGTTAGTGAGGGTTGCGGAAGAAGGAAGGAAGGGCCATGGGGCAGCTCAGGTGTTCCTCAACCTTTCAAGAGCAGCAGTCAGCCCATCCTTTAGTTGCATTCTTTTTTTACTTCAAAGCATTTTTCATTTACTGCTCTTTTCAGCCAAGTAGCACAGACGCCACCTGCATTTTACAGTTAAGGATGTCTTTGCTGTCCATACCCAAATTTTAATTCAGTTTCAGTCCACTGTCAGAGTGCGATAATAAATGGCATAGTGACAAGCTTTTGGCTTATGGGTTGATCTAATTCAGAAAACCCACCTTTGGGTTAGATAATGTGGAAAGAAAAGTCATTTTGCTTGATGTTCTCCCATACCGGAGATGGACTGAAGCTGGATTAAAACTTAGGTGTGAACACAGCAGAAGACTTCTTAAAGGGGGTTATTTATCAGGTGTAGCAAGGCCCTAAGGAGACTAGAGCTGTGGTCACAACTTCATTTTAAACCTCTTCAGTCCATCTTCAGGTCTGACTGCTCATCACACCTTTTTATTTGTGGACTTTCCATTCAGGAAAGTCCAAATGGAGGGTGGAAAGTCCACAAATAAACCAAATAGAAATGAAAAAGTGAGAACAGCCAGACCTGAAGATGGACTGAAGAAGTTTTAAAGGGAAAGTGTGACCACAGCCTAGAGGACTCTCTACTCTTAAAATCTGCAGGTATCTGCCATAGTTTCTGGATTTTGATAACTGCTTTCTTAAATTTCTCACAAGATGATTTTTAATATTAAAATGTTGGCTTTACTTTTTCATCTCAGATGGAATGTACATAGGTTTAAGCTGTTTTCTCTCTCTCTCTCTCTCTCTCGCTTGTATGAAATATGTGATCAAACACTGTCTGTGAAAAGACTGAAGGCTACAAGCTATGCAGCACAATCATAGGCCTGCCTACTGGGAAATATGCTCAACAGAATTGATTGGGACTTATTGTTCTAAGTGCAGCAAATGAAATGGCTTAACCGCTCAAAATGGTGCATGCCAAGTCATAAACTTCTCAGTATACCAGCATCATCTAGTGATCTGTTATCTGCTACATTTACAGAGCTCTTGACTTGGCCCCTAAGCTCCATTAAATGGCAAGTTTTGGCAGACAGCCAACCGCCCCTCTGCACACACCTATCAGAAAGTAAGATTTACAATCAGAAAGTAAGATTTACTGCCCCTCTGCACACACCTATCAGAAAGTGCAGATAACCCATTTTATAAACACCTGTCTGGAAATAAGCCTCATCATCATCTTCTCACATACAATTAAGTATTGTTAGAAAAATATTATTCAGATTCAATTAGATTGAAGATATAAATAAATACAGTTTTATTAAGAAAAGCAAGAAGCTACAACATCTGCAAATGTAGGAATATATTTCCCTTTAACACTCCTTTGTCATTGCAATGAGAATGAAGGGAGCTGATTTTAGAGACCGAAGGTCCCAAAAAAACAAAACCTAATACAGTAATGCCAGATCTTTTATAGTTTTCCCAGGCAAAACTTCTTCCCAAAGTTTCTCTTATTGGTTTAGAAGAAACTTCGGATTCCATGCCAAGTGGCACACCTCCAAAGTTCATTTGCATCTGATATATTCATTGTGGGGATATTTTAATATGTAAGTACCTTATTAAGGGCTACAGTTTGAATAACGGTCAACTAGTCGGCTAAAAGCCAATTTCAGACTTTGAAGTTCAGTTATACCCTCTTCCTATCTTGCAGCTGTTTTCAGCTGGCACTATGTGTTTTCCTTATCTCTTACAGCAAGCGAAGTGACGCCAATATTTTCATTATCTCTCCTTGGTCCATCTCAATGTGTGCCAATATTCTGCACGCACAGTACTGCCAAAATTTAGGTGTCAACTTAACTAATTACTTAACTATTTTTACAGATGGTCTTCAAAAGGCCTCCCCCTCCTTTCTCCTCTGCCTTATCTGAACAGCTGCTAGAGAAGAGAACAGGATAGAAGCCCACTCTTTCTCCATTTTAGCTCTATTACTTTTCATAGACAGCTCCATATCTGAGCTTCTTTTTGCACTGGATTAAAAACAGGTCAAATGTAAATGGACTCACTTTGTATTTTCCCCTTCAAATCCCAGAGTAAAAAGCATACTCTAAAATTGACCCAGACTGATAATTCAAAGGTTCCACATTAAAAACATTGTCCTGTCCTTTAACGGATAATGTTTGGGTTGCTTGCTTACCAATAACCTGCTCCCAAAGTGAACTGACTGAAATACATAAAACCATACATGGTGTAGAAAAGGTAGACAGAGAACAAGTACTGGAAAACACTAGAAACGGGTCACTCTATGAAGCTGATTGTCTGGAGGGTTAGGACTAACAGATGGAGGTATTTTTTCACCCAGAGGGTCATTGGTCTGTGGAATTTACTACCAGAAGAGGTGGTGACAACAACCAGCCTGGATGACTTTAAGAAAGGGATAAGAAATTCATGGAGGACTTGTGTATCAATAGGTACTAGAATTGATGCCAGGTACCACCTCCAGGGCCGTGGTCACACCTTCACTTTAAACCTTCTTCAGTCCATCTTCTGATTGCAAAGCTCAAAGCTTTTCATTTCTATCTGTTTTATTTGTGGTCCAATAAATTATCCAAGGGGGGAAATCCACACTCGAAATGGCTAGAAATGAAAAGGCGAAACCAGAAGACTGAAGAACATTTAAAGAGAAGGTATAACCATGGCCCGATTGGAGATACAGGTAGGATGCTTCTAAAGGCCATTTGAGAGGATGCTGCATGAAGGTGAGATGCCCAGAAGCAAAGGGGACCACCTGTGTGAGACAGGTTGCTGGACTACTGTAGATGCACTATGGCCCCATCTAGCAGTGGTCCTCTTATGTTCTTAGTCTCTTATGTTGGCAACTGTGAGTAAAATGGAGCAGGGAGAGGCTGCCTTCTGAGATGAAGATCAGAGAAGCATCTGAGCTGGCAGTGATGTCCTTAGATAACAACCCATCCTCCTTCCCTATCTGCTTTCTCTCTTGCTCAAGGCACGCAGATGCCTACACACACCATTGGGCCTGGAGAGAATGTTGCTTCTACTGTACAACACATGTGTAGATAACACAAAGTTACTCAAGTTTACTGCAGCCTGTAGAAAAACAGATTTAAAAGGAGATGAATGACTGTGCGCCTGGCTACACCTACATTTTAATCCATCCTTTAATCAAAATCTGGAGAGAAGAGAGTGCATCACCAAAGTCACAAGTCATTTTCTTTCACATCCTCTAACCCAGAGGTGGATTCTCTGAAAACTGGATAAAATCAAGTCAGAAAGTATTTTTTTAAAATCCCTAAAGCAACTTAACACCTTGGGTTGTGGTCACACCTTTAATCTTTCTTCAGTCCATCTTGGAACCCCACCGCTCACACCTTTTTAGTCCAATTCATTGTATTTGTGGACTTTCCTCCCTTCAATCGTACTTTCCTGAGCCTTGATTTTTACAGGTCACAAGCCATTAGTGCGCTAATCTGTTTTCATTTTTTGGATGTGATTGGGAAAGATGACTAAAGGTGGCTGAACCGTACTGTAGTGGGTGGATGCTACATGAATTTGCCTCCCCTTTTGCCCAATGTGTGACTAAATGCTGTTGAATCACAGAACTTTTATCCTATCCGAGTGCAGGGGGAATTGTGATGGTGGAGAGGGGTGAAGATCTAAAAAAGTCTCAAGAAAGGAACAGAAAAGTGAGAGCAAAGCAACTCAAGCAGAGGATGAACTGAGGATTATTAAGGTACTGGGTGTGGTTGGAATTAGCACATTTTCAGCCCTGTTTCTTAATAAGATGGACTATCTCAGCAAGGTATGACCATGGCCTTGGTGTGTGTCTCCACTGCATTTTCAGAGACTGGACCAATGATGAAAACAAAAAACAAGGCCAATGACTGGCAAAAAGAGATGCCCAACAGCATCATGTTCCTATGGTGAGAGGGTGAAGGCTCCTCTTACATTCTTACCAGTTGATATTCTAAAGTCCTAATTGCTGAATAGCAAAAATCCTAGTCCTAAACATAATTAATAGAGGAGTGATTAAGAACATAACAGAAGCCCTGTCAGATCAGGCCACAGCCCATAAAGCCTCGTCCAGCGTCCTGCCTCACACAGTGGTCCACCAATTGCTTCTGGGCATCTCAGGAAGAAAACAAGGGCAAAACCACGTGCTTTCAAATCCCGGCAAATGGCCTTTAGAGGCAATCTGCCTGTTGTTAAGGGTGACAGCAAAATAATGCTTTAGCACGAGCCACAAATGCAATTTGAGTAACAAACATGAGCTCAAATAAATTTGGAATTTCATTATTGTAATGAAAACTATATGGTTCAGCTCTCCAGTGGCAAAGGGAATCAAGCCTGTGTTATTTCTTTTTCATTTAGCTGTGTTCTGCCATGTGGTTAGAACCTAATCCATGAAGCCTTAATCATCTCAGCTTCAAAACAATAATTCAAATATAAAAACAACAAAGCTAAAAGGCTGTCAAAAAGACTTTGTCCTGAGAATGCCTAGAACTAATTGGTGAGCCGTTGTGTGAGGTGGGATGTGGATTAGTTGAGCTGTGACCCGCTCCAGGAGGGCTCCACTTATGTTTGTATGTTCTTATGTTCTAAAAGGTTGGCTGCAAAGAAAGCTATGAAGCATAGGGCCTCTGGTGAACTGGATGAATTAGCAGGGCAGAGCTGGCAGCAGATGAATGTTGTATAGACTGAAAGCAAAATAATTGCACAGTCCTGCTGATGAATTTATGCTGTGAGACAGTGATGAGAGAGAATGAACAGCAGATATGATCAAGGAAAGGACAACAAATTAAAAACTGATATAAGGACTTTTCAGTACTCTTGGGAATGTGTAAGTTTATTGACCATATCAAACTTTCAAGAACTGACTGGTAAAGGAAATAAAAATTAGGATTACATTTAATATTAAGACAGCCTCACGGTTTAAACGTATTTTAAAAACTTCTCTGTGAAGCTGGAGCTGTGTTTTAAAGGTTTGTAGAATAATTCTATGAGATGTGAAGAGAAAATTTGTATTCATTCGAATAGTTCTCCTTTGATTGTAGTGAGATTCGAAGCTTCATACGAATATATCGAAACATTCCATTCTAATTCAAATGTCAGTCTTCAAATGTGCTAACATTCAATTCAAGTACAAATGTCCAATTCAGCCAAATTCATACAAATTTCGATTAGTGAACTCCTGTTAAAATGCTGTCTCCTGAACTTTAAGAGGCGATATAATGGGGAAAATGCCTTGGATCTTTTAAAAAGAACAGCTGCACAGTTACGCTTCCTTGCAGAAGGGCATATTCAGAGTAGGACCAAATGTGCTCATTTAAAACTCCTACACAGGCTTGTAGCTAGAATGGCCCTTGGATGAAGAAAGCAAGATAGGCCACATTTGGAACACTGTGTACAGTTCTGGCCATTACATCTCATAAATGATATTGTGGAATTGAAAAGAGTGCAGAAACGGACAGCCAGAACAATCAAGGGGCTGAAACACTCTTATGAAATCAGGCTGCAATGTCCAGGGCTCTTCAGCCTTGCAAAGCAGTGTTTAAGAGGTCACCTTATTGAATTATATAAAATCGTGCATGGGGGCACTGTACGAAGCTGATGGGCAGGAGAGTTAGGACTGTTAAAGAGAAGTATTTTTCACCCAGAGGATCATCAGAACCAGCCACAATCAGCCTGGACAGCTTTAAGAAAAGGTTAGACAAATTCATGGAGGATGCTTATATCAATGGCTACTAGAACCTATGCCTAGGTACAGTCCTGAGGTTGGAGAGATGGGCAGGATGCGTGTAAAGGCCATTTGTGGGGAGTTGAGAGCAGGTAAAGGTTTCTGAGAAGCCCAGAAACAATTGATGGGCCACAGTGTGAGAAAGGATGCTGGACTAGTTGATCTGTTGCCTGATCCAGATTTGGGTTCCTCTTAGGTTCTTATGACAGCTGTTGCACACAGGAGAGTGTCTTGTGCCAATTTGCTTTAGGTAGCTTTTTAAACATGAAAAAACAGTATAAAAACATTTCAAATAAATAGAAAAGATGTTCAGATTAAATTGGATAATCTGAGAGTCTAACCATTAACCACCAAAAATACACACAAAACAAAACAAAACAAAAACCCAGTTTGCTCTGCCAGAGGTCTGTTCTTCATACCTGGCCAATTAGTGAAATCCAGACTGAAGAGAACACTGAAGAGATCCTGGAGTTATTTTCCAGGCCACAGACAGATGGAGAACACAAATCAAATATGTTGTTGGGAACACACAGAGATCTACTGCTGCTATTGATTAAGTTATTTAGCTACAAAGTAGCCAAGAATATACCATCTGCTAGCCTGGTATTCAAAGCCAAAGCAGTTGCTCAGTTACTATGCAGTTTCCAAATGCATATATACAGTGGGTTTTTTTTCTCCTCTAGAAAACCTCAAAAGTATTCTTGTTGCCCCGTTATTGCTCCGAATTATCACCTTCTCCCTTGAGAGCTGAATCCCAGGAGCGAAATATTGTGCACAATTACTCTGTAGATGAAGTGCGCCATTCAATTTCATCCAATTTTTAGCCATGACAATCCTAAAAAAAATATTTCCCCTCCATTTTGATGTAGAATGATGCATATAAGTGCAGGAAGGACCCAGAGAAGGAAAGGAGACTAGGCTAGGACTTCAATCATTCAAATATCCTTACAACCAAATGGTTGCACAACTAAGGACATAATTTGTTAAAGTTCAATTTGACCCAGAGTATCCCTCAAAGTTCACAAGGTTCCTTTAAAATGGTATGAATTTTAAATCTGTGATTATTAAATAATAGAAATACAGGCAAGTGGGGGGCTAGGGAACAATCATCCAAAACAATCCCATTTTTTCATAGATTTCCATTTAATGGAACAGTATTGATTTGGGATTTAAAATAAGATTTAAAAGCCAACGATTGAAACTGCTTTTGAAAATAGAAGACAATTGGAAAGATTTACTGAATTATTCGAGAACACCCCGAGACCCAGAATTTTTGAGAGCCGAAATAACAAAACTACTTCTTTGGTCCAACTAAACTTGAGGAAAATTAGAATAATTAGACACAACATCAACTTAAGTGCACTGAGAGTGTAGGGATATATGTGTACTGAATTATTATTTCACTGTAACTTATTTTGTTTTTAATTATTTTGTGTTATTACGGTATTTCTTCTTTGTGTGTATACAGAACATCAATACTATTTTTTAAAAAAGTTTTCCTTTTAATTAAACACTTTCCTGATGGGACGGTGGGTGGACGGTGGATGAGGAATAAAATAATATGAAGTTCCTCTTGTTAGAGAAAGAGAAATTCCTCCCGTGTTCTTTTAGTGCTTAAATCTCAAACAAAAAAAATGGGGGAAAGGCAAGGGAGGAAGGGGGAAGAGAGAGGGAGATTTACCCTCCCCTGAAAAGCCAAAATTTGACTAGCAAGATGGCATCCAATCATAGGTAGGGCAGGGAGAAGATGGATGTGAGAAGTAGAGATGAAAAAGTATCCTACCAAGTCAAGGAGACTGAAACGTGTGGGCAAATGGAGAAATTTAGACTAACTGATTGTGCATTATATTAGATAGATGTGATCAATTGTCTTAGTCTCCATTCTCTCCTAAAACAGCCTAATCTGTTGCAGTGTGACTGGTCCCTTCAGTGTTCTATTTCTCCTTTCTTGTACTTGGAATCCAGGGTAATTTAATCACCAAATCAAAAGCAGCTTAACTTCAGGGAAGATGCTCTATCAATGTAATATTGGGTTACAGAAAAATAGCAAAGGGGGCTTTAGCCACCATGCACCACAACTGTAGAAGGAAGGAAGAAAAGGTCACCCAGCTGATTACATGGAGGAGGGCAGAATCAAACCCAGTATTCACAGATAAAAGTTTGGCTCCCTAACCACTAGACCAAACTGGAAGGAAGGAAGGAACACTGAGCCTGCATCTTATGTATAATTGCATTAGAGCTGCCCCTGGTGGCCCAGAAACAATTTTACAATCTTATTTCCCTCAGTAGTGCACCCAAGTTCAGCCTTCACATAAATCGGTTTAGTCAGCAAAAACCTTTGAGAATTTTGCTTAACTTCCTAAGTTAATGCTAACAAGCATAAACCTGGCAGGTTTTAGTGCTTAAGAAATCTATGGGGTGTATTTTTTGCTGCAATTTTAGATTTTACACTACATTCAAGGGTAGGATGGAAGGAAAGTGGGTTACAAATTTTAAATGAAGCAAGAACAAAAATGTTTACCCACTGGCTTATACAGGCAACCATTTTAAGTGAAGAACTTCAGAATTGAAAAGAGCATCAATATATTGACAGGCAGTGTTATTACATTTATTATGTATTTGTGAAAAAAATGGACCCAGCACCCATGTATATTCTAGGTAGCTTTACTTTACTGATTGAAAATTAATTGATTATTACCACATCCTATACCACAATATCAGGCAGTTTACAAAAAGAAATAAAAAGGATAAAACAGGAGGCTAAAATATAATATAAAACACTCTTAAAATTCAAATTCTAAGTTAGATACATGCAACTTGCCTCATTATCACTGCCAGGTGAACCTCTGTAGGAAAGTTTGATCTACAGTCTGGGCTCTCTTCCTGGGTTTCACACCAAAGACAACCTCAAGTGATGGAACCACAAGGATTCAGGTGGCACAGAGATATAGAGTTGAGTGGATACCATCAGTATTGGAAATTAGATGAACTGAGACAGCCCCATGGTTGTCATGGAGGCCACAAAGTCCCGAGCCAGCTTCTCAAGATGGAAGCTGAAGTTTCCCAGCACCAAGTGGTGATAGCTCACAACCTGGAGACAAAATAGAAATCCCACTGGTGTACTGCCCATCCAGCTGCCTAGCAACCTCCCTTTCAAGCAATTAACCAGCAGAGCTGTTCTGGGTGGTTAAAAGTATTGTGATCTAGCTGCATTGATCCATCTACAGTTTCCACAGCACTGTCTTGCTGTGTTATTTTGGATCAAGTTTATTATTATGTCTTGAGGATGTTGCCCAGGGTCTGGCCGACTCCTTGATCTCTGTTAACCATGGTATCTTGCTGGAGCAACAAATGAATGCTGTGAAATGTTCAAAGGAACTCACCTGTTCCTTACCGGTTTGGATGGCACCATTTCTTCCACCTCCATGGAAAGTCCCATTCTGTCCTTTGTGCTAAGGTGGTAGAGGAATCGCTTTGGTTAGTGCAGAAGCAGCACTGATATTACCCAAGGAGTTGAAACTGATTTGTGATGAACCACCTATGACAGAAGATCCAGCAGCCCATGCTCCATGCACTTTTCAAATCTGTGGAGTCCATATGCACATCAACAAAGGGGTTTTTCCCCACTAGCACTAAGTACCCATTAGGGACCCATTAAGGACCCATTAGGCTCAGAGCAGGAAGACCCCATTTTCACTGCAGACCCCATTAGAGCCACATTTGTTTCCACCACTTCTAGGGAAATCTGGATTGAGTGGGTCCTTCAGGACCTATAATCCGGATTTCCAGTACATCCCATTAAAGGGGTCAACAATGGGGTCTTTGGGCATCAAATCCAGATTATACGGAGTGTGTTTCCACCACGATCAGGCAAAGGGGGCTCAGGGGGAGTGCACCCATGGGGGGCACCCCAAAACCCAAATCTCCAAACCTGTGCACAATCTCCGAAGTTGGCTTTGAAGCTGGTTCCAAAGAATAGCACAGGCTCCAAAGAGGACCCCATGTGAGAGCAATGCCAGTCGTATGGACCTTTGTCAAAGGCTCCAGAGAATCTTTGAAGTTTGCGGCATATCACTCTGGAGAATCTTCAAAGAATCTACAAAGTGTCTACAGAGATTGCACCCCATCCCCCAAAAAACCTGCAGGGGTGCTGCACCACCCATGCTATTGGGTGCTGCACCACCCATGGGGATGCATCGGGTATCTCCCTTAATCTGGATCTACTAGATCCAGAGTAGTTGAAGGAACCATTCCTTAGATCCAGATCATCTTAGATCCAGATTAAGGGAGGTCAGTGGAAAAAAAACCCCGAGACTGAAAAGCAGCCTTCATTTGAACCGACCTTAGAGGGGGGGGGGGAAGGAATAATAGATTTTAATAAACCCCATCTCTTGCTCCCCCTCCCCCCAGCTACTAAATCCCTGGTTCATGTCACTCAGCTGGCAGGGAAGTCTTTGCTGGGTTCTCTTCTCTCTGGCTCTGTGCTGGTAGGTCCCTGATCTACTGCCTCCAGTTCCAAGTCAAGTTGCTATTGAGTGCTCAAGACTAAAAAAAAGGCAGTTTGATCAAAATCCTTGGTGGTCCTCCTTCCTCCAGGTCTTTCCTCCACAACCCAGCCCAAACACAAATGGCACCCTTCTCCAAAGTTCTAAGGTTCTTGTGGAGTTTCTAGTGTTTCTTCTGTGTGCTACCTTTGGCTGTAGTCAAACTGAGGCATCCCTGGCCGTTTCATGGAAAACCTCATTTCTTGGGCTCCCAGGGTTCTCCACCAGCCATGCCAAAGTTGTACCCACCCTGTGCTAGAAGACACCAAAGGTAGGAGACAATGCATTTCCCACCACATTCTGACATTGAGTTCCTGTCCAGAATGTGTGGCGAGCAGGTATCTTGTTTGGCATCAGTGTGTTTTGAAGTGTGTTGGGTGGGAAGGCTTCAGTGCTTCACCACTGCAACCTGTGAAATGACTGCACCTGTGTTTTTCAATTTAACAACTAACCTAAAACCATTGGCTGGTGAAAGCGGCATCTTCATGTACTCAGAGCTGCAGTCTATGAATAGCCCTTATCTAGGTCTGAGGGGGTTGGCAATTTGTGCGGCATCAGCGTGTGTGGAAAAAAATGTCTGAAACGAAGGCATTTTCCGAGCCATGTGCTCTCCACTGCAGTCTGTGAAAGGGACATTTTGCCTTGGCATCTGTGAGGTGCAGGTTTCAGGTCTGGCATTTGTGTGTTTTGGAACTGGCCTCAGGGCAAATGGATTTCTGGAGTTGGGGGCTGTGCTGAATCTCTTATGATTCAAGTTTCTTTCCTTCACTTAATAGGGCTGGGAGTCCTTCTCCATTCAAGTCAATGTAATTCTGAACATAGCCTACCTCAGTTCAAGATTTTTGCTGGAGTTCCCATAACCCCTGACTTTACACTGAAATCCACTACTCCTCTAATCCAGATTCTATGAAAGCCATGTTTTCTTGGAACAGAACCCCTGCATTAGGGGAGGATGCACTGAACTTAGCTTTATTGATCTGAATGGTTGGTGTGACCTGGCCTGACCATCAAGTGAAGGGATGGAAACAAATATCCTGACACACATACAAATGTGGAGAAATGTATGGCCCATGGTTGTATTCCATTGTAAAAGCTTCTCCTAACTTGAGCTCTTTCTCTGCAGACATTTCACTACAGGGGTAGGTAGTGTACTGAAGATGCTACCTAGCCTGGGAGGAAAGTATCTGCAGAGAAGAAGAACCTTCTACTATGGAGTAATACATGCACACAGATGTAGACGTTATGATGTGACTAAGTGATGCAAATTATAATCTCATTGTGCATTAGGTACTGACTCCAGACTGGGAGACAGAGAGGCTACCTCTAAAGGCCAGCTGTTGGGATTTGAGAGCAGGTAAAGATTTTGCCTTTTGCTTCAGATGCCCATAAACTATCGCTGGGCCACTGTGTGGGACAGGATGCTGGACTAGATGGGCTATGGCCCCATCCAGCAAGGCTCCTCTTGTGTTATGTTTTTTTAAAGACCGATAGTGTGCTCAGGGTAGTAAAAAACAGTACTGAAGATAAAACCATCAATATTAAATAACTGTACAAAATTATTGACATAGCCATACCTGGAATACTATGAACAGTTTTGCTTGATGCATGTCACAAAAGATAACAGCGAAATTGGAAGGTGTACAAAGGAGGCAACTAAAATGGCACAGGGGCTAGAGCAGTGGTTCTCAACCTTCCTAATGCCATGGCCCCTTAATGCAGTTCATGTTGTGGATACCCCCAACAACGGGGGTGGGGCAGCTTGGGGGAGGATGCGGTGGGAAGGCGGGAGACTCACTGTGACCCTGCTGAAAGGGTAGCTCGGCCCCCAAAGGGGCTGCGACCCACAGGTTGAGAACTGCTGGGCTAGAGGGACCTCACTAGGAGGAAAGATTGCACTGAGACATTTCAATTTCAAAGGGACGCAAATGTGGAGGGGTAGATAAGCTTTTCTCCACTTTCCAAAAGAATGAGGAGTGACCCAGGGAAAAGGAAACTTGCAAGAGTCAGGATGATGAACAGGGCACATGAATGGTTACCAAACCTGATATTTATATGATTTTCTCTGACAAAGACCAGGTGCTGGGAGACAACTGACACGGAAAATAATGCATTACAGTGTCAATCTGGCAGGGCATTTATGTTCTTAATTCAATATTCTATTGCTGTGTGGTAGCATCCAGGCGGTGTCAGCAGCCACACTGGACGCAGGAACACCCCACCTGACTGAACTCACACCAGTAGTGGCAATGCCGGATGCTTTCAAGCAGTCCCAACCTGGCCCAGTGGGATCACTTACCTCCATTTAACTGGAAATCGACCAGAGACAAGCAATCCTACAATTCTTCTCTCCTGCATCCCTGTTATACCGAACTATTGTTTTCTCCTTATTAAAAATGATTGGGGAATGGAAGGGGTGCGGGGAGGAGGTGAATGATCATAGGCTTCCATCTTTCTTCTGCTTTCTTCTTCTCTCCAACAGCTGCACAGCTACTCCACTCAAAGAAACATAGCAATGTTGAAGCTGAAGAAGAAGATTTGGATTCTGAGAGTTCCCTCCCAGGCATTTTCCTATCACCTTCATTCAAATGATGCTGAAGACCTAAATGTTACTTTTTTTCTCCCATCAAGGTGTTAGCCAGTTTTCTGTAAGTTAGACTGAATCGGCTCTTTAATTCTGTAATCACTGAAACTATTACAAAACCCTGAGCTTGGAAAAAGCTTACGCGTGAATGCACGCACCCACCCACCCATGAACGTTTGTAACAAGAAGGACTGGATAGAACTGGGAAAACGTCATGCCCTCCCCTTCACATGATTACCTTTTTTTGCCTAAAAAGAAATAATCTGAAAAGACAAATTATTCAGTCTCCTGTACATCAGAAAATTATGGTACTCATAACTAATCTGTGCAAGGCCACTGTATTGTACTGAAGAGGGGAAATATTATACCTTTATGTTTGGTTAAGTGACATAGATTCTACCCTTGTTTGTTCTGTATGGTTCACAATAAAGAAAGATTAATTTAAAACGAAAGGCTGGACATGTTATGTCAGTTTTTATTAGTTGGAAGTCAAGTCAAAAACCAGATCAGAATGAGACCAGCATCACGTACAGGCAGATGTTCTCTTTCCTTCTTGGGCTATTACTATAGTGCAAGAATGGAACCCTCTGCCAATCTGCCCAAAATTACTGAAGAAGGGGAAGAAAACCCTACATGTAAAAATGAGTTAAAATAACTCCATCCCCACTGAATTTTAAAAAATCAGAAAACATCCCACATACTTAACGCAATTGAACAACTTATCAAAACCAATTTGTGGAATTCTCACAGGCAAGACACATTTAAAAGCACTTGGAGCCTTGAGGTAGCATTTTAATGCCAACTTAAGATTACCTTTGTGACCGAAGGAAAGCATCCGTTACACATTTTTAAGGTTTAGCTAGGCTCAGCAAATTGCTTCAACAAGCGCCTAAGAGATCAGGGAGTATTTTTCCCCCTTGGTGATGACTATTCCCATATAGCCCTACAGCCTGTACTGGGAGAAGCCCCACAGAGGAGGCCCCTTCACAGAAGAACCATGTGGCTGGGACAACTGGATCACAGTGACCCACAACAATATATCTAGGATTAAAAAAACACCCAGAAACGCTCTGTTTTGGCAAGAGTAGTTTGCTATTCAAAGGGCCTATCCCTTTCTCGACAAAATGCACTTCCTGATTTTTATAGACATGATTTTAACACATTTTTGTGAAAATTTGTGCTGAGAGATTAACAGAAGTATAGTACCAGAACACTGTTAAGATCCCCTTGACAACCTCAAAAATGACAGGCATAAAGTTTTGTAAAAAGACAGTCTCAAGATACTGTTCTTGTTACCCGATTTGCTGCTGAGTTCTCTTATTAAATCTAGATATCCCCAATGATTAGACACAGACAAAAGTAGCGATGAAAGCATATTAAGGTCTTAAGAAATGTTTTTTTAAAAACTGCAAAGGGGTTATGTAGTCAAGATAGATCAGTGATCCAAATATTAAGATGAACAGTCAATAAATGTTAGACTCTAGTTACCTGGACAGATGGATGGAGGTTACCTGGAGAAAGCAGATGTCCCTCTGCTGCTGTCCAGAGGGGGAACATAGTGCCATTATGGCACTGCTATAGTAGAGCTGCCACACATAACTACAGCAACCCAACCACAGCCCTGCTCTAGCCCCCTGAATGAACTAAAAACTATTGCAATGGGCATGGCTTTTCCAGCAACAGTGCTTTAACTCACCATTTGGATGGAGCCACCATCAGTATTCTGCCCACCATGAATGCATGGAGGCTGAAGTGATGGCTACGTATGCATGGTGGTGGAGAAACACACTTCTAGTTATTCAGCAATAGCCAAATACCCAGAAATGAGCATCAAAAATGCAAAAACACAGTGCCAGCTATGGTACTACCTGACAAGAAAGCAATAATGGTGGGAGGGAAACACTCCCAATTATTGCTTCCTAGAGGGTTTTTTGGAGATGGCCTTTGACTGTTCTAAAACCTTCTATTCTAAATACTATACCATTGTTTATTACAATATTCAAATCATTACCACTTAAGAGACATTCCAACTAGATCATTCTATTAAGATTGACGCCAATCTCTTCAGTGTAAAGAGCAAACCTCGAACCATCAACTGGAATTAAATCTACCAAATTAAAGATACTTCTGTTATCTGAATGGGATTCACGGGAATTTTCACATTTCTTTTCACAAAGATGCTCGTGAGCTGCACATTATGAAAGAATGATTCCTATCTTCCATCCATACAAAAAGATAAAACAAAACTGCAACCATGAAAAGACTGAGCCTGATTTGGAGGGTGCAATTGAATTCTTCAGAATGCCTGCTTTCAAACAAGGATAAAAAGTATTTTCTTCCAGAAGCCACCGAGACTCAGGCCACTGATGTGCTGCTCCTGTTCTTCAACCTGTTTTCGGGTCTAATGCAGAATCTTATTCAAGGCTCCAAGAACTACAGCTCAACAAGCATTGCTAGAATTTGGCCAGGTGAAGCAAATACCATTGTTTATATAATCTGTAAGTGCTATAAATCAACACTCTGTGCCAGGGTTCCAAAGTCTGTGTGATCAGCAGCAGATGCAAAAAGAAAAATAAAAAAAGCAGGGGAGGAGTGTGCTGGCTGACTGAATGAACCTAAAATTAATTTATTTAACTCAACTAAAATTCAGCTAATTTAATAATGGTTTGAATTCAAACCTGCACAGGCTACAAAGGCTCGAGTGGCTATTTTCAAACAATCTTCTTAATTAGAATCACAGCATTGGGGGAAAAAATGTACACAATGAGAGTCCTACAATTAAAAAAATATCTTTGGTGTAAAATTGTAAGATGTAGGAAGCTGATGATGCTATTGGATTTTCTGGGCTCTAACAAACTTCTTCTATGCAGCAGAGAATAAACAGCTATAACTCATCAGAAAAGACACAGATGACGACAACCAGAACTTGAGCATTTTGCCAGCAAGTCCTTGTCCCTCCCTCACCCCATACCTTCAGACTAGCAGAATATCATTTCCTGATTCAATACATTAAAAACGTCAATTACAGACTCAGCATCAGATATTGTGGCAAACTGAAAAATGCTAACAAAGTAGCAGTTAACCAGCAAACTTGGTCTGCAGTTACATCAAGAAGGATATCTTTAGAATTGCAGGATTGTTTCTGGTTCAGGTGGCTGACCTACAATGAGGAAATAGCAGTTTACTGAGAAATCCAGCTCTTGTGAAAATACGCCCCCCCTCCAAAAAAAAAGGTGTAAGTGGCACCCAATTGGTGTTACGCCACCTACAGGTCATTCGGGTGAAGCAAATGAAGGTAACCCTGAGTAAAGCAAATCTGAGTTAACCTTCAGAGAAAAACATTGACAATGAAATAGATAAGAATGAAGTTACATCTTAAGATTTCAGTATCAATTCTTCTTTTAAAAAATGTTATTTTAATGCTGTAACAAGTTTCATTTAAAGATGTAATTCTTGATAAAATTTAATCCAGATATTCCTTTAGGTATGCAGCACTACAGAAACAGAAACAAGCCCTTTCTTCCCCAATTCTACCAAGTGAACAGGCATTTTAAAGAAAACACATAAACTGTACTTGATTTCAAAAGATCCCTTGAGTAAAGATATCAATGATGCAGGGAGTAAATGAAATTTTCATTCCACTTTTAAAAAATCATTCATAGTTATTGTCAAAAAAAAAGACTTTGTAAGTAGACTTGGCAACTGGAAAGTGTATACCTAATTGTGTTAAAGAACATTGTAAAATACTATAGTCAAAAGGAGCCTCCTTTTAGTACATAAATATTCTTTAAGTTACAAAAAAAAAATCAATCCTCCTTTTTTTTCTTTAAAAAAAGAGATTAAAATTGATTCTGCCTAGGGCAGTGCCATGCAAAATCCAGGAGTATAAAGAACTTCCACAAACAGGAAATGGCATTATGGACTGTTTCCTGTCAATCTAGCAACCAGTACAATTTAAGAAACAGACAAACCTTAAAGAGGACGCAACACCACTGCAACATTTGTGGTCACTAGATTCAGCAGCCTAACGTTCCAATTTACTGTAGCCCAAAAACATACTTTAAAATTCCGCTTGCTGTAAATATGCCACTTGCAATTCTGTACTTTGCTTCATTAGCCAAAACATCCAGCAGATGGCAGGAAAAGCTCAGGCCCCACAAACCGCTCCCTACCTTTCCTCTCCACTTTGCATTATCGCGATTTCAATTCCAAGATCAGCATTACTAAGTGTCGAGAGAAATGACAAGAGGAATATACCTTAATGGCGTGGCTGCTCCTGCAAGGAGGTAGAGCCACTTTTAAATCTCTGATGATAAACAAGGAGAATAAGGAGAGGGGCTCTGCATCTTTCGTTATCAGGCACTTGAATTGTTCGAGGGACATGCCATTCTGAACCAAGCAAAATGAAAGGAGAATTAGGAGACTCGGCAGTAAGCTAGGTCTAATAATGACATTTCAGCAGCAAACTGGAGGCCTGGAAAGAGCCTTGACCCATTGGGCTGTGCTGAGACCTACGTAAGTTTCTAAAAAAAATGCCCAAGAAGACACCGACAACCAAAGTCCTGCAGTGTCTCTTTTTTTCATTTGTGTGGTGCTGCGTTGCTGCTAACAGGAGATTCTGTGTCTTGAACTGAGAAGGCACTAAGGTACCCTGTGCCTAATTGCCTGGATTGGTCAGGTCCATGCTAGAACCAAACAATGCCACCAGCTGCTCTTCATAATGTGTTATATTCCTCTTCATAATGTCCATGCAGGGCCCAAGTAACCTCTCAAAGGCTTGCACATCCATAACTGTACAGAAACAAAAGAAACATGGAAGGGCTGTATTAGCAGAGACTCTGAGGGACATACAAAGAAATAGCAATTGGCTTACCAGTCACTACTGAGCTTCTTTTACAACATGAAGCTATAAAGGATGCTGCATACAATACATACTAGCCTAAGATGCACTCTTGTTCAATTGGTGAGGCAGTTCGGTCTTGGAGTTAGGATGTCAGACTTTTATCTGATATTTTCCACTCTTCTAACACAAAGCCAGCTGGGTGGCCTTGGGCTACTCACGGCTCTTTTCTGAGCTCTCACAACCTCAACTACCTCACAGGGTGTCTGTTGTGGGGTGAAGAACAGAAGGTTTGTCAGCCACTTTGAGTCCCCTTAGGGGTGAGAAAAGTGTATATAAAAAATGACTCTTCTTCTCGAACAGGTAGCAGTGTGAGATTCTGCATCCCTGACCAGTTTCGATATGATCGTAGCTGGGCACAATAGTAAGCCAATCAGTTCTAGGAATGAATGGGAACAATCTCAGCAAAATGTGGGCTTCTCATATATCCATCTCTTCCCCCAATGCAACGAAGAGAACACATATTTCAGGTATCAAATGAGAGTCAGCAGTGACACATAAGACATTTGTGTTTGGGTGATGCTAACAGGGAAGGAATATGCATAAGTAAAATTGTCCTCTCTCAGCCATGTAAGAAGGAAGCAAAGGAAAAGAGGGCTTGGGCATGCTCAATCTTTAGTCAAGGGTAACCAGGCTTGTGTGCATAGCTCGTCTTTCAACATGCATGAATGACGGATATTGGTGGTGGTGGTGGTGGTGGAATTGTTTGAGAAAGTAAAGAAGCTTCAAAGATGCTGTGCTAGTTGATATGTATTCTGCAGAAACAAGTTTTATTTGCTACGGAGTTACAGTAAAAATTGTAACGGTGGAACATGACTGCCTGACATTTGAAAAACAGTGATCTAATCAAATGTTGTTCTTCGGGTCTTTTAAAGATGTTGATATGCTCAAGATCCTGTGAGCCAGTTTGGTCTAGTGGTTAGGGAGCCGGACTCTTATCTGGGAATACTGGGTTTGATTCCGCCCTCCCCAATGAAGCTAGCTGGGTGACCTTGGGCTAGTCACAGCTCTCTTCTGAGCCCTCACAGCCCCACCTACCTCCCAGGGTGTTCTGTTGTGGAGAGAAGAATAGAAAAGCTTTGTCTGCTGCTTTGACTCCCCTTAAATGGGTGAGAAAAGCAGGGTAGAAAAGCCAACTCTTCTTCATAACAGTATGAACTAGAAATCAGATTGCTTTAACCACCACTGGAAGCCCCAGCACTAGTGAATCTATGACTAGCCTGCACATCCCTCTCATGGGGGAAGTTGCAGGCCCTTGAACAAAAGCATCATACACCTGAAGGAAGTAAGCCCAGTTCTGATGATCTGTAGTCAGAGCAGGCATACACAAGAACAGAGAAAGAGTCCTTACCTAAACACTTGACCTCCCCAACTGCATATGCTGAGGCCGCTCTTGGTTTGTTGGTAACAAGTGCAAGTTCTCCAAAATACTGTCCTTTATGGCACCGAGCAATCTCCACCTCCTGGTTAGCATCCTTGCCTGTGACTGTCTGCATTAGAAGCACAACATTCAGGAGTAATTCTTGTTTCTGAAACCAGTATTATATCGCAAGCCTTCCTATTCATGGTGTAGCAGTAATGTTGTCCTGCTCTCAACTCCATGACCAGAGGGCAAATCTTCTCAATGAATGTTCTTACTGTGAAACATTCTCCCTAAAGCTTCCTTTCTATTTATTTTAAGAATTTGTTTATTTAAGAATTTATATTCCACCCATCACCAAGAAGTCCCAGGATAGGTCACAACAATAAAAAGATAAAATATATAAAATATTCTTAAATCATCTTTAAAATATAATCACTTCTCCTTCCTGCCCAGGCAGGACGACATCCAGAGGAAGCTAAGCACCAAAGGATTGGCCGAATAGGTATGCTTTAACCAGGCACCAAAAAGCATATTATGAAGATGCCTGGCAGACCTCCAAAGAGAGGCTGTTCCAGAGTCTGGGGGCCACTACAAGGAAGGCCTTTTCAAGTTTCTTCTGGGTGTTATCATATCAGGAAGGGAGGAGAATAGGGAGGGTTATATTTTAAATATGTTGGAGGTACATGCTATGTATTTTACCTTTTTACTGTTATAAATCCTTAAAACAAAATAAACACAAATAAAAATTTTGTTCTCTGGAGAACAGCCTTTTGGGAATTTCGTATGTTCTGAACTATAATCTTATGCATAATCCCACAAACTAATTAAGAACAAACATACAAGAGGTCCTTCTCTGCAGTAGTCCCTAGACTTTGGAACAGCTTCTCTCTTGAGGTGTGCCAGATGCCTACATTGTATACTTTTCGGTGCTTGGTGAAAACATATCTTTTCAAACAGGCTTTTTCCATCAAAATAGCTTCCTCAGAGTGCTGTCCTGTTAGGGAGGGAGGGAAGGTGGGTGGGTGATTTTTTTATTATTATGTATTTCTTTTTATGTTTTATTCTTATTGTAAGCCACCCTGGGACCATTTGGTGAAGGGCGGGATATAAATTTATTAAATAAATAAATAATAACGTGCAATTTTCTTATGTACATAGACTCCATCTTCCTCACAGATCCACACATTAGGATATATATATAAAAATAAAATAAAAACAAAAGATATATCTCATGAGATATATCTCATGCCTTATCCAGATTGAAAATGTACTTGTAAAGATAACTTCAAGACAGGGAATGACAAGGAGTCACAGGACATAAATCAAGGTCATCATAGATTCAGAAGGGGCAGTGGGAGGGAATGAACACAGGCTCTTCTTCCTACAGAAAAGTAGCCCTAGGACCAGAGTGAAGACACTTTGGCCTCCCAGATGTTGCTGAACCATAATTCCACTCATGTGCAACTAAAGTGACAGATGACAAGGACAGGAGCTGTCATTCAATAATATTTGCATGACCATCCCTGCTCTAAAAGCTTGAAACATTTCATCCAGTCAAATACCTTACAAGATATATATGCAATGACAGTCTCTATGGTAGAAAGTTACATTCTCCCACAATTCTGATGTGGTTGAGTAGACTAACTTCTTGGTATTCTCAGTAACCTGACAATCTGGATTTATATGTTGGATATGTTAGTTCAACAGCCAAGTAATTTCACCTTCTATCCTTTAGTGGTCTTTCTCAGTCAACTAATACCTTAAGCATCCTGCAATACCAGCAATGAGTCCCCATGACTTCCTTACCCCAGAACATTGTAGAATTCATTATTAATTATCCATACACACCCCAATATTTTCTTTTCTTAACTTCATAGAACATCAGGACTTACCTTGCTTTTAATCAATATTTTTACTTCACCAGACTCTACAATATAAAAGCTGTCTGCTTTATCACCCTAAAAAGACAAAAATGATTTTTCAGATTTGTCTGAAAACAACCAGGGGGAAGAAAAACATTTGTACATAAATTGGCAAGTGTCATAACGTCCAAACTTGTCACTGTGTAGGGGTTATAATTACCTAATTTTCTGGATTTTTTTTCTTTAGTATGGATCATGGGACACAGCAAGGCAACCCTCTTACTGAGTATACTATAACCATTCAGGTAAACCTTAGCAAGTGCCCCTTTACGAATGCTGTACAGTCCAAATTATATTTGCTCCAAAATCAGCAAGCATCATATCAGCTTTAAGAAAACAATTTTTAAATTCCCACAGCAGATGCTCCTCTGGGCGTAATGTTGTTAAGCTTTTCCTCTAATTTTGAGAATTTCAATGTTCAAGCAAAGGACTGCTCAAAACTAAAACAAAATGTCCTGCTGAGTACCCAGATACCATTCTTACTAGTCCTCACCTCTAACCAAATGTCTGAGACCCAGAATGTGGCCACCTCAGCCTTAATGCATTTCAAATTGCACTATTTTCAGTCGTATGCTATTGCAACCCATCTTCGTTTCTGGAAAGGTACAAAATTGGAATGCCCTTATTTCAGCAGTATGTTGTAAGCACCCTCAAAAAACAAAACACAAACCACGTAGATGCTGGCATTATTCTGAGGGTCTAAGCTAATTGTAATCTGTTCAGACCCATGTCTGTTCCATTTGTATCATAAATAGCAAAAAGTGGTAAAACGACTTAGGTTTACAGCCACAACATTTTCACACACTATGTAATTCTTGCAAGATTACTTAATCCTGCTATACACTCTGGGAAAAGAAAAAGGTTCTCAGCAGCTGAATATTGACAATTTTAAGCTCTGCCCAACATTAACCTCCGGCACTTCATTTAAAATGTAAATATGTCAAGAAAATACAGCCACTGCCACCCGACACACACACCTCAAATATTTCGTTTGGCCCTAATGCCCTTGAAGAAAAGTTAGAAAGTAGTATGCAACTATCTAGTGATTACAGAACCCCAGATTTCATTCATTTACAAGATTTTTTAAGTGCAGATTCTGATTCATAATACTGTTAACACAGAAAGAAACTGACAAAATACTATCTTAAATCAGTATAGGCTAAAATCTTTAATAGGGTTAAAGAGAGTCAAAGCAATTAAACATTTTTTCTTTTTTTTAATCAATGCTACCAGGATAATTTTAAAAGTACTATCTTATTTTCATTTCAAATCATTCCACGCCACTCACTGTGGTCACACTTAAGGTTTAATCCAGCTTCAGTCCATATTTGGAATGAAATAATACATCAACAAAGTGACAAGCTGTTTTCTCTCAGTGTTAAAAAACTCAGAAAATTCGCCTTTCAGATAGATAATGTGGAAAGAAAATTACTTGTCATTTTGTGGATGTGTTCTCTCACTCTGAAGGTGGACTGAAGCTGGATTAAACCACAGCCACTGTAATATTGTTTCGTACTGAAGAGAAAGATGAGAATACTACAGTACATCCAAGATGTAAATGTCTTCAAGTTCAGCAACCCACTACACCATAAAGGAATTATACTACATACCTGACAAATAATACGTTCCCCATCTTGATATGTCTTCTCTCCTATAACATCCACTATTTTCATTCGTTCTGATGGCTGCAATAAAAAGGAACCAGTAAATTCACCAACCCTAATCCTTCCTCCAACACAGCTTTTTTTTAACCCAGTGCTTGGAAAATATTGCAAAACTCTCAGGTTTAATAACGAGATGACATCAGTATCTGTATCTGAGTCAAGGTGATCCACGCTATGTTTCCATATACTTGCTTCAAGACATGTTAACGCCGCCCGAAGTGATCTTACATTTTATTACCACTTCCATTATTCATGCTCGTTCTCTTGCCATCCTTTTCACTTGCAACTAGTACAGTTTCTACCAGTTCCACTGCTCAAGGATGTGCTAGAGAAGAGAATTTCTCTGGGAAATGAAGTTGGCCTGTCACAAGAGATGCTTGTCACTGCCTGCAGACCCAACAGCCAAAAGAAATGGGAGCAGAACTCAAAACACCACATGTGTTTCCACATACAGCTCTTAAACTTTATTTGTATCAATGAATAACCAGAAAAATCGCAAGGAGAAAAAAAGTTTCTATGAATTGCATTCCCCATCTGGCTAGCTAGCTTAGATCACCACTGCAAAGTCTTCTCAAGCAATCTGACAGGCGGTCAACTAGAAATCGTTTAAAATTAGCTACCTACTAACATATATAAAACTTCCACATCTTGATACAGTTTATTGAATATTCTTGTGAAACAGAACTAAAAAAACAAGAAAGACTGATCTGAAAGGCTAACAGAGATGCAGCATAGCTCTAAAGTAGCTGTTTGTTACAGCAATGGTCCATACAAAGGCAATCCTAGCCCCCTTGGCGAATTAGTAAGACAGTGATTAAAAAAACTTCATGCAGTAGTAACTTTAGACTAGGCTAATAACTCTGTATGTATAACTTCCAAAGGACTTTACCTCCAGCGATTTAAGAAGAGGCACTGACTCAATAAAAAGTTCATACGTCTTCCTTTTCTTTGCATTGTTTTTCAGTATAATTCTTCTGAATGTAACTCGGTCCTTTAAGAAATAAGATCAGCATTGCTGGTTATTTTCCTTGGATATTGCTAATTAATTTAATCAAACAAGCACTAAATCAAGAAAACTGTTGATCACTTGAATGTAGGAGCATAACCCTGAAAATGTACATGGTATGATAAACATTGGGAAAACATATACGCATATCCAAACTTTCCCTGAACAACCTTAAATCTGATGCTGGGAAATCCAGAAAGAAACTGACTGCTGAGAATAGGCAAACAGTTCTGCAGGCAGGAAATGCTGCCTAACTGGTTTATAGTTGGATGAACAACAGTCTTTCAAATGAGGTGGGAGCACCTATAAGAGGAGCTGGAACTTTTCTATTTATGATAGACAACCAAGAGGAGGGAATGCTCTAGCAACAGAAAGTCAGCTCCCTTTCCTATCAACAGAGATGTGAAGTAACACAAAATTAGAAAGGCGTTTCTTGGTATTATGAATATACACCTGGGAACTAAGAACAAAGGCAATTTTTGTTCTACGCTGGTCATATGAGATGCTTAACAAATGAAGAACGACAGTATCGTTGGATAAAAAACCCTGCAACCAAACAAGCATAGTTTTGTGCTCACAGTGAACCTTAACATCAAGAAACAGACAACACAAACAGGAGTAGACTTTGAACCTTTAGCACTCATCAGAATTTCAGATCATTTTGTAATCAATGAAGAAAGATGTCTGAATGAAACTGAACTAAAAGACAAAATGTGGAAATAAAAGCATAGTCAGACTTAATCTTTTTGTCACATATTCACAGATTTTGCAAACTAATGAGAAACAGCTCCATTTCCTTCAGATGTTTTTGCAACAAATACTAGTAACTGAAACTGTAAGAGAAAATGAAGAACTATAACCCTAATCCAGCATTCTCGCTAAAATGAAAGGTTTTTCTTTTTAACTTTCTCTCTGAAATTCACAATCTTCCCCATTCTGTACTTTACTGATTCAGTGCCAATGCTGAGCTAACAGTGTATATGAGCAAATATTTTTCTCTCTGGTTAAGTTTCACAAGAGAGAGACTGCAATGTGCCCATTCAAAAGTTATCATATGAAATACACCTCCTGAAGCTCCTCACTCTCTTAAGCTCTAGGGTTGTGTAGCTCACATCACAGACTATTTGGTAGCAAGCAAACTTGCCTTTATTTTGGCCATCACGGCATGTCAGATGTACTAACTTATAAAATAAGGAGGTCCTGTTTGTAGCACTTGTCAAATGGATAAAAAGTTCTGAACAGCTGGTCAAAACTGAGTCACAATTTGCAGGATAAATACAACCAACAAGGCTCCAGAAAATCCAGTCTGTTTTTACAGCCTTCTAGACCCCTCGGAAGCAGGGAGTGAGGGCCAGATGACAGGCTGAACTGGAGAATGGAGGTGGTGGTGGTGGGGGCAAACAGGCGATGTCTTAGCTCTGGACGTCAGCTGTTGCCTCCAACTTATCTCCAGCAAACACAGGATTCTTAATTCAGTTTCGTTTGTCCAAAAATAAGAACAAGGTGTCATCCAATGAAGATAAAATATTGCAAAATTCAGGATGGACAAAGGGAAATATTTCTTCATATATTTAAGACTGTTGAATTGCCACTTGAAACTCAGTAAAGGTAGAAGCTTGGAACAGTTTTAAAAAGGGATTATACATAGTTATGGAAAGCAGAGTTATCAACTGTTACAAGTTCAAAATATTTAAAATATTTTACTTACAAATAAAAAAAGCTTCCATTAAAAACAGATCAGCCAATTAATTTGTATAAAATCATAATTGTGGATAGGAGACGCAAAGTATTCACACTGAGAAGGTAAGTGATGCTATTTTTGGCTATCTCCCATACAGGAAGTGGGGTTCATTTGGTAAGAGATTGTAAGGGGACACCTGTTATGCTTGTGTCCTGCTTTGTGGGCATGGTCAGAATAGACTGGTGAAACAGATGTCCTTTTCACCTAATCCAGCACAGCATTTTTTAAGTGTGTGAGTATCTAAGTTCATGTCTAAAGGTGCGTCCAGATGGCAAGAAATCACAGGATCTCTTCTTTAGATCCCACAGTTGCTTCTCACCAATGCTGCCAGAGAGCAGGAGGCAATTCCAGGACAATCCAAGGCTCTAACCTGGATGTTGCCAAGCACCTGCCCACTTCCCCATTTTTCCCATGCCCACTAGCATCCAGATAGTTTTGAAAAGGAACAATAACATGAACTGCAAGAGACCTGGCATTCGTGTTGGATTTCCCAAAATATCTATCTTTCAGGATATCATCTCCGTATCTCAGGATATACTGAGATTGCCATGGATATGTGTGGCAATCTCAATAAAGTCCTAGGAAAATCACAGGGTTTTCCCTGCATCTGGAAGCATTGTAACTGTTCTCCCACCTGGTTTCTATGCTATTTCCTTCCAATATGACCGCCTCCTTCCTAGAATGTGCCTAAAACTTTACATGTCAACAAAGAGACAGAAGGCAACTAAAACTGGAAATAATCTGTGCTTTATGAAGCTCTGGGAAGAACTGCATCACATGCAATAGTATGCATGGTGCTGGAGGGGCTGTTGAGAATTGAAACCACACAGATAACCTTCTGGGAAATGTGAGAAATTAAAAAATGAATTAAAAAATGGTTGGTGCCCCAAAGTGTTTTCCATGTCATAGTGTGCAACTGCACAAGTGTTGAAGGTACACAGAAGGCAATTTGATTAGAACTTGACAGAAGACTGAGTTAGTCCTATATTTTAAGAGCAGCATGAAATGCTTTGATCATGTAGGTACAGATATGTATAACATTATATACTGTACAGGAAACAACAAGATAACTTGACTATGACAGGGAAGAAAAAGCAGAAGAAGCAGAAGAACTAGATATTTTTTAAAAAAACTACAGCAATAAACATAAAGTAAATAAGATTTTGTTACTGGTGATGGAACACATTTATCTCTCTTTTTTAGCTCTGACGAAATGTGAAAACTAATTCATCACAGCTTTTCTAATCGTTACTAGTAACACTATTAAAGGAGGGGAACTGAGGCACTGTCTAAAAAACAGCAAGAAAAAGATACTTCAAAAATCTGACTACACAAAAATCACAGTTTGAACAAAGAGAAGGAATTGCGCTTGGAAAACCAAGACAGAGTAATAAATCTGGAGTTGGGAATACTTGCATGGTTAAGGAACTTTGTTAGAAATAGTATCCTGTACACTACACTGAGAAATGCCTTTATCCATAACAACTGCACAAGAACTATAAAGTACAGTTAGATAAATCTCCCATTTTTGCCAGTGCAGGCTTTGTCATTGTTGCTGGGTACACAAGAGTTGTGGCCAAATCCTGGCTGACTGCATTAACATCTCTATGTAGTTTTCTTGGCAGAGGTACAGAAGCAGTATGCTACTGCCTACTTCCTGGTAGAGGCTGGGGATCGAACTGGCAACCTGCTGCTTTCCAGGCAGTTTGGTATACTACTAAGCTACAGCCACTCCCAAGCACAGGCTTACAAAGCTGCTAATAGTTAATGATGTTTCTGTTTGGTAAGGGAAAGGGAAGAATCTGTCATTCAGAAATGCCCCCAGAATTCTAGTAAACCCTTGAGAGGCACAGTATGGTAATTGAGAACTTTGCTCCAACATGAGGATAGCATTATGAAAAGGAAAGAACAATGGGAAGTTGAAAACGACACTGATTATTAAACGGAAACTTAATTATGCCCAAGAAAACCCATGTCAGAAGCAGGAGCTGAGAATCTCTTTACATTCCTGTCATTATATTTTGGTTATGCACTGGTTTTTAAAAGGATAAGCAAATAGCATCTTGTGGAATGAAGAAATCATCATCTTTCAGTTTGCCCTGCATTAATATTTGCCATGTTTAATAAAGATATTTGGTGTCACTTGAACTGGCATTTTGAACTATTAGCAAAAATAAAGAATGACAAATTATGAAAGTCAGTGTGGAAAACGACATGCTTATGAGGGTAAAAACACAAAGCCACCCTATGTGACAGATTTAAAACTGGTTGTCACGAAGCCTGAGGAAGAAGTGCAAATATAATAGCCTGTGAGATTTCAAAGAACTTAATGATGTCAGAATCACCAAGGCAAATTATTGCAGGGGGCTATGAAGTGCTCCGAGATCAGCAGCTACACAAATACCATAGGTTTAAACTCGAAGGGAAGTTCCTTATTTTGCAAACATATCATAGAAGAAAAACAGATAGTCTGTCAGTCAGATCTGGGAACTGCATAAAAAGCCATTTCTTTTTCTTGAAGAGCGGGGAAGAGGAGGATTTTGTAAAAGAATTATTTCTCAGTGTACCAAATTAGATGCACAAAAGTTAAATGTTCACTGGAACTGAACAACCTGCTCTTTCAGTACAGACAGAACACTAAGGAATTACTTGGCTTGCCATGTGAAGATGTTTTGGCTTGCACTTCTTGAATAATTGCTCCCTCGCAATGCACGTCCTAAGACCTGGAAACAGGAGGTTTCAACAACCACCTGTAGAATGGAATGGGCAAGTCACAGCTCCAGAGTTGGGAGAAAAACACAAGGCAAACAAGAACTGCTAGCACAATAATCAAAATGTAACCTAAATAACACTGCTTAGTTTACTTTTCATAGGCTGTCCTGAAATTTTTTTTGCCAAAAGCAAATACATAAAATAAAAATAAATCTAAGATCTTAAACCAGCTGTTAGCTCTGTATTATCTTTTTCTCCTGAATGTGCGTTGCTAGATTAAAAAAAGATGATGATGATGAATGTTCAGGAAACAAACAACCAATGAAATAAATCTTTTGTACTCCCCATATTATGGAGTACAAAAGAGAACCTGAAAAGATCAGGTTCTCCTCCCAACACTACAGAGGCTGATAGAAGACCTCTGCTACTATTGAAACATAGCTAGTCTACAGCACAAAGGTCTGTCAACCTTTGAAACTGAACAAAAAGATAGTAAGGTCTGTCCTAACTAGGAATAACATAAAAATGGCACAAGTAGGTGAAGAACAGGGAGGGAAAAGTAACATCTAGTAAACATTATATTTCTCGTCATATATATGCAAAATGAAAGGCAATTCTTCCCCCCAGAATAACTTACCAATCCCCAGAGGGCTCCTTCTGTTGTGGCAACAATTGTTGCAGCCCTAGGAGTGTTGTACATCAAGGCCAGCTCCCCGAAACTGCCATGATTATCATAGCGACCAACACAGCGACTTTGGCCATCTCGTTCTACAAAAATATCATACAGTCCTCTGGAAAAATCCAAACACAAATAATCCAGGCATTAGAGTAAATGTTAACACAGGAAGGAAGGAAGAAAGCTTGAAAGGCCTTTACCCCATCCCACTTTCAACTGATATCTAGGCTGCCTGCCTATACCAGGCTGGTGGGCTTCCCTATACAGCTAGTTGGGCACTGTCAGAATAAACTGCTCGATTAGATGGGGCACGGGTCCAATCCAATGAGACATTTATATTATTATATTCTTTCCAAATTCCTCCTCTGAAGTTTGGACATATTCTGCCAGCTTTCATCCTGATCAACCTTCAAAACATACCCCCTACCATTTCTTTTTATCATACTGATCTTTACTTGGAATTTACCTTTGTCTCTTGAGTTCAGTATTAACTTCTAGGATGCATATTACTGTGCAATCCTTTATTTTATTATTCTCAAAACAACCATGAAATAAAGTATTTAGACAGTATTACTGTCTAAATCTTAAAGATGGGAAAACTGAAGCAGAGAAGATGACTTGTTTAAGAAACCTCAAACTAAAGGAATGATTTACAAGGAATTTGAGATGTTAAACTCAAGTTCTGTGATGCACTGTCCTGCAAGAACATGTATCAATTTAACAGAGGCAGAAAGCATAGACTGGAAATATTTTGTCTGCGCTACTGTACAACTAATCAAGTATGTAGGATTTTATGTACTTAATTTAGTAACAAACTACGTATAGGAATGAGATAGTAAATTCTCATCTCTAAACAAAAACAATGCAGATTTTTCATTTAAATACACATCTACATATTTCCACATTGCTCAACAAGTCTCTATTTCTAATTTTGTTCCTATATGATTAACAGATCCAGTTACCTAAATGTTTACAGCACCCCAATAATGATTTTTTAAGTAACCTATTTCTTACATCAATAGAACTAGTTCGGTCAATCAATCAGAAACATACATATTTCTGTATAAAAATTCCACTGACAGTTATCCATCTTCTCAGGACTTCCTCTTCCTGGTTTGCATAGATATGCAGAGGTGCATTTTGCAATCTGACAACCCTAATCCTGCCCACCATAATACTATCCTAACAGAATACAATACCACAGAAAGAATTAAGATCAACTGCTGCAAAACAGTTGGCATTTAAATATTGTTTAGGTGTTTGCAACGAGTGTGCAAAATGCCTTTTCAAACATTTCACAGAACTTTCAAACATGCATTGTACCTCCATTTGGGAGTTGACACTCCCTTAGGAGCAATGTGATGTCTTCCTTAGCTCACCTGCTCTTGCATTTTCCTTCCGACCCTTCCTAGGTCCAGCTAAATAATCTCATGGGGCAACCAGCAATGCAGCAACACACTAGGGGGCTTGCAGGAGCTTGCCTTGCCCTCTGCCTAAATTTCAGATCCTCTAATTTTTACTAAATAGTATTTATACTTTTTATTGTATCATTTGTTTTTAAAGACATACATGGGCTGATTTAAGGGACAGCATACATGAGGTCTTTCATGGTTTACATTTCTGAAAATTCTGAAAAAAATATACTAAGAAAGATTTAATTATCTACAATCATTTATAGAAAAATTAAGTAGGTGTTCATCATTAGCTCTGCCAGCAGAAAATCTAAAAGAGGCAACACTAATATGATAGTTTCAGATAACATTATAAGTGCTTTTCATTACTAACATGAGCAACACAAAAAGAACATTCTTTTAATATAAAAATAGTGTTTATAGAGGTAAAAAGGTGTGTTAAATTCATTCAGTCATGATCTTATTACTCTACCAAGACAATAATTCCAAACTAAAAAGAATAAAAAGCCAGAGTAAGACTCTGCTCAACTTCACTGGCTGCCAATTCAAGCCAGAGGTCAATTTAAACTCCTAGTACTGGTTTTCAAGACCCTTAGACTGAATACTCCAAATTACCTAGCATATAGATTACTCAGGCACATGCTGGCTAGGAACTTGCAATCAGCAGATAAAATACTGCTGGTCATTCTTCCGACAGTACTGCATCTTCCAGGTTATGAGCATTCCAGGACCTGGTCCCTTGGCTGTGGAATTACCTACTTACTATTAGAGCTTAGATTAGAAACAATTACTCCTTTTTCGGAAGGGTTCAAAAACTTCCCTTTTTAACTCCTCAGGATGAGTATTAAACATCAGCTTTTATCAGGATATACATTTTAAATCCCAATATTTTGTTTGCTTATGACTGTATGACATTACCTATAGGGGTTTTGTATTTTGTACTGCCCTTTGGTGGAAAGGGCACTATAAACACTATTATTATAAGTAAATACAATTAATTTTCTGAATGGGGAAAATAAGATAACGTTACCTATGTACTCATATTCCAGGGTCTATTCTATACTTCCCATATACCAAATATTGTATTTATTATTTGTTATCGATAAATGACCAGAGTATAGGCGAAACTGACACCCTGAATCATTCTAGAAACATTTTAAAAGGATGCTTCCAGATTAGAAAATTCAATTTCCAAGCAACACTGGTCTATAGCAATTTGAAATCCTAACAACCTGTTAAAAAGTAGAAGTATGGTTCTTACCGTTCAATAACATAAAAATTATCACCATCATCTCCTTGGTCAATTACATGTTCCTGAGGTTGCACTTTCCTTTCAAACATGGCATCAAGAACTTGTGATAGCTGCTCCTAAAAGGGGAACAATACTTTGGTGAACATCAAACACCCAAAACAGAGAAGTGTTCTATGTAAAAATTAGGGAAAACAGAACACATAGGAAAAAGTATTATCTTGGAAAGAGAACACTCATTTAAAACAGTTAACAACTACTACTCTGAGCAACTTGAAGCATTTTACAAATTGAGTTTAATCTCTCAGCCTTAGCTGAATATTGGGATATATTTTCAGTACGAAGGGTGACAGCAAAGTATCCTGCCATAGTCAGAGATGAAACTTGACCAAAAAATAAATGCAAATAGCTCAAACACTATAGCTTAGTCCAACTTTTAACACATAACAAAGAGAACACATATGGACGACAGATTTATTTAGCATCCAGCAGTACCCGCACAAAGCCCAAATGGTCTGATTTTGCTGCCCAAGGGAAAACTCTCTGTACTATACATGGAAATTTAGCATTGAATTCTGGGCTCTCTTTTTTGGCACATAAAACAACCATATGGGACACTGAAGCATGCAACTGACAAAGTGCACCATGTAATTTCCACACCATTAAATCAACTTAGTGATATTAAAAAAGAAGGGTGAGGGACGTGACTGGAAAATTTTAAGTGCAACCAAACAAATTCCATTAGCTGATTGCAGAATCCAATGCAAAACCCTTCTTGTTATACAGCAGCTATGTAAGAACATTCCGTAACAGCATATGTTACAAAACTATGGGCATACTTGTCTAAGAATGGGAAGAAATGGATAAGTGCAGTTAAGGACTATCCCTTTGCTAGTTCAGGTTAAAAGAAATGCAATTAGTATTTTATAAAATCATTGCCAAGAAACTATGTGCCAGTAGCTGCCAGCTTCTCTTCATGTGCTTTCCTATTTAAGCATGAGCCAAAGAGTGAAAATAGGACAATGATGCCTTGCCAGCTTGCTGCCATCACCCTGATCTCCAATCCTGTCTCTAAAGATTAAGAGCTGTGCAGTAAAGAAAGGTGCCCGCAACAGAGTATAAACATGCTGGCCTTTATCAGATATATGTTAATTACTGAAAGGGAATGTAAAGTAGATAATTAAGTAACTTAATTATTTTATTTTTAGCAAAGGTCTTTGCTCATCTTGTTATTTTCTACTTTTTTGTAATCTTTTGAGAAAGTATGTGTAATATTTTCCCCTTTATAACCTGGAAAAAAATGATGGTTAAAAGTCATTCAGCTTTGACTACTGCCACTTTTAAATAAATCATTCATAGAAAACAGCGAGTGCAACATAGTAACCAGAATGTCAATGGGAACCTAGGAGTGCTCAGCCTGAACTCCCACTTGTCATGAAAGTTCAGCAAGTGATTTTGGCCACCTAATCTAACTTGTCACTCAAAACTGTTGTGAACGAGAGATAAACAGTGTTCAAGAGGCACTAGTTCTTTGCAAACAATGGAGTTTGCTAAGCTCACTATGAGGCTAAACCCGTTTAAAGTTCAGGATTTGGTCCAACAGTGAGCAGAAGCTTTGCCTGCTCACAAAGAACGGGTTCATGTGGTTTGCTCTTTCCACTTTCTCCTCATTCAAAGATAACCGATTTGCTGGGCAAGGGTGTGCCCACTAGCTGCACCATTTGCTGAAGGTCCTTTTAGTCTATAGATAAGCTCCTCATGCTTGCCTATTCATCCTGCAACGGAGAACTACAAGTCCTTCCAAAAAGCCGAACACATGAACGTGTGCGGTTCCAGCTCCTTGAAGGCCTCAAACACAACCAACAGCATTTGAGAACCAAGAATAAATCAGTGTATATCTGTCCACTAGAAGGCTGAGCCAACCACGAGGCACCCGCCTGTTTGCTGAAAGCACTCTTAAAGCATCATGCAGCCAGGAGCTGCAGCCCAGTCCAGCTGGTAGTGTTTTCTCAGAGGCTTGGGATCTGGATCAGATGCTGCCGGAGACTATTTGCAGCAACAGGACTTGCATGCCGTTTCGAATCCCATTCCAGAAAATAGAATTGGTGTTAACACTGTCATCACACACCTTTCCTCCCTCCCTAGAACTTAGGACTTACCCTCCCAGTTTTCCTGTTAAAAGTTATTTTTTGTATCACAACGTAATCCTGTTAACTTGCTACAGAACAGTAATACTTGAACTGTTAAGGGTTAGGGCATTGGACAAAATCAGCTGCAAGGGTACATGACCATGTAAGTGCGCAAACAGAAGAGCCGACTGGAATAACAGTTTATTTGTGTGACCTGGACAGCCAAATATTGCTGAATTCCCTTGCTTACCTCTTTCCCCACCAGAACAGCACAGTTTCCCACCTATCCCCAGGATGTGTTTTTCAGTATAAAAACAAGCCCCCTCATCCAGTCAGTGGCTCTGGCTTTCACTGGGTTCACTGTTATGTTCTTGGCTTCTGTGGGTCCATTGCTATGCCTTTTGGATTTTCTGTTGCCCTCAAAGAGTCCACTTCATCTTTACAAGAGTTAAATTCTAGTCTTTGCTACAAACTCCACTACATGCTTCTTGCAACAAGAACTGAACTTTGTCCTGAACTCCTTATGCTGTGCCCTTGAGTTCCAGAATGCTATGGGCTAACTACCATGCTGAAATCACCCCTGTTGAAAGGTTACAACTCACAATTCATTGTACAGTATATGTTTGCTGTGTGAATTTATGGTATTTCATTGCCACTTCAGACACGGGCCAATTGTGGGTTGAACACATACTCCAACTAATTTGATGTCTTGTGAGGCTAAAGTCCTCGAGAGAAAGTAAGATCAATTGATATACTATTTGCAGGACTCAAAGAAACAGTACTGACAGGCAAATGAGTTAGCTAGAGTGCTGGTGCTTCTGCCAACCCTTTAAGCTGGACACTCCAAGCAAAGCAAAGCAATCCTCTCCCTAAGCTTGTGTACATATGTCTGTCATGCTTATTGAGACCTTCCATGAGCAAGAGAAGATACTGAGAAACACACTTCTCCTGCTTTCCATGATAGTTGCCCTTCCTCTCATTTCAGTTGCTCACCTTAATTGCATCCAGTGTTACTCAATTTCCTCCTGCTTCTATGCTTTTAAAAACTATGTCTTAATTTTAAAAAAACTCCTCATTCCGTGAAAAAAAGAAGATTGTGGCTCAGTGTGGCAACTCCAATTCATTTTGGAAGCATGTGGGAAGTACCAATTGATGGGATTCAATCACGGAAACTGGAGGGGAAGATTTCATTTAACTGAGGGATACTGACCTGTGGCACCACCTATCCCTAGATGTAAAAGTGTTTGGAACATAGGCCTAATTACCCATGGAATTTGTCCAATCAGCACATAGCAATCAAATTCTGATTGGCCAAGAAAATCCCCACTCAGCATACCTTGCTGAGACTGGGACATGATCACAGTCTTCAAGTATCTGAAGGGCTGTCACAGTGCAGAGGGATTGTCCCTATTCCCACTTAAACAAGATGGGAGAACTAGAAACAACAGTATGGAACTTCAAGGGAATTAGTATAGATTAGATATTACAAAAAACTTCCTGACAGTGAGGGTGATTGGTCAATGGAATAAGTTGCCACCAGAAGTAGTGAGTTCACTGGAGGTCTTCAAGCAGAGGCTGGACCTATATCTGTCTGGGATGGTTTAGGAAATCCTGCATTGAGCAGGGGGTTGGACTTGACAACCCTAGAGGTCCCTAACTCTGTTTCTATGATTTCCTTGTTCTCTTAATTGTGGGTTCCACTGCTGGGCTTTAAGCCTGAGAGGCAGTAGAATCTGTGCCACATTTCAGACTGGAATTAGAGCTAACTGGCTGACAAGGAAAACCTATGATCCTGTCATAGTCACTGTTACTCTTTTCCTCAGAATAAGTTAAGTGTTTGTGTGTTGGCAAGTATTTCTTTGCCAGTAGTTACAAGCTGGCTATGCTGCTTACCATTTGATCAACTGGAATGTTCTGAACTGATGTTCAGGCAGAAAAAGGTGCTAGAGCAGAGGTGTCAAACTCAATTTTGAAGAGGGCCGGATTCAAAAAAAAAGTACTGTGGGGGCCAGGGGGCGTGGCCAGGGGCGTGGCCGGGGCACAGAGGAGGGCTGGGGGCGTGGCCGGGGCTGGCTGTCCATGGCGGCACCCGTGCACTCGGGCACTCGCCTCGCCTCACTCCTCCTTTGTGCCGAAGGAGGACCGCGACTGCGGCCGCGGCAGAGGGTCTCGCCTCGCCTCGCCCCTCCTTCGGGCCCAAGGAGGACGGCCGCGGCGGCGGGCAGCAGCGGAGGGTCCCGCCTCGCCTCGCCTCACCTCGCTCCTCCTTCAGGCCCAAGGAGGACAGCGGCGGCGACTGTGGGCCGCGGCGGGCGGCCGCGGGCGGCGGGCGGCCACGGGCCGTATTCATACAGCCCGCGGGCCGCATCCGGCCCGCAGGCCGTATGTTTGACATCCCTGTGATAGAGGGTCAAGGTCTGTTAGGTGCTGTCCCTATATTGCTGCTCCCTTCAGCTTGACTTGCATGGTCAGACCCATTATAGAAATGACGGTGCACATGTGCATATGATGGTGCGCATATACATGAAATCACTGTGCACACACAAAAGCACACTGAGACCCTCGGTGGATGAGCCTGCAGCACACAAAGTGTGCAACGACATCAAGCACTGCAGGCACATGTGCAGAAGTCCTCAGACATGCACAAGGGCGCCACTGCAAAGATATTTTCCAGACACAGTTTTCAAAGTAAAATGAGAAACAGCCAGAGTAAGTCTCAACCTGCTACAAACTAAATATCTAAACTATCTTCATATCCAAACACATGAGGAACTTAACCACAAAGTTAAAGGAAGGGGTTTAAATGTATGACAGTGTAGTATTACATACATTTGTATAATGATATTTATGTGATCTACCCATGAGTTTATACATACAACGTTTGTATCATACACAGAACTGCAAATGACTTTGGAGATGTTAGAAACAAATAGAGATAAACAAAGAAACTATACTTGACAGCAGACCAAGGGTTGCTCAGTGTTTATTCTACCCAAGTTGTCATTCTACCCTTCATATTCTGCCCAGTGCAAAAATCTTGCACTTGAATATATGAAAATCTATTTACAGGCAAAGTCTGAGTGACACAAGTCAAGCGAATAGCCTGCAAATTCAAAGCCATTTTATTTAATATATGCTTCTTCTTTGAGGTAACTGACAATCTTAAAAGCAGATGTTTACATTGTACAGTACATACAAGTTAGTGTTGTCACTTACTAATTTTATTCATACCAATATTTAAGAAACTCCATTCTCACGTACAGACAATACTGTCCTTTGTAGTATTGAAGTCAAACTGCTGTAACAACTTTTCTGAGAACAAATGAAATTTTCAGGACTTTAAGAACTGAATAATAACAGCAGGAAAGGGCTGAGTTTCTAAAGAAGAAAAAGAGTCCTGCTGGACTGGGCCTAAGGTTCATCTACTGCAGCTGTCTTTTTTTCAGTAGCCAACCACCAGTACGTGGAAATCCAAAAGAACAGCTTAAGTACAAACCCTGCCTTGCACATTCTCTCCTAGCGGACAGCTTTTGGAGGTAGACCACATCCTAAATCACTGCCATTAGGAAGAGCAACAATCAATAGTGTTGTTCCTCAAAAACTGTTCAGACTATTTTTGAAGCAATCCCAAGTCTGGTCAACATCAGATCTCATGACAATAAATGAAAAAAGTTAACTGTTCTCCCCTCTGATATTCCTAGGATGCCTACATTTCTGGTCTTTACGCACCCTAGGAATATCAGAGAATAGTACAATTTTTTACCCAGGCCCTACAGAGTGACTGGATGTTTGTTCCCCCATCCTTGATTTTAATGATTTTTTTATATTTAATTATTCTGATTTTAGTTTTTTTTTTTTTTACTTCTTCCAAATTATATTTTAAAGCGGTGATGGCCAACCTATGACACGCGTGTCACAGGTGACACGCCAAGCCCTTTTAGGTGACACACCTGGTCACCCTGGCACCTGGGCATGTAGTGCTTGCTTATTCTTGAAGTGTACGAAATACCAACTTTCAAATGAAGATTTAGTAAATGTAAAGAATTATTCATTTTTGCTTTTAATAAAATACATATATCAAAAATATAACTTTCTTACTAGAGCTACAAATATCACAAAATTATGGATATTTCTGGAAGTGACACAGCACCCGAGTTAAGCTAGGTTTTCTTGTGAATTTTGACACACCAAGCTCAAAAGGTTAGCCATCACTGTTTTAAAGGCAAGTGGTTTATAAATATTTTAAATAAAATAAACTATGCACTGTGTGAAGAAATATTTTATTTGCTTGTCCGAATTCTTTCATGACTCAAATTCAATGGGGAACACTTATTTCTGGTAACGGAAATAAAATTTCTCTTTACCCATTTAGTCCACGCAATGCATAATTTTATACTACTTTACCATAGGGCTCACATGGAACACTTTTTGAGACCTCTTTCAAATCAAAAAAACTCCTACACTCTTGAAGTGTTCCAAGTGTCCCAAATCTACCAGCTGTAAAAGGAACAACAGGGGAATCATTACAACACAGAAAATCACTGCTAACGGCTGGAAAAAAGGTATTTCCTTTGTTCCAGCCATTAAATCACTCCTGAAAAAGAAGAAAAAAAAACCTTCTGATATGCTGATTGGTAAAATAAGCAGTAGCGGAAGGCTCCAGTTCCCTCTTCCCCAACCAACAGGAGAAAGAAGAGAAAAAAATAACCTCCCTGTTCCTGGCAGAATTTCTTTTGTCATTAGGACAGGAGGGAAGATGCCCCACCTTTTCTGGTGACAGCAACAACAAAAATAAATCACTTCTAGGAAAGGTGGGAATTGGCCGTACCCATTCTATTTTCCTACTTCCTTCATCTGAACATGGAACGTTTTGTTTCCAACTTAGAAGTTTTTTCTTAAAAGTTTTGTTCTGAATGGAAGCACCTTGAAGCATCTCTTTCCATGTCAAAATATTTTTACACTCTTTCATGCCCTTCTCCCTTGACCTTCCTTCCAAACAAACAACCCACAAACACTGTAATCTTTTCTCACAGTAACACATCTGAAGTTCTTTGAATATTCTAGCTGCCCTCTTGAAAAACTCTTCTAGCTCTGTTATATTGTTTTTTAAGATGTGGCAAGCAAATCTGTGCACAGTATTTCACATGCCACTGTTATTATCAATGGCATCTTAAAAGTAATCTCTAAATACAGATGTACAGATGGCAATGAAGTCAAACTGGACGCCGGGCAAACCACTCACCACCAAAACTAAAGCAGTCAGTCAGTTTAGATTTGTAAAAAGAAACAAACAGGCATGCATGGCAGGTGGCCTCCTACTATGCAGCTGGAACCAGTGGCCCAGGATGGGCTTGAACGTAAGTAAGGTATGGGTGTGAGACAATGGGGGAAGGCTGTGGATGCATTCGGGGAGATAACTTGTGCAAGGAGAGGCCACAGAGGTGATATGAGGGATCAAACAGAACGGATCATTCAGTGCAGGTCACTTCTCAGACTGAATCCCAAGATTTAACTAAGGTTCAGTTCAATAGAGAACCTACCAAACTTTTCATTAATCTGTGAACAGACACCAGCCAGATAATTTATTGAAGTTTAGTTTGTTAACAATACTCACCACTTCTTTCCCTTTCATCACTATTTCCCTTAATTGTTTGTGCTTTCTTCCTGCGAAAGTGAGCTTAAGCTCAGGGATCTGCCCAAATTCTCTGTGCAAAACAGTTGCAAATAATTCAGCTTTAAACTTTGGGTGTTTTTCCACTGTCACTAGAAGTAGCCATTAAGTACCCATTA
>MTQE01001141.1:4568008-4600097 GCA_014337955.1 Aspidoscelis marmoratus | reverse complement strand
GGGTACTTAATGGGTACTTTTAGTGACAGTGGAAAAACACCCTTTATTTTCTCCTTTTAGCATCCTTTTGGCTCCCTTACTGTCCAAGGAACAAAGACTCCCTCTAGTTTACAGACTTCTGGAACAACTTCCCATGGGAAAGGCCAGGAATGCCATGTGGCATAAACTGCCACATCCAAAATCTTTCTTGTCATGAGGCCTGAGGCTGCTGGTGCAGCAATGGCAGTTTGGTACAGCAATGGCAGCAGCTGATAGCTACTGAGATTGGGGAGGAAGCCAAGTCTCTACTCTTCTTGCTGAGGAAGCATCTGAATAAGGACAGCTTTCATGACCAAGGATATACTTCCAGAACATTTAACTAGCTTATACAGGAAATGACTTGATATATTCACAATTACATAACTTATAGATCATGAAGTAGGCCAGCTAGCTTGCTTCTAATTTAAATATCACAAAATAATAAAGACATAGCTTATATATATATTCATTTTCTTTGCCATGAAGATGATGGTACTCGATAAAAGAGCAGCTTAGAATGTAATCATATAGAATATTTAGAATGCACAGCTATTTTCACTTCCAGATTTTACTTTTGAAATTCTAGGTCAGTCTTAACAGAAAAATGTGGCCATGTACACCTAATCATGTAATTCAACAAGTGACTCCCCTCCAAAATGAATATGATAATCCAAAAAAAATGTTCCTCAGGGACATTCACAAAACTGTGCCACACATCTAATTATAGTGGGGCTGCCCTGTTCTGGAAGGTTTGGGCTTCATTACTGAATTTTCTCCATGCATCACTAAGTGCTGGATAAATATTTTGTTTCTATGACCAGAACTCATGAACAATATTAACACCAAGATTTTTGGAAGGCTGTAAAGGGTGGGAGGGGAACACTGGAACCAAGACAATATCAGTTCTTTTTGTTTGTTTGTTTTTGTTTGTTTAAATACCATTCACTCAGGCTGCTCGTGATAAGAGGAAGAACAAATTCGAGAACCTCATATGCAACTTCTGACAAAAGCTATGCCAACTCTTTGCCATCAGCCTCACTGCTACAGCACCTGGCTAAATTCTTGCACAGTACCCCTTGTTAGAAGCTAAGTAAGAAAAAAGTTACATGAAATTTGCAAATAACCCTGAACTTCAGCAAAAGCTTCAGCATTATAAGGGCTATTTAATTCAAGACAGATTGTTGCATTCACACTGAACAGCTGATTTTCAAAGATAACTTTAGAATCACAATAAATCTTTTGGAAACATACTAAGTCAGAAATACTAAAAAGCATATTAGCACAAAGTTTAATTGCTGCACAAACTCTTACATCAGAAGAATGTATTATCCAAATGTAAACAGCAGTAAGTGAACATACTGAACTCTGTGTTCACACAAACTGACGAGAAATAAATAGATACCACCTGGATTCATTTTAGTATATCAAAAGGGAAAGACGCTATCTTGGTCTGCCAAGATAGAAGAGGAAAAAGTAGGGAGCCGTCTTGTATTGATGCACTATTTCCTTACTCTGAAGATGTCCTACATTGGATTCTGCTCTCTTTACTACCTTTTATTGTGATGTATACTTTCACTACACTTCAATCCTAGGTGCCCTTGGACTGGAACTACCCAGGGGTCAGCATTTAAGGACCTGAAATGCACTAATTTATCTCTTTGAGGAACTTCTGCACTAGATAGGAACTTCCCCAAAGAGTTTCTTCACAATACAGAAAAGTCTCTCATCTTGGATAACCACACGCTATTTCAAGGATGCCAAAGAAATGGTCTTACAAAAAGGTGATTAGAGGTTCTGATATTCCACAAGATAACAGGTAAAGAAAAATATATCTTCCTGGATCACTTCCAGACAAGAAAGGTTTGGGTGTTTTGTTTAAAGAAATCCTCCTGGGATGTAAGGAAGGTTTTGAGGAGGGACAAGCAGATAGGATAGACATTGCCGGGATTCAAGAGCAGATGAAGGTTTGCCCTTGTCTTCTGCTTGAGCTGCCCATGAGCCAATTAGTGGGTCACCGTGGGGGACAGGGTGTTGAACTAGATGGGCTGGAGCCTGATCCAGCAGGCTACTCTTATGTTATCATCCAAAGGAGGCATCAACAGATGTTGCAAGGTTCTGAGGTCAGGATACTCAACGCAGATGCTTTCTACTAACCATAGTTCTTATAGTAATGGATATAGAGAACCAAGGGCAGCAGTATACTTTAAAGCTGTCAGTCAAAGGTTCAAAAGGCTGAAATTCTGTTATTTATATAAAAAATACAAGGATTTATCTCTTAAATTTGAATTGTCATGTTGCTAGGTAGGTCAGATATCATCCTTATTCAGCAGAATCACATATCACAAGAATCTTTACAACACTGCAATTAAAGCTATGCTCTGCAACTCAAAAGTTTTATCATCAGCATACAAAGCCCTTAACAACTTGGGGCCAACTTACCTGACAGACAGCCCCTTTAAATGTAGACCTGTGAAATCATTAAGAACTTCAAGGGAGGTCCTTCTACAGGTACTGAATGTCATGTTATGACTATCAGCACTGGGGTCTTCTCTGTGGTGGTATCCACTCTCTGGACTAACCTCTCCTCTCATATTCACAGGGTATGTGCACTCCTGGTCTTTAAGTGCCAACTGAAGAGCCAGTTTGGTCTAATGGTTACGGAGGCAAGACTCTTATCTGGGAATACCGGGTTTGATTCCGCACTCCCCCACAAATCCAGCTGGGTGACCTTGGGCTTGTCACGGCTCTCTTCTAAGCTCTCACAACCCCACCTAACTCACAGGGTGTTCTATTGTGGGGAGAATAGAAAGCTTTGACAGGCACTTTGAGTCCCCTTAAATAGGTGAGAAAAGCGGGGTCAAAAAGCCAACTCTTCTTCTTCTATCTTTTTATCCTAACACTTCCAGAATAAATGCTTATTTGTTTGTTTCCCCCATCCTTTATTTTAATTATATTTTTACATAACTTCCTTGTACTCTGCTTTGTGATTAATTAATGAGGAATGGTACATAAATAAATAAATAATTGCAAATAATTGCAATAATTAAATAATTAAAATTCTTACTTGGGGAACTATCTGCCTCAAAGCTGTGCTCCAAACTTAGCACACAATACTTTGTTGAGGGTCCCTTCCACCATGAAATCCAATTCTATTCCTATTGATCTTCCATCCATCTTTGGATTAGAGACTAAGCTGTTAATATTAAACTCCTGTTCAAATCACTAGGTGTCCTTTTAAAAAAAGCAATGTTCTGGTTGTTATTGGTGATGCTTCCTCTGAGTGAGATGAAGGGGGAAAATGTATAACTGCATTTGAGGGTTTTTAAAAAATTGATTAATCCAATGCTACCTACATTCCGCAGTAAAACAAATTCAGTATGTTCTTGTATTTTGTCAAGATTTTTCAGTGATTAAATTGCAAGCAACCAAAAAGATATAGTATCATACTGAAAGACAGCACAGTGTAAATTGGGCTACCTGGTCTAGGTTTTTGAAGAGAAGTATATCTTTACATGCTTCCTGCAACCTGCACCTCTGTTCGTCTGTTTTGGGATGAACTACCTGCAAAAACAGAAGCAAAGTGAAGAAATTAAAAAGTACAGCAGAAAAGCCCACTCTACACATGAATACTTAAACATACATGTGGAGCCAATAGAAACAGGTATTGGGTTGAATCCAGAGTTAGGAAAGCAGAAATTCAATTACACAATGGGGCTTCCTTGGTTTTCTTCCCAAAATAATCTCCAATACTTCCAAAACATTCACTCAAGACATTTTAGATCTATGGTATTATGAACATTCTCAGAACATTCAATGCCTTAGGGTTGTCAGGAGGCATTCTTAAAGGGTGCTTTTAATTTAAAAAAAAAATCAAATACAAACAGGAACATAAATTGTAATCAGACTATACACATTTCCTAAATCAGATATATAGAGATTACGTTATACAAGAAAACAAATCCAAATAAAATGTGTGCCCACCAAGCAGCTCGAGAGGCTATAGATCTTATAGTAGACCTGGCCCTTTTCAAATTTTGGCTTTAGTCAGACAGATTTGATTCAAGAACCTTGCTGCATCTCAGCTGTAAATGAGGCTGTAGCAAGCATGTCTAACCATAATTGGAGGAAACTAGCTTGAGAAGAAATAATGTTGCTAAGGAAGCACTATGTTTGCAATAAATATGCTTTTACAGAATAACCAAAATTGCATTTCAGCTATGGTGAGATTTACCAGTACTGAGAGAACTATAGATATGCTAGATCCTATTGGTCAGAAAATCCAGATCAGCAACATCAATGTGGATCAGGCACACTTAATCAAGTGGCTACACTGGCTCTTAGCTCCTTCTAGCAATCACTTCTGCAGGTAGTAACCCTTCCAATGCCGATGACTGGGGCTTCATCCACCTAAACATAGCTGAGGACTGATTCAGTTGGTAAGGCTGCTGGAAGACTTATCTTTGTTAAAAAGCAAACACAAGCACTTTTATATTTTTATCTTTCAATAGTGGAGGCCTTTACCTTGATCCAAATTTTGTTTAAAAAGTGGACACTTTTGAGTGTTTTCAATGCCGCTGCTTCTTTTCCTAGGATTACTGTAGTTCCCATATAACCTATCCACATAAGAAAAAGGTAAAGTACCTCAATTCAGCCTAACTATATTTTCAAACACTTAAAGGCAAAAGCTACTGCTTTTAAATGTCTACAAAATAACATCAGTACTTAGAGGGAAAAGACAGGTAACTCTACTGTAAGCAAGTAATTCATTTTTTGAAACTCCTTCCATTGAAAAAGCCCTGGGATAGATTTAAAAAAAAACCCTGGAAATTAGCCTTCCTAATTGTAATGTCACCATAAATACTGTAATATGCTCAAACTCACAGGTGAAAAGCCTCAAGGTACAATTTTGGAAATTAATTATTTCCAATCCAGTTTGTAACAAAGCTGAAATGTCCCCAAAGAAAAAAAGTGTTAATGCCTTACTTATCTACAAGTTAACAGATTTAAAGGGGGCAAAAGATAGCACATATAGCAAAAGCATTACAGTTCTCCACCACATTCATCTACAGAAAAATATGACTTTTCCATATTCCCTTACCCTTGGTTCTGTATCTTCTTCTTCTTCATCTGGATTAAAGGCTTCTGCACAGACTGGGAGGAGGGAGAAGGACAACTTTATTATTGTTTTTATTTTAAAAATTGTTATCATGTACATCGAGCAAATGCATTCTAGGTATTTTAATTAATGACAGGCTGGATTACCATTCCTAATTTAAAATATACTGTAAAAACACTACACTCACAAAAATCAGTGGTCGTGACTAACTGACCAGTGGGAGGCCCCATGGAAGGGGGATTCCCACAGGACTAGATTGTTGCAAAGCTTCTGTAGAGGCCTGCTCTTAAAGACAGCTAGGAAGGTGCAGTAGGCACAAACTGTGGCCAAACTGAAGATGCCCACTCTAAACAGGTGGTATGCTTACTAGGACCAATCCGCTATCAAGGTAGGTTTAAGGTTTATTGCTAAGTCACAGAGCCACTAGCTTGGGACTCTAGACCTGTTGCACCATTTCACATTTCAAACAGTCTCCCTGGTTCGGCTGTTGCCTAAGGAAATACATCTGTCAACCATCTATGGAACCACCTTCCTACTAAAATAAACATCAAATCTATAAAGTTTTCAGCACTTAGTTATTTACTGTTCTTCATTTCAGGCATTTATTTCTAACAATCTGAAATATTTTATTGTAGCTAGCCAAATGTTTAATTTATCGTTTCATGACTGTTGAAAACAGTACATAGTTTATTTAAATAAAATCCAGTATAAAGCATTTTACACTAGTCTTTCAGTAACTATGAAAATTAAGGAGCCTACTCAGTACTTCAGAAGCCTCAGAGGAACAAAGAGCAAGCTGGAAAGATCTTCCATTAGCCCCTAAGCACAATCCTACCTCATACAGAGCGAATGTTTCTTATATAAGCAGCAGTGGGATCTCAGGGTAAAGAGGGCTATACAAATGCAAATAAATACAAACAAGCCACTCATTCTTCATCAGTGTTTAGGGATCTGCCAGACTGCTGTCAAATTTGACCGTCCTGGCTCTCTTCAGTACCACTTCCTTACTTCCCAGGAGCATGTGCAATGCAGGGAATTAACCAGCTTTTGAAATATGTCCTGGTCACCATTATAACCCTCTTCATGGGTGAAGTTGTGGTTCATGTATGTGATGTTATCACATATAAGTAGAGAGCCTTGCATATATCTGCCCTGCTCTCAACTCCCTGGCAAATGGCTTTAAGAGGCATCCTGCCTGTCTCTCCAATCCTTTCTTAAAGGTATTCAAGCTGGCTGCTATCACTTCTCACCTCTTTCCACTCTGAGAACTGGCAATTAATCACTAGTCTGTTTCCTGTCCTTTAGTCAGTTACTAGTCTGGGGCAGAACCTGTCCTCTTATTCCATGAGTGAGGAGTTTATTCAAGAGCCTTTCATGAGGGACTTCGACAAAAGCCTTCTCAAAGTCCACCACTGGGTCACCTTTATCATGTGCGTATTAACATTCTCCAAGTTAGTAAGGCAAGATTTAAGTTTGCGGAAGCTGTTATAATTATCCAGAAAAAAAATATCCACTATTTATCTGTATATTTATAAGTAATCATATGAAATGATCAGCTTGATCTGTTCTCAGAGGCAACTAAAACTGAGTTGCAACTAAAATCTAGCTATATTGAGTTAATTTCACATGCACATGAAAAGGACACTTGTAAGTTAGGGGTTACTATAATACAGAAAAATACAGTGAATGAACACATCTCTATAATATTCATATGGGCTTTCAATGGAGAAAGAAACTATGAGATAAGGAAGAAGAATTGGACAGTCAAAAACGCAAGTATGCTTCCAGTCATAATTACTAATTTGCTATACACCAGTTCCAAACTGGATTTTATTTAGTCCTCTAGAGTTTTAACTTTCAATAGCAATTTTAAGATGGCGAGAGAAGGGAATAAACTCAGCACCAAACCTGCTCAGGTTGGCAGGCTTTAGTCGTAAGCCCCGCTCAGCATTGCTTCAAAACTGCACTGCCAAAAGCAAGTCTGGCAGCCAAGCCAGCTCAGCAAGATCTGACTATGCTGCCTACTAGCAGCACTATCTAACGCCATCAAGAAGAGCTTTCAGCAGAACAGCCTGAAGTACTGCTGGGCTATTTCTGAACCTGTAGTGCTCAACTTGGCACTAAATCCTCCTGAACAGTGAACATTTGCTACTGAACTAGCTTCCAAAGTCTCACAAACACCTCTTTCTACAGCAGAGACTACCAACAGAAACCACCTTTCTTCCGTTTTCTAGAAAAGATCTTTAAAAAAATCTTCCAGCTACCCTTTTTATCTTCACAGCAGAACTAACACATCAGTTTCAAAAATCTTTTAAGACAAACTAAAAGAAATCTAGGTGTGCATGTTACTATTTTGTTTTTATTGTCCTGCCCTGAGTCATTCAGGTATAAGGTAGGATATAAAAGCAAGCAAGCAAGCAAGTGAATGAATGAATGAATAGGAAAGGGACCAAACAAAAACCCTCCAATATTAGAACACCATCATCATCATTAACCGTGTTCCTATGATGCATTGACACAGACCCTAATTACCAAATATGCAGGACAGTACTCTGGCAGAAATCTACTGTCCAGTTTTGTGCCTAACATTTTAGAATCATAAAGCAATATTCATACTGCTATTTACCCTGGAGTAAATGCAGAACTATTGTAACATGGCTTAGTACAAAATTAAAATTCACACTTGCAGTCAAATGCACAGCTCTTCAAGAGGCTGTTATCATGAACATAGCTCTTCCAAAAGTTGTCATCAAAAGGACAGCTCTTCCAGAAGCTGTCTCAAAATTAATGTATTTTCAACAACAGTCTTGCTAATCTGTGTTTACATTCACTCTAGAGATGTCCACATATATAAAATCTCAGTTCACAGTAAACCTAAACCAGGCACAGGTTGAGCTTTTTGAACCAGCAGGTCAGCTTGACAAAGAGTTCAAAAACCATCTCCTTCATTGTGCCATGGTGACCTCCTCTCTTCTCAACTGAGCCCTGGCCTTCCCCCTAAACCAGTGATGGCGAACCTTTTGAGCTTGGTGTGTCAAAATTCGCAAGAAAGCTTAACTTGGGTGCTGTGTCACTTCTAGAAATATCCATAATTTTTGTGATATTTGTAGCTCTAGTAAAAAAGTTATATTTTTGATATATGTATTTTATTAAAAGCAAATATGAATAATTCTTTACGTTAGTGACTTTTGTTGGTGAATTTCATTTGCTAAATCTTCAGTTGAAAGTTGGTATTTCACACACTTCAAGAACAAGCAAGCACTACACACCCAGGTACCAGGGTGACCATGTGTGTCACCCAAAAGGGCTTGGCGTGTCACCTGTGACATGCGTGTCATTGGTTGGCCATCATTGCCCTAAACCATGTAAGCCTTTCCAGTCATTTTAAACCTCCTCCCATTGCATGTGTCTGCCACTTTGTCTGCCACTACTGCATTTCCACACCAGGTCAAAGCTACCAGCTGCACAGCTTTTTCCCAGCTGGCCAGGATCCTTCTACTGTGCCCTCCAGGAGTGGAAGGCAGTGGGTCTTCCCAGCAGGCCACATCCACCTCTATTTCTGGAAAGGGTGGGAGACCAGGGCACAATGGGGAGAGACTTGAAACAAACTCTTCCATTCAAGTCCCCCCTAGTTCAGTCTGATATCAAACCAACCTCTTAATTGGGAAGAGTTCTGCTTCTGTTTCACACCTCTAACCCCTTAAGGTGTTTAGTGCAGAACAAATCTGACACACAGTTTACTCTTGGATGTACACTGGGGGTGTGTCCAGACAGCTCAAAACTGTCTTAAAGCCTAAAATTCCCTGCACAGTCACTTCCCATCATCCCGACAGGACAAGGGAAAGCTGAGTGGGAAGGATGGAGCTCCTGCAGAGCCATGTCCTGACGTCCAAACATAAAAAGATATCTAGGTGGAAGAGATCCACCTACTATTTCTTCAGAAGTAAGCCAGTCCAACCACATTAGTTACTTGTTAATATATGAAGCTTAACTAAGACCATTTTAGATAAATCTTAACTGCCCCTTACAACAGGAACTAGAACAGGTTTCTCTGCATGTGTGTATTCCAGTAATATGAGAAGCAGAATTGCAAGGGACTTTAGAACTCATTTCTTCCTCTAGCTGTTTAGAAATCTTGTGCAATTCTCAGGGTTGGCGGATGTCATTACTTATTGTTTATTTTGGTTCACAGCATCTAGCCCCTTTTCGGCTGTTGGACCAGTAATGTCATTATTGGCATCCTCATACTGAGGCTTACCCCAAGTGTTTAATTTCTTGTTATCTCAATTTCTTGTCACCTCTATAATTAGGAACTTAGCCATCTTGCTATCACTTCTTCCCCAATTAACATCTTCTGCACCCTTGTACTTCATGGCTACAGTGGTAGGACAGATTTGGAGTAGCTGCTGTTCATAGAGTGCACTTCCTCCAGGAAAGTTACAACTCCTTCCCTCCAACGGAACATCCTTTTCTCACAAGTGACAAGCAAGGAAAATATCAAATTGTAAAAGAGCTGATTTGAAGGTTATAAAGCATTAGAAAATCACAACAATACTCTAATAACATTTAGTATAACCAGACTCGGAATAAAGCTCTTGTTACCAAGATAAAGAAACCACAGAGCTAATGAAAGACCAAAGAACAGAGTGACCCACGCTACAGCAACTCACTGTGGAGAAAAGGTTCAGAGATTCTGAAGCTTTTAGTTTAGAAAAAAGGTAAATAGCAATAACATTTGGGACAGAAAAACTGAATAGGAAGATCTCCTCACTTGATTTCACTATATAAGAACCATAAACAGAGATCACTCAGCTAAGCTACCTGTCAGGAGGTCCAGGAAAGAGGACAGAACTCATTCACATGACACATAGTTAAACTGCCTCACAAAATGTAGTAATAGCTACCAACCAGGATCAATTTAGGTTCATTCATGGAAGAAAATTATCAGCAGCTACCGATCAAGAACCACATGTGCTCTCTTGCATTATGATCTTTGTTGTGCTAAGGGATTGGATGTGGTTGAATGATTTAAAATGACTACAGTTGGAAGGACATGAATTAAGATATGGATAGCACAGATATTTGTGGTGTGATAAAAAATGGTTAACGCGGCATTTAAAACCGTTTTGTCAGAAATGCATTGCTAAGTGTAGAATACATATAGATTTTCCATGAATATGCCTTTGTGGGTATCCCCTCATGAAGCCCTTTTCAGAGAATCAAGAACATAAGAGGAGTCCTCCTGGATTGGACCACAGCCCATCCAGTCCAGCCCAGATCACCCATTAAGGCAGAAATAATTGAAAAAACTTATATACAGTGATGTAATATGAGAATACTGCCAAGCTATTCTTAAGAAATTTTGAGAATTTTTCCTAAATTTTCTAAATAATGCATTATATTTAATGTTGTAAAATTCTCACAGATAAATGTTTTCTCGAGAATTCTCCAACTTAAGAATCTGAATATAATACAAACTGAAAGCCCCTAGCCATAGTCCCTCCTTCCATTCCCTTGTCATGAGAAGAGACACCTTGCCTGAAGGGAACGGATGAGAAAGAGCAAGCTGGAAAAGACCCTTCATCATCTCCCAGTGGTAGCCCCTCCCACCCGCAATTGTCACCAAACAAGTGACCTTGGCTAAGGGGAGAGAAGGAGAAACAGAAAGAGCAAGTTAGGAAGATCCACCATTACAGTGGTCCCTCAGGCTCTAGTATCTGTAATAAGTTTTGTTCATTTTTGTTCCATAAACCACTCTGAGACCTTAGGGTGAAAAGCGGTACAGAGCCTTTAAAAAAAAAAGAACAAGAAGTCGAAATACATATTAAAGAAGTTATGAAAAAATCAGAAAATCTCAAATAATTTCAGAAAACATTCTTTTGAAGAATCCTGAGAATGGTCTTTTTTTCAGAAAACACCTAGAAAATTTCCTCATTTCTTACCATCGCATACATGTTTTTCCTTACATGGCAAAATATATGAAAAGTGCCATCATATTATTCATCCAACAGCTAACATAGTTCTTTCTAACATCAGAAAACACAGATGGAAAAAAACCCACATATGCTCTCTAATGCATTTTCTACTGGCACCCCCACCTCTTCATTAAGCATAAAACCCAACCAGGCACAACCTAGGCAGGATCTGAATAAAAAAGGCTCTTAAACACTAATGTGCAAATGAATGAAGGCTTGTTAACAGGTTAGACTAACTGGTATCTTATGTTTTATACTTCAGATATGAAAACTGCACTGTGCCAGCATTTTTGATGAAGAGACACAACAGAATCAGGCACTTGAACTTCACATTCCTCCAAATGCAACAACAAAAGAACTACGGAAAGTAAATACATCTGCTGCTTTTATTCCAAATCATTGCAAAGGAGAGGCCTTGGACAAAGAATCTGCCCTTTAAAAGATCTACTGGAAAATATGACTCCTTCACAATCACTGCTTTACAGTTCAAAGCATGACCCTTGCTTTTAGTAATCTTCAGAATATATACACTGTATATTTGCGTAACAGTTTAAAAATATCAGAACTGTGTAAGTAAGCCAAATTTAGTAAGGCACTAGGAACTAAATTTGTCTTAAGGATCAGTGGGATTATTTGTTTCAGACTATGGGCTGAAGGGAAAAAAGAATGTGTGTATTTTGACAGTTAATTCAGATTCCCTATAAAGTCCAGCAAATGACTCTCTATGGTTGCATTTAGAATGACTGCTAATTGCACTCACACAGGAAAATAATTTTTAGCAGACTTAAGATTATTTTTAGAAGCAGGAAATTGTGTTTGTAATTAAGCTGCACCTATTGCTTTTGAAAAGGAATCTACTCAATTGGCTATTTCAGTTACAAAAAGCAAGTAAAGAAAGCTAAGTAGTAACCATGTGGGGCTTACAAACAATAGATATCAGGTCCCACAGGATGCTACAAAATCTACAAAGACCTTCATATTGGCACTAAACTTGTGTGATGATCTTTCTGCTTTTAACCCTCACCAAGCAGAAAATTATTCAGTTTTTTGACAAGAAGACAAGTGTAAAGTACGAGTTTCACTGCATCCAATGGCATCTAATTTCTGATCCTATGGATGGATCGCATTCTATATTCTGGCTATGGAAGCCACCATTCATGATGAAAAATTAATATTTTTCTATTATGCTGAGTTTCCTGCTGGCTGGCACTGGCACTGGCACAGCATGCCCACTGCCCTCATATGCTTACTTAACATTCCTGCCTGCCAGTGAGATGGCCATTAGATCAGCCAGCACAGGGCAAGGCCATCCTCACTGGAACCAACACTGGAGGGGGGCATGTCTCCAAATCTCTGAAGGCCCCATTTTGGCTGTGAACCCTGCTGTGTCAAAAAAAGGGCTCCCAAGGGTATACTAGACCACGGAGTTGTGCCATCCTATGTCTCCATGGTCTGTTATATGACCTCAGTGTCAAGGTCTACTGCTAAACTGGATTAGGGTGCTATTTTGAGCACACTAGCTCAGTCTATGCTCCATCCTGTGTGGACTTAGCATGCTAGGAAGAGGTGGGATTTTTCATAGTCTGCAGGAGTGTGCAGAAGGAAGCCCTGTAGATCCCATCTATCTATCTATCTATCTATCTATCTATCTATCTATCTATCTATCTATCTATCTATCTATCTATCTATCTATCTATTTGTATTTCTATCCCGCCCTATACCCAAAGGTCTCAGGGTGGGTTACAATATTATATTAATCTTAGACAGGTCCCTGCCCTCAGGCTTACAATCTATCTATCTATCTAATCTATCACCCGTCCCTCCATCCATCCTGCCCTTCAGCAAGTGGTCCCAGGGTGAGTTACAATGAAATTAAAATATTTCAAACAGTAAAACATAATTTAAAGTATAACCCCCTTCCTCCCACCCTCACCTTCCTTCCCACCCCCACCCTCCCTCCCTCCCTAACAGGACAGCACCCTGAAGAAGCTGTTTAAGAAGCAAAAGCCAGAGTAAAAAGATACCAGGCGCTGAAAACTATGCAATTAAGATGCCTGGCGAGCAACAAGAGGGAGGCTATTCCAGAATCTAGGGGCCCTAGGGTTGAACAAAATTATTAAGAACCCCACATATCAGTTTTGGTGTCTTGTCTACAATATCCACCAAATACATATTTTACACGTTTTTATTGTGACTTTTTGTATATTTGCTTATTAAACTATTTTAGGAGCCTATTCTGTTTTTTCAGTCATTTTAGTATCTACATACGGTGCCTATTTGTAATTATACATTATATCAATTATTAATTCTTTTCATCTGGAACATTCTGTATTCCTTTGGTTTTGAATTCTTATATTGGGAATTTTTGTCTGGTTTCACATGAAATATGTATAAATACACTGACATGTTCAACAGAATATTCCAGTTTTTCTAGAATCACGCAACTTCATATACACAAAATACCTCATAAAGTCCAAATACAATACTGGGCTGGACACATAAAAATCAGTGGGCTATTAGGATATACCATCTGATGAAGATCAAGAAGGCATTCCTGCCTAATTATCAACATAATACTGCTCCAATGACTTTGAGGACTAGACGAGGTGGCACCAAAACATCTGATCATGGAGGTTCCTAAGTCAAAGTACTAAGGGGGAAAGTTGGCTCATTCACATTCAAATTAATTTGATTCAATCCCTATACAGCACTCTGTATGTTTTTCATGAGGAGGATTGCGGTTGATAAAGCTGCTGGTTTAGCCATAGCTTGCTCTGTATATCCTAGCTCACTGCTGTTTTTGTTGTTTTGTTTTACTTTAACAAACAGGGCACTGTAAAAATGAAATATATACTGCATCTATGGAATACTGATAGATCACAGGACTGTTGGGCATACAATGGCACTAACAGTCATCCCAACTTACTGCACTGCAGCTACTCAGGACTGAAATCCAACCAAAATCATCTCTTGTTGAGGTGCTCAGCAGATAATAGACCCTTGGCAACTGCCGATGAAGATATGAGAATGTCAAACCTTTGTGATACAGCTTTCTTTCCACGATGTATGCTGGTTGCATTAAATGGTATTATTTTATTTTGTTCATCTCACTCTGTCATGAACTCAGTCACATGATTTGGCAGTTAGTTCCTTTAATCCGCATATTTTCTAAAAGTTTTGAAAAAGATGTACAGCATGTTCTAGTAATGCATGTATTTGTTCCACCACAATTAAGGAGATAGGATAACTTCTAAAGCTTTATCTGAAGAAGCAGGATAATTTCAATGTTTTGAAACCTATTTGAGAACAGATGATAAGCCTTTAACTTTTTGATACCAATCCTAAAAAAGGTCTTCCATTATGGATTTCTTTGCGTTTAAAATTAAACATGATCAATTCAGATAGATTTCATACTGCAATTAAAAGGTGCTTTGGTAAACTTAACTCTGCACTGGAAATATCAACTCTTACATATACACCTCCTAGATTTTTTTGAAAAAGATATTTAATAATTGGAATCCTAACTACACGATTTGATTTCCAAATATGCTGAGTGTCATAAAACAATATTTTTATTTCATTTTTGGTCTACCACTCTCATGGAGCATCATTCATTCATTCATATCCCTCCCTATACTTGAAACTCTTAAGGTGGGTTATAGTAATATCACAATAAAAACAGAATGCTGAACCAAGAATGCCCTCCCACATGTTCCCATCCCACCAACTACTACTGCAGGTGGTAGGACCACCAAGAGGGCCCTCATCAGTAGATCTTAAGGTGAGGAGATGTTCCTAGATACTTAGGACCCAAATACTTGGTAGCAAATAGGAAACCAGTGCATGTTTTTTACGATTGGCATGATATGCATCCAGTCAGCAGTGCCAGTCAGCAGTCTAGCTGCTGCATTCTGCAACCGCTGCAGCTTCTGAACAGTCTTCAAGGGCAGCCCCGCACAGAGTACATTACAGCAGTCGAATATAGAAGTTACCATATCGGTCCCAGATTTCTTGTAACCGTCGTACTAAATGGGAAAATGGTGTTTCAAAGATCTCATCACAGATGTGTTGGTGCAGCATCGTGTAAGCTTTAGCTTCTATCAAAGGCATGTTCTGATAACAAATTGTTCATCAAGAATAATAGAAGCTACTCAGCCTTTCATCTCTGCCCTATCATACAGTATTATCTACCATTATCTTTCCTTAGTTGATCCTAAGCTTCTACATCAATTCCACAGACTATATGATTTTTTGCATATTTTAGATGTCTTTGAAACAACTCCTCTTTACCTTACTCTAATGAAGGGGTGCTCAACCTGCAGTCAAGGAGATTTTATAGAACTACAGCTCTCATGGCAGCCATGCAGGGAACACCTCAGGACGGAAATCTGAATTTTCCAGCTCTAATCACCAGTGTTTGTGAAGCACCTACAGAGATAAGTGGAGATCGGAACCAACACGGAAAGCATCAGTCACTTTTATGGCAGTTCAATGCTTGATTTGCCAGCATGTCACAAGAACAAATCCCTCCTCCCCTCTACAGTTTTTTTACACATGCCAGCACCTTGTTTCCTTCCCAAATAGCTCCCTATGCATTAGGAATTGCCAAGCTGCAGTTCATTGAACATCAACTGCTCAAAGAGAAGGGAGAAGTGAACTAATTCCATTTCTCACATCCCTGTGTCAATGAAAGAGAAAGCAGGGAGGTGAGTGAACAATGTATGTGAAAATGTTAAAGAAAAGCAGCACTCTGGCATTTTCTCTGTCTGTTCTTGAGGTCACACACACACACACTCCTACCTGGCCTTGCAGCCAGGACAGGGCAAAGAACTGTAAGTGCTGGCAATGACACCATTGCACAACCACAAAGATCCTGCTCCTCCTGGCCTTTGTCTGCTTGTCAGAGCCCTGCAAAAGGCCAGAAAAGTGGGATCTTTGTTGCTCCATGATAACACCATCAGCACTGCGTGGCACCACCCTCTCCCAGCTGCAAGGCCCAACTAGAAGAAAGAGCTCAACCTCAGAAATAAATCCTTCAAATCCTCCCCCTCACTGGGCAACTCACATTCAACAAACTGCAGTTCAGCACACTCATACTATGAAACTGCCATGAGAGTTGTGGTCTTGCAACACAGCTACACTTTGATCACCTTTGGTCTAACCAGAATTTTTTTAATTGACCCAATCCCAGAAACTCTCCCTCAAATACTTCCTAAAAATATTTGTATCATTACATCTGTTCCTTCAAATAACAAGGTTCTGCCCTTCTTTAGCTTATAAAATGTGACATCCCTCATAATGCACTAGTGCATACCACCACATCATGTAGAATTATGGATAATGATCTACTAAGTAAAGCCAACAGCTTTGAGAACCACAGTTAGAACCATTCAGCCAACAAGCTTTTGTAACATGCAGGTCTTGCAGTCCGGCTCTGCAACCTGAATCCTTGGCTCTGGGAAACCTAGGGGGAGGCAGCTTATGGCTACCTCGATCGTGGCTGCAGTTCAGAAAACCACAGCAATGCTTGGTACCAATGGTTACCGGTACGATCACCGGGTGTTGTGAAAGTTTTCCAATTATCTGACCAGCCCAGATAACCAGGGGTTAAGCCATGTGAGGCCTGACCCTGAAAAACTAGAAAATGGAGGAGGGGAAGAGAAGAGGCAGGAGGCAGAGATCGGCTGGAAGAGAGAGTTTTATTTCTCTGCAGAACTTTAAATAACGTGCCACAAGAAGGCGGGGAAGGAAGTGACCTCAGGAGAAAATCCAGGGAGGCGATAGGTGGAGTTGCGTCAGGTGAGCAGGTCAGAAGTCCTTCTGATGTCACATCCTGTGGCAGGAGGTGGGGAGGATCCTCAAACAGGAAGAGAAGGATTGTTCTCTACGTGCACCATGCAGCTGGGCAGCCATTATGCCCCAAGGCTAAGAGTCCAGCACCCTGCTGGTGCCGGGTGTGTACTGCAAGCTAAGGGACAGAAAATTAGTTGCTTTTTACTCTTGAGGCTTGAGAAATGGTCAACAAGGGCTTGGAGGGTGGAAGGGAAACTTAGGGAAACTTGAGCGACTTTTTGCGATTACACATGCAGAAATCACTACTACTTTATGTGAGAGATAAGCTGCAAAGGAACAAGCCTGCCACTGAACTAAATTACCTATACATATATTAGTCAATCTTTAAAGTTATTTTTTTTAAGTGCAGAGTCGGATTGACTTGTCTTTCAATGATCTTTGATCCTATCAATCCAGGTTGCCTGCTTTCTCCCTTTTGCTTCCTACAACTTGCCAAATGTAACCATATTTCCTAGTTCCTCCTCTGACTTCAGTACAAGGCCAAAGTATGTGGATTTCTCCTTGATGATTATTGGCATAAGGTTTCATTTGGTCTAGGACAAATCAAATGGTTTCACTTGCAATCTGTGATGCCTGTACTGACCACCGCCAGATCATTATCAAAGACAAAAATCTCTCACTCTTTTAGCAGGTTAAACTTCACAGTTACATATAACCAGAAGGAAAACAAATATGCTTAAATTTGTTGTCAAACCGCTTTATTCTTTGGGATCATGTTTAAGCATACTATAACCTTCTTTCTTCACTTGTTCTGTTCCTTTTCTCCACCACAATAACTATTTTTCCCTATTAGGAGTCCAAGACAACAAAGCAACCCATTGATTTCTTCACTATCCACTCTGAATGCAATAAGCATTGGGGTTGTTAAATTCAGACTAGCCACATTTTGTTTGTTTCAACAACCAATTTGAATTCAAGCTGTTCTGAGACAGTCCCAGCACCACACCAAAGCTAGTGCAAACTTCTCACAGGAACTAAAGTTCCTAGTTCTGTCATGTTCTGGTGATACAGCTATCAGTTAGCAACCAGTCAATTATGAGTAGACGACATGACCCACACTTACACCTTCAATCAAAGGACAGGACATAAATTAATATACATATATTAAATGAGGTGGTGGAGAGAGAAGGCCACTGCTGGTGATCCTGTTGATGCCCTTTATGGACTTATGGAATACAGAATACAGGTTGTTGATATGATAATCCCCAAATGCCCTCTCTGATGCTGTGGAACCTGAGCTGCTCTATGGTTTTCTTAGGAGCTTTGGGTAATAAAAAGACCAGGAGACAGCTGTTTATTTACTTACTTACTTGTTTACGTTTCTATCCTGTCCTATACTTGACGCTTGCAAGGCAGGTCGCAATAAAATCATACAAAAAACAGAGCAAAGAAGCATGACTAAAATTAAAATGCAAGTGGTGTGCAACTCTCCATGAAGGTGACCGAGCACATGTGAGAGCACATGATTGTGCCTACATTGTGGCAGTGAAAGCTCAGAAAAAAGCTCATTTTGCAACCTCCATCGCATTCTCAAATAGCCATCAGCTGAGCTATTCCAAGTAGTTAAGGGACTGTCGTCATCTGCACCACCGCTGAGGTACTACCTGGTGAGGTGCCCAGTGAGCTGTTCTGACTGATTTTATGGGATCACTTTCTGTTTAAGATCTAATGATGTGGGCAAGACACTTGTGGCTCTCAGGTCTATGACATGCATTCTGGATCCTCACCCATCTTGTCTTATTAGAACTAGCCAGGAGAGGTTGGCTGGGTGGATCTAGAGAGTGTGAATGTATTTGTGGATGAAGGTGTGTTTCTGCTGGCCTCAAAAGAGGCAGGAGTTCATTTATTTCAGAAAAAGCCCTCCTGGACCCAGAGTTTTTTTCTACCTACCACACAATGGGTAACACCTCTTTTTGGGGTAAGGTTCTGAGAAAGCTAGTATCTGTGCATGGTAGTACAAGTATTCCTGGATGATTTTATCTGGACCCATTTCAGTCTGGATTCAGCCTAGGTTTGGGACAGAATTAAGAACAACAACAACATTTATTTATATCACCCTTTCCATCAAAGGTTGGTACAGAGATACAGTTTAAAATTACAGACAACAAAATCCAGTCTAATACTGCAAAATCTAGGTTACAAAATAAATAGCCTACCAATACTACTTCTTCGATTCCTAGGACATATCTTATCCAAATCATCTACTAACAGGTAAGAGTGAACAGTGACCGTAAATTTCCAGACCTTCTTTGCTAAATAAAGGGCAAATACTAATTGTTCCAAAGAGTAAACTGTTTCAGGTGTTAAAAAGAAAGATCTTCAGACCCTTACGAAATTTGACTAGCTCCTTTACTGATCTAAGGGCAAGTGGTAGACTATTCCAGAGATGTGGAACCAGATCTTGAAAAAGCTCAGAGCCTCGAGGTTGCAATATGTGTTTGAGATACAGCCAGAAGGGCTTTATCAGTTGACCGCAGGTTCCTAGCTGGGGTATACCAAGCCAATTTAGACGCAAGGTAACCTGGAGTGTGCCCTCTAATGGCCTTAAATGCCAATATTAATATTTTAAAATAAATCCTAGGGCAAATCGGAAGCCAATGCAATATTCTCCTTGCGGCTAAGATATGGGGAAATCTAGGCAAGTTCGTCAGGCAAGGGAATTGAGAGCAAGTGAAAGTTTTGCCTTTGTCTTCTGCCTAAAGCCCAAAAGCAATTGGTGGTCCACTGTGTGAGATGGGATTGCTGGATTAGATGGGCTGTAGCTCAATCCAACAGGGCTTCTTTTACATTCTTAAATTTTTTAAATAAATAAAAGAGGTACATTCATAAACCCATCAAAGCAAGAATTGCCCCCTAAAGAATCTCTTTGAAGCTGTTAATCTAGCCCAGCAAAGATAATTAGGCCTCCTGTATTTCACCAGCTTATGGCTCTCAGTCATAGAATACTACTTGCTCCAGTCCAATTCCGCAAAACTCTGCAGATGCCAAGTTAGGGGATGGCACATATCATGCATTCACAGTCATGCAGCTAGGCTGATGAGGTGAATGGCCAGGAAACGGTATCACTAGATTTTATCAAACTGTTTAAAACGGCTCTATTGAATTAAATCTGCATACCAACTAAGAACTAAAATTGCTTTGTTCATGGCTCTGCAACACATAAATCTTTACTTAGGTTACCATGACATTTAGAACAGGCCTGGCAAGCCACCACAGAAGTACAATAATAAATGGCTTTTAGTCTTTGTATGCATAGCAATTACTGTTGAAATACAAGCTTATTTCAGTATTACATATCTGAAAGCTAACTGACTGGAATGGAAGGTCATCTTGTCACTGCCACAGGGCTACCCACAGCCGAGTGAATGCATCTGCATTTTCATAACCTTGGCCTTAGCAATGTAAAAGAATTTCAGCTAAAATACTATTATGTGAGATGAAAGAAAAGTAAATCACCTCATTTGATGCTGCTGTTTTGCTGCAATTTCTGTTTAGTTTCTTCTTTGACATTTTTGAGTTGTCTTGTATTAATTGGTCCTATTATAGTTATTTTCTTATATGATCCTGTGTACTGTAATTTCTTAGATGTAGAATTTTGTTCATAGCTTATGATATGTATTTAATATTTTATTTATTGAAATTGATTTGTTGCTGTATTTCTCTGATGTGGTGATTGTATATGTTATTTTATGCTACCCGCTTTGATGAAAGGGGTGTTATAAATGCTGTTATGTTACCTATAGCTGAGCGAATGCATCTGCATTTTCAAAACCTTGGCCTTAGCAATGTAAATGAATTTCAGTTAAAATACTAATATGTGAGGATGAAATCTTCCTGGTTTGCAAAACAATCACACTTTAATTTGACCTTGAAAAATAATGCCATCCTGTTTTTGATAAACTGATCCTAGAAGAACAAGAGTTGTTCCTTTTAACAAACATAATAAGGGAGGAGTAAAGCTCTTTGGATTCTGAATTCTGGATCTAACAGGACTCAAAATGTGGTATTGACATTGCCCTCCATACTTACCAGCAGCATGATATTCTTTTCAGCCTGTGCTTAAACTGTCTTATATCATTTAGTTAAGCATTATTTATATCATTTCCAGCAGCAAGGCATTCTTACACGTTCAGGTCTTAAGCACTGCACCCTGCCTCAAATCTCAGTGATCTTTTTCCAAACTGAACTCCATCTATTATCAAAGCACAAATAATCATTTTCTCTCTTTCTGTATAACTTCTTAAAATAGTAGGCGCTAATATTATTGGGGTTTCAGTGCCTATAAAACAATTGTACACTCTAGTATCTGAATACGCCCAATAGTAGTACTTGCTGACTGTAGCTTTTTATGTAGCTGCTTTGAGATTTTTTTTAAATGTTGTGTGCATGCAAAAAGTAGCATATAAATCAAAAGATACTGTGAGCTACAGAAGTTGATTTTAGCCACCAAGTACAACTTCACAGTAACATCTTGAGTGTCCCCCCCCACACACACACACAGACACATTTTCTTTGTGTTTGCCTCTGGTTTTTCCACAAAACTAAATTTGTCCTGCTTACTGTACCACAAATCAGTCTCAGGCAGATAACTCAGTGCAAATAATTAAATATTTCACTGTTGGGAATGAGGAGATGCAATATTCAGGGGCAAAGTGAGCACTACTGAACCTATCATATTTTAATTATTACCTTTTATTTGCCACCTTGAAGTACTCCAAAGGGTATAAAAGCCTTTGTTAAGAACACTTGCATTGCTAACACTACAACAGCAAATCCTTAAGGCACACTTGGGGGTATAAAAGAACAAGTGTGCCCCAGCAGAAGACTTAGTGTAGTGCATGTTGTTCCTATCTGCAAAGGCTTAATTCTGCTTGCTGAAATCATCTGTGGGAGAAAGAGAGGTCTGTGTCATCTCTCCACTTCTACAGCTTTTTTGTTTTTCTGTTATTGCTGAACTTTGGGGCGACCTGACCTTAAGAAGTGCATTGGTATCTGTGTGAGTATGAGTAGATGGACTCCAGGTACATTAATCAGCTAGTTATAATGTTCTGCTTGGTTTGTCTGAGAACGTATTTTCAGTTTATTATCCTCCAAGTTTTCTGGATTGTCTTTGCATCATTTATTCTTTCATATCAGGGTGAAATTGACAAAAATGCTGGAATTTTTACTCTTTCTGCAGAGTCAAAGGCTCTTTCTGCAGAGTCAAGCCCTGAACTATATCACAGCAAAGCCCAGAGCTATTCCAGCCTTTGGAACCTACTCCAGGGTGTGACGCTGTCAAGAGAGAATATTTCTCTCCCCTTTCTGCTTCTCTCTCTCTCCTATTTATTTGTGCATTTTTAAAGTAAAACAACTCTTTTCCTTAAAGAGCCAAAAGGGAGTGGTTGTGCAGCTGAGCCCTAATTGACGGATAGGACGATTCATTAATTTAGAATGATTAGGACAGGTAATGAGATTTGATTCAGCAGTCTTGGGGTTCAAATTCATCCCAAGAGAGGTGCTGCTGCCCACTTAGCCACCTCTTCCAGGAAGCAAAAATGCTCAGAACTCAAGTTTTGAGATATAGGGCACAATCTTTACCTAGTTCCAATGGTCTTAAATTCCCACCCATCTCCCACTCAAAGAAAACACTTTTCTTCTCAATCTCAGCACCGTAAACTCTGCTGAATCTCAGCTGATCAACTGTTTCACTTGCCGCTCTAGTTGCTTTACCTTTTACTAAATTCCCACTATTCCTTTGTGTCTTCATAAAGAAAATGTTTCAACTGAATTTCTTTTAAGCTTCAATAACACAACACTGTATCTCAATCAGCTTGATTATTTCACTGACTCTGGGGAACTATTTTATTTCCTTGTCAGTTTTTAGTCTTCAGGCAAAGAAGTATGTCAGCCTTCAGACTAACACCAGGAACCACCATGTGCCCCGTTTACACTGATGTGTCACGGGAAGGCCTTTTAAACCTGTGTTTTCCTGTTCCAAAATTCTTGAAACAATATTTGCTTTAACAGACATGCAACTGGCAAGAAATTCCCGAGAAAAATGGGAAAGTAAGTGATCAGCATAAGTGCAAATTAAACTGGGTATTAAATGTAAATAAAAAGCCTACCACAAAAGCTTACAACCTATGGGAACTGGCTAATTCTTCTTAATTAACTACAAATAATACAAATGTAACCAAAAAAAAGATCAAGGGAAGGAAATGGCAGATCTGTAGAGGAAAGGGGAAGAGATGGCACTTCAGCTGTAACTCCAACTGCAATTTCTACTTGAACAGGCTAAAAACCTTCAGACTGTCTGAAGTGGTTAACTCTACTACCAACACCTTTCAGCCTAAACTGTTAATGTAACACTTCAAAACCACTTGATGCCGTGTACCAATTCTAAAAAGAAAACCAGACCATGTGACTATCTAGAAGTCAAGCTGGCATACCTGAGCAAATACAGGAAAAATGTCTCAGCTTACTCTACTTCCTTTAAAATGCACAATTAACCTTGTGTTTTAAAAAAATGCCAGAAGCAAGTTCCCTTCATAAATTCTGCAGAGAACTTTCACTTCTCTGGAACTAGCAAACTGAACTAGAGGCTCAGCAGAAATTGTGAATTCCACAGAAACTCTCCCCCTTTATTCATAAAGAAGGAACTCCCCAAGAACAACAAATTCAAGTGTCTGAAAGGTGAGGGGAAGTTGTTTCATTTGCCAAAGAGGTATGTACTCCTCCATGCATTTAAATATATACAGTGAGGAACCTCAGAAGAGAAGTACCATTTCGGAGCGGAGGTTATTCCGCAGTCTGAGGGCTACCACAGACGTGGCCCTCTAATGCTACTGTAATTCTTGACAGAGCTGGCACTACCAAGAGGGCTTGTCCCAGTGATCTTAACTGATGGACTGGTCTACAATGAAGAAAGTTCTCTTGGGATCCCAAGCTGCTTAAGGCTTGTAAGTCAGGATTAGCACTTAAATTTAGAGCTGGTTCATTTCTTGCCTTGTATAATTTCACAAACCACATATCTTAAGCATTATATAGTGACCAAACTACCATTCAATTTTTTGCTGAAAATTAAATTGGATGGCAATGTGGTCACTTTAGTGCTAATTCAAAATCACCACCATCCAGGGACTGTTTCTAATGACTCCTACACCTCTCATTAAGATTCTTAGACAACAAAAATTACTCAGTGATTACTGTAGTCTATTTCAGTCATGATTTAAAACGTAATTTCAAAAATTAAAATCAAATCCCTTCGAAAAGTAATCTAACCATGATTTAAATCACTTTTGGTTTAAATAAAATCTGGCATGATTCTTCTGGATGCCCTTCAAGGAAAAGATGGGAAGTGAGAAGTCTCTTTGGAAAGCAAAACTTTGGAGCAAAAAACAACAAAAATGTCTTCTTTTAACAGTACTTTCAAGAGACGGTAAAGATGATGTGCCCGACCAAAACATGTTTTGAAAAATACCAAGTAAAAATCAGTTAGTTGAGAGAGGCCCTGCCCGAGAGTGCCCTACAGATTATCATGTCTGTCACTAATTATTATTTTCATTCCAAGAGGTTTAAAGTAAAGAAATTAAAAATCTGATATTACCTGGGATAAATATGCTCACTGAATTAGAGGTTTTAACTTTAGATGTTATTACCCACCCACATTGGGTATAGGGAGGGATAGAAATACAAATAATAAATAAACTTAGGCTCAAATATCTCAAGTGTCTCCTGCCATACAGATTTACCATGTATTAAGACCTGTGGATCCTCTGATAGAGCAGTTTAAAGGGGTAGTAAACAACTATCGTATATTCTGGTGTATAAGACAACTGAGCTTATAAGACGACCCCCAACTTTCCAGTTAAAATAAAGTTTGGGATATACTCGCCATATAAGAAGATGACACCCATTGTATAAAACGACCCCCGACTTTTGAGAAGATATTTGTGGGTTAAAAAGTAGTCTTATATGCCAGAATATACAGTATGTGAGGCAGGTATAGTATGATTTACTGGGAAGTCTCAACTTAGGTGGATAGGTAGGCACTCTGAACATATTTTATAGTAAGTGAAGTACAAGATATTGTTGTTGAGTTGTATTGAGCTGTAATATTGTTGTTGGCTTTAAAAAAAATAATTTATCTAACATTTTGTTTTTTTTTTTTAAGGGGGCCTTTGGGAAAGCCATTGCCTGCAGATGTTAAAGGGGGTGGAGGGTTATGAGAATCCTGTGTCAATAATAACCCTCAGGATGCAGAATCACCACCCTTTGAAGGTATATCAAACACATTCACTGTGACATGGTCAAGATGCATTTCTTTGCAAATGCCTCTGGAAGAAAAAGGCAAGGCATTTTCACTTATCCATGTACTATGCTTTTAAAAATTATTTTAACTGTTTGGTGTTTTGTTAAGACATTAGGACAGAATGTGGGATATAAATGTAATCAAACAAATAAACGGAAGGACTACTCAGGACTATGACCCCACAAAGTTGATATGAAGTAAACAGCAAAATTCAGGATTCATTCCTTCACAAAGCAAGTCAAAAATAAAAAAAGAAATACAATGTGTCAGTATACCTCCTCTGTGTTGTCCCATTTCACCATTCATAAGAATTATAAGAAAACTCAGGCAACATGGCTTTCAGTTACATGTTTAACAAAAGGTAGACATTTATACTATAAATGATCCTGTATCCTAAAATCTATTGACAAAAGAAAGCAAAATCAAGCATTCAAGTCACAAAAAGACATTTGTGTGACAGCTAAGCTGACACTAAAGATTTCTGAATATTACAGGAGGAGGAGGAGGGAAAGGAAATGATGTTCTATTCATGACTACCTGGTAATCTACCCTTACCCTAAAAGAGGGCCTGACAATTATGTGAAGATGGCAAGAATGAAGAATTTGAGCCTTGCGAATGAAAGCAAAATGGAAGAGCTCATATTCATGCCAAAGAGTCATGGGCCAACCATGGCCTGCCTAACACACCCCCTGCAGTTTAAAAACCCTCAAACTCCATTTGGATGATTAAGGCTTACAAGGCAAGCAACAACCAGTTCAAACTGAATGGCAAGTATGCTCTATCTTCTGCATTTAGGGATGGGTGAAAAATTTTCATCAACTTTGGTGACTCCTTTCTTCTTCTTTTGCCCGGTTGAAGGAAGAGCAACTGCTGCCCCTGGTTCTAGCCTTAGAAGTTGATGCTCTAGCCGTGATTGCTTTGAACTCCAAAATGGAGAGTGTCATAAGGGTTGCAATATCAAAGACTATCTCAGTGAGCAAAGAGCTATGGAGGAAGTGTAGATTCTCATGGGTACATGCAGGTCAAAAGACTGTCCTACAGTTTGTAGAATGCCAAGAATGGGTGAGGGGGAGCTATTATGTCAGCTGGAATTTCAGAGGCAATAGAGGCAAAGTTCCAGGCAGAGGATGGCACAACACAAATGCAGAACTGTTCAGTGGGGAGTTGCAATAGCAGATTTTGCATCATCATTTCATGCAAGGAAGGCCTGTACACAAGCATGTGCATTGCACACATACCTAGGATATCAAGTTGTGCCAATCTAGAAAACCTAGGTTTGGTTTGACTTGAGAAACTAAAGAAGGCTGAGAAAGGCAGGAGGACACTTGCCTATTCTCATGGAGTCAAAACTAATATAGACAAAAACAGAACACTTCAAAATATAATTCAGACTGTCCACACACTGAATGAATTTTACCAGTAAAACCAGCAATTTGACCACTTTGCTTTTGTCGTGGGGCTTTCCACCTTGTCTGCCTTCTCTCCCTCTTTCTCTTTCTCTCTCTCTCCCTCACACTCACACACACAATAACATTCTATACTTCCAGATCTACAAACAAAATTTAAATTAGACAAGGACAACCTGAATAAATACAGCTCTCAAATGATCACTGCATTTATCGAAGGGAAAAATATCCGTTACCTACACCACTCATGTAAAATAGTAACTGTATCTCTAAACTAAATACAGTAATACCTTGGTACTCATTGGTTTCAGAAGGCGCGATGAGTACCAAAAATGACTACCACACAAATTTCTGCCGCCATGCATGAAACTGTTTCTGGTTAAGAAAAGGCTCTGTGAAGTGCAGATGCTCCCTTTCAAAGTATCCCATGCATGCACTTACAGTGCAAGTGCAAAAAGGCTCAGAGTCCTGGAAAGGCAGTCAGCTTAACTATTAATTATCTGAAGCATTTCCATACTACTTTCAGTGTCACAAAGCAAAAAAATTAAATGACTATTAATATATATATATATATTAATATATATTAATATATATTAATATATATATTAATAGTCATTTAATTTTTTTAATATATATATATATATATTATATAAAAAAATACTCTATGGAAGCTGAGCCATGTTTAGCAAGACCTATTACTCAGACACCTTCCCATGAAGGTTTTGCTTGAACTGATGTGGCTCTATCCTTTCTGGTCTCCCCAGTGCATTTACATATTCATTATCCCTGTGCACCTCCCATTTGGGGGCAAACTTGATGCTGAACAACTTTCTTGCCTCCATATACAAAGCAGTCAGGAAAACTTTTCAACAATTGCTCCTTCTCAACTGTGTCACTGATGTCATCACCAGTAACCAAACTGTTAGTATCCAGTTACTTCCCTACAGCTGAAGTGGAAGGTTTGTTCTGTGGAGGTTTTCAAGTTAACATATTTACAAAAAACTAAATAAACAGCTAGCCAAAGATTATATTCTCCTCTGCATAAATGATGCATTTAACAGAAACCCAATTTGAAAATCTTGGTGTGTGTGTTTTAGATCTACTCATGAAGCTAACAGCCTTGTACATTTTGAACTGTAGTAGAAATTTACGTCCCTTAGGTTGAAGGCTAGGAATTTGGCCAAGGTTGTATTCAAGGACTTTTTTGCAAAGGGAAAAGGCAGTGTAAAGCTAATCCAACACTATTTACTTTGTGGGTTTCAATGTTAGAGTTTCCTTAGATATGGCAGGCAGTTGGGGGAGAAGCCTAGAGAAATAGTATGAAAATTACAATCCAGCTTTGTCAAGCTGTAACAAATCACTGTACTGGAGATAAATTATTTCTCAGAAGAGGCATGGAGAGAAATGTGAAAACAAATGTTATAAAGCTATAAATAAAAGTGAATGGTGGCTCTGAAGCTTCTTCTACTTTGGCTACCAATTTATAACGCAATTCCTAAGCAGCATTATGCCGCTAAATAAATTATTATATTTTAATCATTCTCAGAGGTACTAGCGTTTTGAACCTATCAAAATCAGAAATGGAAATCCTAGTGACTTTTTTCTGGCAAAAATTACCTACAGAAGAGGTGCTCACCCCAGAGTGCTTCATGCAAAATTACACAAGACACAGCAGCCATTAGAAAAAAGGAGAAAGACACTGTATGAATACCGAACTAAATAGCTATTGCTCAGAAAGCACAGTGAATAGTAGGGCTATCATATAACCCTTTATTTGACTCTAGATCAAGTTATGAATATTGATGCTGCTATCTTCATATATTCAAAATGCTTTGTACGTCCACATATATGTTTTGTATACCTGGTTCCTTTTCTTTAAGGCCTGGATATAAAGGGCTAGACAAATTCGTGGAAGACAGATGTAACAATGCCTACTATAACTGATGCCTAACTACTGCCTCTAGCATTAAAACTGACAAAGGAGGCCTGGTTAGCAATACCTTGCAGGCATGGCATGAACAGATTGGTTTGTTATGCTGTTTGCAGCACAAGGACTTGTCAAAGAAGGCCTGGTTAGCAATATCTTGCATGCATGGCACTTTGCCTCCAGCACTTTCTCTGATCTGTCTGCTTTCCTCCCAAAAGACTTTGCAGCTGCATGAAGGGCTTATGATGACATCATAGTGCAGTTCACTGTAGTCTTGTGGTTGCTGGGCCTTTGCAAAACCCCTGCCAAGACCTGCCTCCACTCTGCAGCAAAGCATGTTGGGAGGAAAAGCAGGCAGGCTAGAAAAAACAATAAAGACGCATGAGTTTTACCTTTCTTCCTAATAGGTCTCATCTACCCCTTGTCTTGGTAGAGCCTGTATCAAGAACCCACTATCCACCCTGATATTGCCCACCTCAATCAAAAGGAAGGGTGCTTAGGAAACAGACGACTGGAGCATGGAAAAACAACTTCCTTCAAGTTGCAAAAGGAGTACCAACCAAATGTCTTCATGCAAGATTCTGTACAGGTAAAGCATGCTCTATTTCCTATGCTGGACAGTGAGAAAGACTTCCTTTCAGTTAGGCTTATACCTTTCTATATCTTTTCCTCCCCTGAAGCCAAGTGTGTGTAGTAGAAAAGAATAAAATGTTCTGAGCTCAAAACATTTCAAATCAAGGTACGTTACCAAAGTCCTGCTTAGAGCTCAAAATAATTTTTTTTAAAACCCTCCAGTTTGTATTGCTTTGCTCCAATATTTTAAATACCACTGTGGACGCATGTTTAGAGGCTGATTAAGAGACTTTTCTTTCTTTCAGTGGCTGAGTGATGTCACTAAGAGTTATCCATAGGCAAAATGAGGTGGTTCGAGTTTCCCAGCTGTTCCCTATGACCAGAATTCTTGAAACCTTTGCTCCACTGGAATAGTCAGTTCAGCTGTCTATTCTGACAAAGTACTCCAGCCACTGGTGTTTTGTTCCAAAATGCAATAACAAACTGCAATAACATTCTCATGCAACAATCCTGAAAAAACACTTGGGAGTATGCTGATCCAAATACTTGTCTAGATACCAGAACTTTGAGTAAATGTTCAGACCTGCTGGTAGCTTATTGGCAGTCAATGTAGCATATCCAAAACTAAGGGGACAGTTTGCCTAACAACATTGCTACTTAGGCAACCTGTGGCCCAACAATTTGAAGCAAGGATTCATTTAGCCCATGTTATATGATTTATTCATTGCCTAATCCAACTTTTAGCGAAACCATAATCTTTCTAATTTTCCACTGAAACATTCCTCCTGACCATACTTACATTTACCCTTATTTTTATCTTTTTAAAATATCCGCACCACCATCTTGTCATTTTGTTCAATCCATCTCAGTTTATTCCTTCACTTTCTAGCAATCTTTATAAAAGAAATTCTGTTCCAGCACATACTGCTTTTAAGATAGTCACTTTTTTCCTGCATTTTAAAACAGATAAAGCAGTATGTTTAAAAAAGAAAGGATATTTAGCCGAGTGAGTGATACAACATTTATTCTGGACTGCAGATCCAGTCACTAAGATTTTTTTAAAAAAGCTTGGAGAGAGTCTCAAGACTTGTCTTGCCTATCATTTGTTCCATTTTTGTGTGATATGCAAGGATCCCGTAATTTGAATAAAATAAATATTAAAAATAAAGCTTACAGCATTAATACTAGAGTATTTGACATACAATTCAGTAATCATAAAACTGCATAACCGTAAGGATCAAACCTTTAAAGCATGACTTCAGTTACAATGAAAGCTGAATTGTAAAGTGCTGAAAAATGACCATCATAATATATAGCACATTTAACTATTCTAATGTAGAAGCAATTTTAAATAATTATTTGATACTTGCTTTGAGATGCACAGAAATAGAGAAAATAAAATTACCTGATACTCTTCTGTTGAATCTGTTGATAACAGGAGCTACAAGAGAAACAAAATATATATAAGCATATAACACAAATGATTGCTAAAATTACTAAAAACAAAGAATCACATATTAAGAAAGCAGAGTGAAGAAATAGGGTATACTCTCAATGCGTCTAGTTACAATTTTGTGATTCACAATTGCTGGCTGTTCCAAAGCCTATTTATACAGCATCGCTGCTACCACAATCACAGGAAACAGGACAGAATTATCTTCATTTACTTGCATCTGCTATTTAGAACATGCAACTGTGACAAACTGGCCAGCCTGACCTAGATAAATCCAGATCCATCTCACTAGTTCCAAAAAATTTTCAGACTATGGATTTCTGATCTGTTAGGCAATTATGCCATTGTTAATACTAGAGTGATTTGAACTGAAATGTCTTCTTGCAATTAACATTTGCTTTATGTAACTTCTCTCCAGAAGATCCTGAGCAGCACTTTACCACCACAGTATTTTGACAGAAGAAATACAACTTATGGTTAGGAGTGGCTAACATATGGTCATCTGCATGTTTCTAATCTACAATATCCACTACGCAGTTTGTCTGCTAAACAGTAAACAGTGATGAGCCCTAGAGCCCTAGAAGACAATCTGCTTTTAAGCTGGTTCAAATACAATCACAATTTGGAAAGAAAGGCATGCTTCACTACCTATGATATAAAAACAAGATTACATTTTGTTCAATCAGCCAGGAACTTACTGGAATACACCCTCATCCTTTGTTTATTATGGTTTTGGTTTTGCATAGATGTTACCTTGTTTAATGCAAATCCAGTAACTTTCAATAATATGATTTCACCTATGAGATGCCATTAACGTAGGATGGCCGACTGGGACACCCTTTCACAGCTAACTGGTCTCCTCCCGCCTCTGCAGCATCACTGACTTACTTTTCACCTAACAAGTCATGGGTCTATGGCATTTAATACCAGAAGAGATGGTGGCAGCAGCTATCCTGGATGGCTTTAAGAAAGGGTCAGACAAATTCATGGAGAACAGGTTATCAATGGTTACTAGAACACATACCTAGGTAGTGCCTCCATGTTGGAGAAACAGGAAGGTGGCTCTAAACACCATTTTGCACAGACTCAAGAGCAGAGGTGTTTTTCCACTGTCAATTGTACCCATTTTTGCACCTTTTGGGTGTGAGCCGGGGTCTACAATGGGGTCTTCTGCCAGAAAATCCAGATTAAAGGGAGGCTGTTTCCACTGGAAACAGGCAATGGGATCCAAAGGAGGCTAGGGGGAGGGGATGCACCTTTGACCCCCCCCAACATTGGCTTCGAAGTCACTTCGAAGTCACTTCGAAGTTGACTACACATTCACTTCGAAGTCACTTCGAAATCACTTCGAAGTCACTTCAAAATCGCTTCGAAGTTAAAGCATTCTTTGACTTAATGGAAATCTTACAAATAGTCGACATATAGAGATTTAAAAACAACAGTGCTAGAGAATATACCTTTTTCTCACATAGAC
>MTQE01001141.1:4531165-4565096 GCA_014337955.1 Aspidoscelis marmoratus | reverse complement strand
TTTAATATATTGTAGAACCAAAAAGTTAATAAAAATGATCTGGAAAAAAAAATCGCTTCGAAGTTGCTTCGAAGACTGCACCCCCCTGCCCCCCAAAACACCTGGCATAATGGACCAACCCCTTGTGGGTCGATCCGGATTCCCCAGATGGGTGCAAAGCCTTTTCCACAGCAGGGGTGTTAGTACCCATTTCTAATGGGTGCTACACCTCCTGTGGAAACACATTGGGGCTTCCCTTAATCCGGATCTACTAGATCCGGATTAAGAAATGTACCCATTCCTTAGATCCGGATCTTCTTAGATCCAGATCTAAGGGCTGTAGTGGAAAAACACCCCAGGTGAAGGTTTTGCCTTTGTCTTCTGCTTGAGATGCCCAGAAGCAATTGATGGGCCATGTCGTGAGACAGGATGCTATATCAGATGGGTCGTGGCCTTATTCAGAAGACCTACTTTAATGTCCTTATGTATTGATAGTCTCATCCTTTCCTCCATGGTAACACTGACTTACATTGGTAGACTGGGTCTCAATGGTTCCTCTTGACCCTAGTTTTCCACAGGTGATAACTGTTTGCCAACACACTACAGATTCAATACTTAGCAGTATAAAAGCAATATAATATTAAAAACAAAGAGGGCTCATGGTCACTAATACAGTCACTATTAATGCAATACAGAGTGTACTGTTTTAAATTTGTTGGATTTTTAAAGCGTTTTTAATGTGCATCTTGTTTTTAATCTGTATATTGTTTTTACCCTGTATCTGCTGTTACCCACCCAGAGACCTTTGGGTATGGCGCAGCATAGAAATGTAAGTAAATAAGTAAATAAGTAAATTTTTATTAAACACTTAATGTCTAATAAACTATTAAATAAAAAGACAGTTTCAGTTAACACACACAAACGACATCTAATTATTTTTATATCTGGCATGCACACAAGAGAAAATCAGACAAAATGCTCTGCTTACTGATGAAGTTTTCTTTCACAAATGTTCCTCAAAAACAATATCATGATGAAATATGTGATAATGCTAAATTATCACAATGCCAAGTGTACAGTATTAGTAACACATTTGCTCAGCAGCTTCTGTCAAGTAAGATGACAAAACAAAGCTATTTTAATATACTGGTGCCAAATTTTCTTAAGTGTTCATTTACAGAAAAGCATGTTCAAAACCATGAAAGGAAAAACAAAAGATTTCTTTAAATGTCTTCCTTTGATGCTAGCTGCTGGTGCTAATTTCAAACCTGTTTCATTCCTTTAGCATTCCTATTAACTCCTAGGACCCTTGTGTTATCTCTAAAGTCATAATCCTTAAGAAAAATAAGAATTTAGTCCAAAGGGAGTTGAACAGTGGTTTATAAGATGGAATATGACTCAAAGAAAATGCTACTTGGAGCTGGAGGTCTATTTAGTAGGAAATAAAGGCACTCCTCAGGTGGTCATTGCCTCACTTCATCATCAGGCTATACAATCTGATGTTTCATATAATTTACCTTTATTTTTGTTCAGCCAAGATACATGTGGCTGAGTCAGTAATTGCTTGCTGAAAATGGTTTTCCCCCTTTAACGTACAACCGATAAGGCAAGAGTACGCCTAGTTCTCTTTACACACTGTGAGTAGCTGAGGAAAATAGGCAGGGTCTGAAAGGTTCTCCAATTTTGTATATAATCTCAGACTTGCTATGCTCTCTTTCACACATACCTTTTCTGAAACAGGTTCATAACAGCCAAGTTTGCTTTTTATGCCTTTATCTATGATTTATTAATGTTACCATTATACCAGCATGTGCTACATGTTTCAGTGTTAAAATCAATTAACGACAACCTCTGCAGTTATTGCCCGTCACCTTACTCTTTTGCTGCATCTTCTCTTAAAAAGAGAAGAGGTAAAAGGAAAGAAGGAGATATTATTTTCAAATAAAAGCATATGTCTGCTATAGTTTAATTCCTTTCCAATATCTACAAATATCACAATGGAGGCCTATGAGTACAGAACTGGAAAGGAAGAACAAATGTAACCTTGTAGCACTGAATGCAAATGTAGAAAAACAGTTTCAGCTACCGTAAGAGTCTCCATCTGCAGTGATTACACAGCCATAGTGAATAAAGCCTTTTCACCAATACTTGATACAAAAATATCATTTCACACAGTCCACTGCTTCCTCCAACAGTGAAGCCTCAAAATGAGTATCCTTCCCAGCAGTTATCCAAAATCCTGACCTGGGTGACTGAACCAAGTTCTTTATAACAATAACTCATTAACATTAACAGAAAAGAAGTCCTACATGCAATCTCTTATAACAAAAGAATGACTGGATAGACCTTCATCCAAGTCAAAGAGAGGGGATACTAATCCATGTAAACACTAAAGAGGTAAATGGCTTTTTTCCTTCTTTTCAAATATGCTGTCTATGAACAATGGCACTTCTCAGCACAAATCATCTAGTCTAGAAGTTTAAACTTGCGTTTTTGTGCCTTTCCCCCTTTTTGTGCAAATCTAGCAAATTATTCAAGAAAAAGAAATAACTTAGTGATCTTACAAATAATTATTATTAGTTACTCATGGCATACGGTTCTTATAGAGAAACACAAGTTAACTTGCAGGTACTATTATAACATTTATTCATAAATTTATAAAGTGGGGCCTCATTTCACATGTGGGTTTGGTTTTGGCTAGTCATTGCTTAAAATGAAACTCGCATCATTGAGTAATAGACCTTTAACATTAGGACTAATGCATTAAAACGAAACAGAAACACTTAATACAGAAACAAGACTAATTAGCAGATTGTGTTAGACTGAAACCACACAAATCGAATTTGCTTTAAAAAAGCCTTACTGTATTTCATGATCTCAACCACAAAGCAAATCACTCTGGCATCTGACACTGCATGTATTATATATGACACGGTCAGTCTGCACCACAGATGTAACAAGTAGTGATGAGAGTCATGCGTCATCACTGTCTGCTCTCTATGACCATCCAATGTCTGAAATTGAAAAAATTGAGCTAGAGAGACAGAACATGACTGCACCTGGTGTACCTCATTGCCCAACAGTTTTCCTGGTCTGAGTGCACAGTGAACTTGGGGGACTTCAATTTCCTTGCTTCAACAGGCCAGCTCCGGCTTTGTGGTTTCCATAACATGTATGGACATGACCTCTTTCACATAACTGTACTTAGGTTGTGGACCGGACAGTACCAGAGACCATTTTCAGCAATGGAAGTTTGCACTCAGGTCACTTCAGCTGAGAGCAAGCATCTTCTTGAGTCAGCTGACTAAAATTTTGACTTATTTTTCCTGCCTAAAGCCTCTTATCAAAAGTGAATTGCACCACAAGATAACTTTATCTTATCAATCTGTTGCAGAAGGCAACAATTAAGCTGTTAGGGTTTGTGCCTTGCGTAAGAACAAGACTGGTATAATAATGTATGCTCAAACTGAATAATTGATGGGATTAATATAACTGCGAAGTCTGAAAGCTGCCCAACTTTCTTGTTTACCCCCTTTCCCACCTTAGCAATGCATTTTCCAGCCTGTGTTTTCTTGGGTATAATAGATGTCCTTGCCCACTCATGGTTTCTGGCTTTCACTGGGTCCACTATATCTCTGGCTCCCACAAAGACTACTCCATCATTACTTCAAGCTAAACAGCCTGTTGCTGCACATCCCAAGGAACAACACTACGCTGGCAAGCACTTTTCCCTAATGTTAGTTTGTGTGTATTTTTGTAACTTTTATCTGCTTCTATGAAGGTTATCTCTGATCAAGAGAAGACACTGGTAAAGGTAAAATTCTTAATGGCCCTGGTATCACTTCTTCTCCTTCAATGCTTTTTATCTTCAATTTGTTTGATTCTTCACTCTCCCCTCTTCTGAATTTATTCCTCAATTTTGGTCTCTGCCTCATATTAACCCCAAGAGGCCACTTTGGGTCTTCTTGCCATAACTACAAGTTACTGCTCAATAATTTTGAGAATTTCATTCCTTAAGCTGCTTTACCTTTTGACTAATTCATCCAACTTTGAGACTGTTTGCCATTTGACTTAATTCACCCCGCTTAGAAACTGTAGCTTCTTGCTGTGCAATTTCATTTGTGCCTTTTAAAGTTTAATAAAGAAACACTGTATCAAAATCATTCATCTATTTCTCCCTCACTGGGGATCAGCTCCAATCTGTTCTATGAAATCTAACTAGCAGTCTTTTAAAAAACACCTGTATAGAGCAGCTTCCATAAAACTCCATTTACCAAAGAATGTACCCAGAATTATGTCTTCAGTTGTCGTGTTTTCATTAGTAGTGGTGAGACTCCCTACAACTAGCATACCACTCCAGTGACACAAAGGATTACCACCATATGCACCTTTGTGACAAGGACATGATTTCCTGCTCTTAGCAAATCATCAGACAGATCTGCACTCCAAAACAGAAATGTCGAAGTGCCTACTGGTGAAATTTGAGATTCTGGGGCTGGATCTTAAATGTAGGAGTGAAGGACTCATTAAAATGATCCAATCTCTGACACTGCAGGAATCCAATGGATTCTGGTCGCATTTTGTAATCATGAAGTGAGCAGAGCTACTGCAAAAAGGACTCCCAGGTGCCCTCAGCAACCCCACAGAGCTCGTAAGGCATCCTAGTTTACCGGGGAACTCTCAGTAATGAAACAGGACATTGATAATTAGAATGAAAATGTCATAAATGTCACTGTGAACATGGCACCAGGAGTGGGTGCACAAGCTATTTAAGCACCAGAAGGCTAAAGCAGCAGCCTAAGATCACCCCAGTTAGAGCTGTTTTTAGAGTAGTCTTATGGCAGGCGCTACACTTTAGGCTTTATTGACAACTGTTCCAGATGGTTCTGCTTCCCTTACACTTGGCACTCAGTCACTGGAGATAAGGTAAAATCTTAAGTATATTAAAGACAGCACTTAAAATAGTTGTTTTACGGTCCTACCAGAAATGTTATGAACTATGATTGTCAAGCGATTCCCAGATTCTGACAGAATGATAAATGTCAAAGTGCACAAACTAAATTGAGTGAGAAAATCTGGCTAGAAAGTTGTGCAGGTCCCAGGCACCAAAGGGCCCAGTCAATTAATACAATTTCTCATTAAAATAAACAGCTCTACCAAGAGCAATACATTTACTAAGAGCTCTTCTAATCAAGCCCATTGCAGAAACAATTCTCATTAAGCTCTGAGAACAGTCAACAAAACTACAGGCATAAAAAAGCACAAGGGAACAGCCAAATAAACAATGATACTTGGTTTGATATCTTATCTCATGCTTCCCTAAAAGAGTTAACAGTATTTTAAAAATGTTGTCCTTGTGTAGCTCTATACATCAAATTGCAACTACATATAAACATGTGAGATTATTCACAAGCACAGGCAGACCCTCAAGAAGCTTGAATACTAGGTCTAAATTATCATAAGTTCAGTGGTGAGAAATGAGCAGAAATAATCCAAGATATAAAAAGCAGCAAGGAAAAGCTGTGGGGCATCATAAATGTAGCTAAACTGCTTCCAATATGACTGTTTATAACACTGCTTTTTAAGTATATATTTTCAAGAACAGTATTTTCTGCACTGTACAGATAATGTTTCACGTATTGCAGAAAATGTATCCCTGGCCTGGTTTTGTGCAACATAAAACCCTCATTTGAAACAATGATTCCCAAACTAGGAAGTGTGGCTCCCTATGGAAGTAAGGAAATGGATCAGGGAGATGTGCGTCCAATAGAAAAGCAAGTATAATAATTACTTGCTCATCATAAGTGGTAATATAATACAGTTCAATAATTTTTAAAATGAAACCCTGTATATATTAGAAAACAAAATTCAAAGAACAACAAAAATCAATAAAAAGGATGGCAATTGGCCATGACCTAGGTTTGGCTCAAAAAGCAGATGTACTTAAAGATCTTGGTCCATTAAACCCTTTTTATCTCAATTTCTGGCTCCTCAAGCCTTTGTGCTTGTAGCTAGCCCACCCACTGGACCACACACCCCTAAAGTTGGGCTCCTGCAGCCAAATGAGAACTTTGAAAATTAAATGGCTTCTCAAACGGCTTGTGCTCATTGGACTTTGCCAAGGGCATGACCAATTTCTTATTGCTGGATTCCACCAGCATCTTGCTAGGGACTACATCCCCAAAAAGCGTCCCTTCACTGAAGGGCCTGACTAGCAGGCAGATCTCAGACAGGTTTTCCACCTGCCAGTACTTCAGCCAGACCTATCACTGTTATGTGTCCCGAGTTCCCATGTCAAAGTGGGAAGTCAACATCCTCTGTCTGACAGAGTTACATTACTCTAGAAAGACCAGTTTTGGAGCTTGGTGTGTTACTGGATTTTCATCTTTCACTTGAGGCTCATGTTGTCACAGTGGTAATGGGTGTTTATGTCCAGGTCAGATTAATTAAGCAACTGAAGCCTTTTCTTGACCAAGGCTCCCTTGTCCTCAGTAATCCATGCCCTTATGTTCTCCAGACTAAACTGCAATTGTTCTACATGGGGCTGTCTTTTAAAACAGTCCAGAAATTGGAGGCAGATCTAAATGTTGTAGCTAAGCTGCTAAGTGGAGTGCTTGGATATGCCCACATCTATATACACTGATTACCTGTTCATTCCCAGGCTCAATTCAAATTTTTAACACAGATATTTAAAGCTCTAAATGATGTGGGTCTCAAGTCATAGCTTCCTCTCATACTACCCTGCCTACCAACCAAGATCAGCTGTGGAAGCCAGTTAGAGGTTCCATCTCCTTATGAAACTGATGGAGTCACCACTAGAGATTAATCTTTTTCAGTGGTGACTGCAAGGTTTGGGACAATCTTTTCCCAGAAGTACACAAGGCACCCACTCTAGAAGTTTTCAGGCAACCTCTTAAATAACATTTTTAATAACATGTTATGTGCTTTTACAGTTTTATAGTATTTACCATTTTTATGGTTTCTTATTTTTACTCTAGCTTCACCTTGCACTATATTGAACACCACCTTGAGACATTTGTAAAAAAAAAGTATAAAAATTCTAAAAAGCCTGAACCAAAACTACTTTTAGAAAAGCATGCTATTGTTCTATAAGCGGGCCAGGAAAATAAGAACGAATAATTTTCAAACAGCTCATAAATAATAATGATGACTTGTACTCTGCTAGTCTAGTAATTTGTTTATATTTAATAGGTTCTACCTTTGTGAACAGAGAACCAGTACTATAAAGCCAAAGGAAAAATGACAGTAAATGAATTCACCCCATTAAGTGCACAAGAAGCCCTTTGCATTTGCAAAATCTTTGTTCTGGGAAACTCTCATAAATGTCAGGTCTGCAAATAGTGAAACAAGCTTTTAAGCCAACCTCTCCCTGCCAAAAAATCCTTAAAAGACAGCCTCTTAGGTAAGTGTCATTTCCCCGTCTTGAAAACAAAACTTCAAAATGGAAAAAACTACAAGCACTGAGGGGATCCTCTTTTCTTGAACTACGATGAACTAGGGATGGCAACATTCCTTAATAATTCAATAGAATACTATTCTGGGATACTGTACTATCTCAAGAAAAAAAATCAATCCTTTACATTAGTACAGAAATTACTAACAGAATAAAACTGAGTCCTTAAAATTTATGTAAACAGTTTAAGCTATTTTTTCATTTAAACTATTGTATACTAAGAAATGTGTCACTATCCTTAAAGCATTAAAAGTGTTCTAATGACAGTGTCAAGTGACACTAAGTGTATTTTAATTTTCCTCAAATATTTCAGGATAAGGACTTGTCATTTTGAAGAAAAGCAAAAACAAGTTATTTTTAGAGCTTTGTTTTACAGAATACAAAGAAATATACATTTTACTATTCTCATGGGCATGCTGATGTAAATTTGTCCATGTAAAAGAGGCAGCTTAGTGACATTGCTTTTCCAGAAAAATTTAATTTCACAAATTATTAAAATGACTGACTAGTTTACAACAGATTACACTCAGTGAACCTATCCACTCATCTGTGGAACATGTTTAAAAAGTCACCAGTTTAAAAAAATTAGAGAACAATTGGGCTGAGGTGATTTAACATCTTACTGATGGTATTAACACAGTAAAATACACAATGCCAAGAAGGATTTTGAGGAATAAGATGACTATTTTAAACCCATTAGAAGCCGGAAGATTGCCAGACTGCTTTAGTAACAGTATGCATATAAAGCACAACTGACAGAGATATAGCGAGCATAAACATCAGGCCATTTCCCCTTAAAATAGCTCAGCATATTGGTGAAACATTTATCTTGAATATTAAAATTAGGAGCTAAATAAAAATCCCCTAGTATTCTAGAATTTTAAAAGCTATAAATTCTAATCCAGGAATTTTAAAAATGAAAGTCTAAGTACGTCCATTATTAAATTTAAGGCTCTTTCTGCATTCACAGTGGATTCAGATCAAGGAGCTTTGAAGTCCACATTTTTGGTTTTCCATCCACACAGTAGTGTGGATCAAAGAGGCTTCACCCCTCATCAGTCTGGCCCTGTCTTCATTAGACAGTGCCAAATCCAGATTAAGAGGCCCTTAATCCAGCTCTCTGGTGAGCCTTGTTTAATCGGGTCCTCCAGAGGAACCAGGGCCTTGTTCCGGAACACAGGAAACATACAAACTGCATGCCTCCCTGTTCCAAGACTACAGGGTGCTTGTGCCTTAATCCTTCACGTATGGGGCAGGATAGAAATGTAAATAAATAAATAAATAAATAAATAATCCGGATCACAGCAATCAATGCAGACAGCAATGATCTGGCCCACGCCTCCCTGGGATCCAGATCAGTGGGGCCAATTATTCTCAACCCACTGATCCATATTTAAGCCCGGCAAGTGCAGAAAAAGCCCTAGAGTTACTTGAAACAAAGGCACTTTTACCAAAATATTAGTATTGGGTTTTAGGACTAATCAAGGAACTTGCCTCAAACTGTCTAAGAAAATGCCCAGATTCCCTACAGACAGCCACTTTAAATACTCGGATGTATTGCTTGATGTTCTTTAACCTACATAAAAACCTCAAGAATAGGTGAAACTCATGATTAGTAGTTTAACATATTTGATATAAAGATCAGCTATTTACAGAGGACTGTTTTCTTCAATGTTCCCTTCCTGCTCTAGTTAACAGCTGTTCTGTTCTTGAGGCAATTACCAAAGTGTGGTCTGCAAGATGAACATTTTCACTTTAAATAAATTCAAGTAAGGTTAAGTAGAAAACAATCCAGGTGGCATACGGTACAGCAAAAATCGCAAAAGTGGTTCACTGTTGACCCTTGAGAAACACTGTACTATTGTACAGATAGGATAACATTGTTTGTAGTTCATAACTCAAGGCTGAGTAGTAATTTACATTTTCCAGCCAGCCAAAGTCTTTTTAACTAACAATAGTAATTATTTATTTGTGATTATGAAGCTCTGTATTTTAACAAGATAGCATATTACCTTGCAAAAACCATAGAGACCAGCTGTCCTAATAAGATTAGAGTAAAAAGCTATCATGCAAACACAGCTTAGCACTTCAGAAACCTTTTATATTCCAGGAATTCTAAACAGTTGCTTTTTCAAAGCTAACATTCTTAACATTCACAATTTGGAATGCTTACCTAGGAATATTTTGTTCAAAAGTGGGCAAACCTATAGTTCTCTAAATTTAGCATTAAATGTGTCTAGAAAAAGCAATATAAAAATCTTTCACACTGACCTATATAAGGGTTCAATTTATATTAAGAACCAAAAGCTTGGCTGGGTAAAAAAAAAAGTACATCCCCGAGGGGTCTCAGAAACAGCTTAGAGATGCTCCCAGCGGAGACTGTTCACTTGCCAGCCTGCTCCTCCCCTCTTTAATGAACATTCTAAGTCAGAAAAGGAAGATTAGAAATGAAATGAGAACATGGTCTTCTGAGATACTTCCTAGCTGCTTTATTATTACATGCAATCACATCCCTTGATCATGAGCCTTTTCAGGTCATGGTCTAAATAAAAGGCATCTCTTCACGGAGCTGGCAAAATTCATCTTCTCAGATAGAAGAGTAGAGATTGAAGTGAAGTAATTTGTCCCTTTTTTGGAGGACAAAAGCCTTTCCTGGCTGAAGTTCTAGAACTTGATTAATATGCTGTATTAATTCAGCTTGTATTTCAGAAATGCTGATTTGTTTCTCACTTTCTTCCCCAGTTCTTGTGGACAACTGAAGACTTTTCCCTAATTTGGTAAACATGTTACTTAGTGAACCTGTCAGATCTACTGCCTGATTTGCATGTTTCAACAGGAATTATTTTTAGATCTTCTTTTCTTCTAACAAACTGCGTGTGTAAACATGCATATAAATTTTAATCCACTCTAAATCTTCTGGGGTGGCCTAATTGTCAAACACTATTTAACTTACAAAGATACATCTATTCCACCAAAGTCAGCATTTGTCAATACACCACTCTAACAACTTATGGAAGGATAGTCATGAGAATCCATGAAAATCTGTGAAGAACAGCAGAATTTCGTGAATAACTGGAAGAGAGCTAGGACCATTCCCACAGGTGAATTTAAGTCACTTTCTTAAAAAATCTTGCAGTGTCCTGGCCCCTTTAGGATTCACAGGTTCCATGAGACAATAATTTTATTGAGATACATGAACCACAGTAATTCTTCACTATTTGTAGGTCTACTTATTCAGTTTTGTATATTTTACTGGAGGGTTTAATAACCTTCTGCCATTCATAACCAAGAAATTTTAAATTTTATTTATTTGTACATTTATAATAACAAGTTGGCTAGCAAGAGTCAATAAAAACATTCAAAGAATACAAACAGCAACAACAGATGAGTGGTAGCACTAAAATTAAGGAGCAGCTGGTAACTGCAGTAACGCTACCTTCACGTAAATCAGGTGGCAATGCATTCCACAGGAAAGGGCCTGCAACTAAAAAGTCTCTCTTCCTGGCCCAGGTTCCTTTGATCAGGTGTGGGCCAGGGACACGCAAAGGGGCCTTGTTGAAAAATCCTCCTGCATTAGTCATTTTTTGGTTGGGAGAGACACTGGAAAAAAACTACTTCTCAATTCTGGGGGAAGAGAGTCTCACTATTCGGAAGTTTTTAGTTTCCAAATTTTTTAGAGCTCAACCCTAACAAATAAGGGATGTTACCACCAACCAAGAAACAAAACACTCAAAGTGATGACACTAGATAACCTAGTGGTAAAATGTTTGCAGAAAGAAAATTAAGCTTGGAACATTCGTAGGATGCAAAACTGTAACGCTGAGCTACAGATATTCACTACTAATACAGTAGAACCCCATGTAACATCAGAGTTCCTTTCCAGCAAGTTGTCACTTAAAGAGAACCCACATTAAAATGAATCCCTCCCCTCTGACCTCTCCTTGGTGACCGGACACTGCATCAAGTGAAACTGGAACACTGAATACTGAAATAAAGTCTCAATCACTGAAGTCATACAAACCAAATGCGCTTAAAGCAGGGTCTTCCTGTACAGAAATTCCAGGTGCATGTTTACCTTCCAGCCTTTCTTCCTTCACCTTAGTAAGACTGAATGATACACAGCAATCTACTAGGCAGAAATCAGTTAAGGCACGGTTTGGACTAGTTTAACAAAACTAAACAAAGCGATCATATGCAATTTTTCTCTTCTTCCACACTGCCTAGAGGACTCCAACAGAGTTTAGATTCACTTTTAAATAATCTCACCTTAATGTTCTATTCAAACCAAGGATACTAATTTAAAATAAACTCTTGTCAGCTTCACAGTGAACCAACATTAAACTATGGCTTACAACTGATTTACGGTCTCAAAGTTAGAGCACAGAAGCACAATGCTCGACTCAGACTCGCCAAACCACATCCAGATTTAGTGATCTGAACAAAGAGCTTCAATGCAATCTTAAACCAGACTGACATGACCTATCACATAAAACCTGTAATATAATCAGTATGTTAGTCTTTAAGGATCCCAACACAGTTCAAATGTGTATAAACTGCTTCACAGAATGTTACCACTGGCAACCAAAAATCATAAGTTGTTGCATTACTAACAGCAACTTTTTTCCAGTCTACTTGCAAAGGTATCATGAAAGTTTCTGATGAAAAATACACAGCAATGAAAGAACTGTGAAATTAACCAGTGATTGCTTTTGAGCATATTCAGTTCCACTGCACTGGCAGCTACTTTTTGTATCAAGCTCCAGGTATTTTCATTGTCCTGGGAACACAATGCACCTACTTTAACTGAGCAGCTAAGTACAAAAACAAAGAAATCAACAAACACCTACTTAAGGAAAATTTAAACTCAAGCCTTCCACTATCTTTTCAGATAGACTACAAGCATATGGTAGTTGGAAGGCTGCTGCCTATTGAACAAAGCTTAGAAGTCCAGAAAATTACAATCTAAGAAATGAGATTTTACTTACCTACTTTATATTTCTACCTTGCCCTATACCCAGAGGTCTCATGTTCCTCTAAGCATTACCTATACTGCCATCAGCCTCCATCTCAGCTTCACAGCCAGTGACAGATCTCCAATCAGAGCTCTCCTGAGGTGCCCCCCTCCCAAGCCACTTCAGGGGTAGAAACAGCAGTTCCACAGCCACTGCTACCACCCTTGGCTATACTTCATCTGCCCATCTGGCCTGATGCAGCAACTTACCCCAAAACAAACACTTGCTAAACTCTCATAAGGAAATGCAGCATAAAGACCCAACTGCCTATTTACTGCACTGCCCTGAACAGCAAATACATATTTCCTTTTCAAACCAGAACTGCACAAGCAGCAAGTAGTTTCCTCTCTCACACAGCTCCAACCAAAGTAAAGAGCAGCCATAAGGGGTGGAGGGTACATCTGCAGAAGATATATCCATACTTGCAAGGAGGGTGAGGGAGAACCTCATTTTAGCTTCCCTGAACAGTGTGGGGTGAATTTATCTTGTTCCCCTCCCTGCACAGCCCTAGACAGGGGAAAGGTGCCTTTTTTTCCACACCAGAAAGTTAAAAGGACTTCTTCTTTCAGGCCAGTCAAATATCGAGGTCATCACAGGCAACCAAAAGAACACTTTCTCCCCATCCTGCATATGAATGGACAGAAAAGATCAACATTTTCCCTTGCTAACTATCAAATACTACCATGCCAGGGTCCCTTTCTGATTCTGTGTAGCAAATTGCAACCTTCCCCAGATCTCTCACATAGAATTAGGAATCAGTTCTAAAGCAAATGTCCTAAGTTTGTCTCCATCCACACAGCTTTCAACATTTTGGCAAGAAGTTATAGCTTTGACTTATAATAAATGCTGCCTTTAGCTAGCTAAACTGGTGGCAGTATAGGTAACTGGCTATACGCATCTTGACTCCCCTGACCAACAGAGGCCTTCCCACATACATGATTTTTGTTTTGGGATCAAATAGTTTATAAGTGGAATACACAAATGAGCATAAGATATATATGCTGTTATGGCACTCTTAGTCATGCACATAATGTAAAAAAGACGGCAAAATACAGGCATTATATCTTGATCAAGTTCAGCTATTTCTTCTTACACGATTGCTGTTCTGGTCATTAATTGTTTGTTATATTGCTATCCCACCCTATACCCGAAGGTCTCAGGGTGGGTAACAGCCTTTAAAACAACAAATTAAAACCAATATTATACATAAAAACATTTAAAAGATTCAGCATATTAAAATACAAAAATAATTCAGTATCTGCCATTGGGGGGGGGGGGAGAGAGCATAAACACATCTTCACATTAGCCAAAGGCCAGGGCAAAGAGATGCGTCTTCACTACCTTCCTGAATATATACAGAGAAGGGGCATTACGTACCTAAAGGCGGAGACTATTCCGTAACCTGGGGGTCATTACCAAAAAGGCCCTTTCCTGGGTGCCCACCTGTTTTACTACTGAGGGCAGAGGGACAACCAGGAGGTTCTCAGCTCCAGATCTTAAGACACGGGCAGGTTGGTATGGGAAAAGGCGTTCCTTTAGATATTTGGGGGCCAAGTCATTGAGAGCCTTGTAAGTCAAGAGTTAACACCCTGAATTAGGCTTGGTAGTAAATTGGCAGCCAATGCAGCCCTTTTAATACTGGCGTGATGTGCATCCAGCTAGCTGTTCCAGTCAGGACTCCAGCGGCTGCATTTTGCACTAGCTGCAACTTCCAAACCATCTTCAAGGGCAGCCCCATGTAGAGTGCATTAGAGTCATCCAGCCTAGAGGTTACCAGAGCATGGATAACTGTGGCCAAGTCGTTATATACGTTATGGTTTGGTACAGATGTGCTGAATGATTTCAGCCCCCTCTATGGACAGAGCTGCAATGCACATTGATACACATCACTGTGCATGTGCTTAACCTCAAGCACAGTCACACGTATGTGCAGTGACAACCATATTGCATATGTGGTTGCACGGGAGGCTGCACATAGGCACACTGCAGCCCTGCAGGCTAAAATTGCTGCCAGATAACGCTACACAAAAGAGGTGACTTCCCTCACCTTCTGGAGTTGCACAAAGCTTTCAGAGAGAGCCAGGAATGGCAAATTATTATTTATTTATTTAATACATTTATATAACACCCTTCACCAAATGGTCCCGGGGGGCTTACAATAAGAATTAAACATATCAAAAGAAAAAAAACATAATTAAAAATATCACCCCGCCTCCCTAACAGGACAGCACTCTAAGGAAGCTATTTAGATGGCAAAAGCCTGGTTGAAAAGATATGTTTTCACCAGGTGCCGAAAAGTATACAACGTAGGCACCTGGCAAACCTCAAGAGGGAGGCTATTCCAAATGGCCATCTAACACATCCCTATGGTCCAGTGCCAAAGCATTCAGGCTACTGCTTCACTGCAATACGAAAAAGGAAAGCACTAGATGACATCCACCAGTTTCATTTGAACGGTAAGCAGAGTAGGAAATAAAATACATTATCACCTAGAATCCCAACTCTAAAACCACTACCTATCATACTTACTCTTCCAGAATCCACAACTGATAGTATCAGGAGTTACCCAAAAATCAAACAGAGCCACAAACTCCTTGTTTGGACTTCCCTATGCAGAACATTCAACTGATAATTTTGGGAATCTCCGAGAGAAATTAAAGAAATAAATAAATCCTCAAACTCTACTTAACCCCAACATTCTCATTTTGACATGTGGTACTGATGACAATCTTCAGTTCTTGCAACAGGCCTCACAGTAACTGTGCTGATTTCTCTTTACCATGCCAGCATATCCTTAGTTACTTGAGGTCAACTAAGCAAAAGTGCATTTAGCCTCTAGCCTACTTTTCTTCCTATAGTTGTACGATTCACAAAATTTATACAGAAGTGCACCTGCTTGGATGATTTGCCTCTGCAATCCTTCATATGCTACATATCTAAATGGTACTTAATAATATAAATGCTGATGCAACATAAACATTCATTTTAAAAATGCTAGTGAAAGCTGAATCCTGTCACAGATTTATGTAGCAAGGCTGAATGAATCCAAAAAAGGTATCAGCCTGTACACTCTACCTTTACTGCAATTGCAGAAGTTTGACTTTCCTGGAATAAAAAGTATTTTAACGTTCCAACCTTACTTCCAGCTAGAAAGTTCCCAAACTGGTTCAAAACACACATTAAAGCTCTGACCTCAAAAGGGGGAAGGGAGGAAATTGTGTTTCTAATAAATGCTTTGTCGTTAATGTAACAGAACAGCTTGTAGATAGGATCCAACAAATTGGAACCACCACCTAAGTAGCTTTGTTTTGCCCAACAAAACGCCATTCAACAGGTTTTAATTTGTTTTAAAGGTTGTTACCCACCTTGAGTATAGGGCAGGATATAAATAAATAAATAAATTCAAGAAGCAGAAATATCAAGAAGTCAGACACATTACAGGTTTAAGAAAACACCTATATGAATCTACTTTAAAACAAATTAGGTATAAAGGCTCTGGCTAGGACCATTATACATCCATGATGCTCTCTTGCTAAATTCAACGTTGCCTGCTTGCTTACCAAACATAATAAATCCTGTGTTTCCTTCAGAACTGTTATCTAACTAATGGTACTACTAGAGAGAGCTTGAGCAACGGTAGCTTTGGTGGTAGTCTGTTTCATACACACTCTGCAAACATGCACACAGTTGCCTCGACATGCCACTGTTCAAAGCGACAACATCTTCAAAGCCAGTTTTTGTTCCCTGGTTTGTTGTTTCTACTCAGAGCTTTTAGCAAACCTCTGCAAATGAAAAGTACTGTGAACTGGTAAATCCAGACAGCATGATTGGAGAAATAAAGGAAAGTGCTATCAGAATTCTTCCCATTGCTCTGCCAGTGTAGTGTTCTAACACAGGCTTACAGCAAAGTAAAGGCTCCCAGGGACTGCCCTTTTGTACTGCACACGGATGTGTGGCCCCTTTACCACAGTGCCTTTAAAGCCCTCTGTGGAGATCTTGCCTAGAATGTAGTTCTGGATGAACACAACTACAGTGAATAGATTCTGAATCAACTGTTCTCAATATGAACCTCATGATAGAACTCTATGCCATAATAATTCTCATATATTTATAATACATCTACACAAACTAAGCAAGCATATGTTTTATTCCACATTACTTCGTTGAAAAGTTGGATGACTGAATCCATACCATTCTACAGTTTAACTTATTTAGATACACTAAGTAAAATCCAAGACTCAGAACTTGAACTGGGAATATTTTGTCCAACCTCTAAGCGGGAAAAACAGGCAGGAAGCTTCTAAAGGACATCTGCAAGTAGTTGAGAGCAGAAGATTTTGCCTTTGTCTTCTACTTAAGAATGTCCAGAAGCAATCAGTGAGCTACTGAGTGAGACAGGGTGCTAGACAAGGCGTGTTTTTCCACTGTCACTAGAAGTACCCATTAAGTACCCAAGATGTGCTGTAGCCTGATCCAGCAGGACTCCCCTTACACTCTTGTATTTTGCTACTATCTGGCTCTGAACAGAAAGTGATCATGGTTCAATTTTAGAACAACTGACCTGGAATATAAAGGGTCACAGATCAATTTCCCATATTTTTGTGAAGAAAGATATGACAAATCACTTCATATCCTTGACAAATAAACTATATGGATGTGTCCATGCAATCAGACAACCTTCTGTCTCACAAACAGTTGATATTTCCCACTTTCCCCTTCAAATGCTAGGCATAACAAACAAGACTGGTACCCATGAATCATGATAGCAACTAATGGAGGAAGGATAATGTATTCAATTTATCCAAAGATTGATACATGTGAATCATGATAGCAGACTAATGGGGGAAGAATATATTCCATTTATCTACTGGACCTGGCACAAAAACCAAAGAGGTTCTTAGAAGAAAGGTCAATTTCTAAATGCTAGGAAAAAAGATGAAGATTATATTACAGCTTTCTGTCCTGTCCTTCCAACCCCAAGTTTTCACTTTCTCTTTTCATTAAATTCCAAAAATATCCACATAACAGAACTAGATAAAAATGCTTCCTCAGCTTGGTGTGTCAAGGATTGCCAAGATCTGATTTTGCCTGAAACCATAACGGGCAACGAATTTCAGAGTTCATCATATCTCTAGGTTGATCTTCATTCTGTGTGGCAATGTTAGTATGAACTGAGGGCTAAGAATCTGAAGAACTCCCTAGAGCTGTGTTGGCTTCATTTGAGAAAATCACATTTTTAACACGTATTTATCATAGAACTTCTATACCACCCCTCGGTGTAATTTCAGGGTGGTGACACCACCACCACCACCCCGGTTAATTTCAGGGTAAGTTTACAAAATAAAACATTAGAACAATAAAACCAAACTAAAAAACCCCAACGCATAAAATAACAAACTACATAAAGATAAAACAACATAGACCAAACAAATACAAAATGCTGTAAGTCCCCCAAATACTTGGGTGAACAAATTGCAACTGTTCCCAGGAACTGGCAAACCCTTAATTTGCACTAGCAGTCATTTCTCCCAGGAGACCCTCAGAAGACAGGACAAGCAAATCAAATAATATCACTGCTGCATCTCCTCCTGAGGCTGCCTGGAGCCATTACAGGCTTCCAGCATTGCCAATAAATGTGAACTCGCTATAAATATGTTGTTTTGTTTAGAGATGATTGAGTCAAGCCTGGCATCTGGTGACTAAAAGGTATGTCCTTTTCTTTGCAGATAAAAAAGTGTTTTTTTCATTACTTTCCAGAGGGAAATATCAGCAGTTCAAACCTGCAACTTCCAACTAAAGATCAGGCAGAGCCAATTGTAAATGAGTTTTTTCTTCCCAGCAGCCTCTTTCCTGGGTTGAAAAGGAGAGCACTGCATGTTTAGAAATGCTACTACCACTCTCAAGGCTATATTGCACGTATATCCTTATCCTTAAGATACAGAAGACACAAATGCCAGAGTTTTCAACACATATCAACATATCCAGGCATTTGATAATATATGCTTGCTGCCCATTTTACTTTCCATTTTGTTTTATTGTATATTTTACTATTCTAATGGGGTTTACTCTTTTACTATTTCATATGCCTTTGTACACATGCTGAGTACTGCTATTAAGAAAATAGGCATGGCCAAAGCTACTGCTAACATCCCTCACAAATGATTTCTGCTTAAAATTCCCATTTCAAAAATGCTATTTGCAGAACCTCCACTATTCTTTATATCAGATCTTAAATCTTGCAAGTGATCATTCTTTACTGCTAAACTTTAAGCATGACAACAAGTTTGCAAACCCAATGAAAGTTTAATGAGGGCAGAGAGCCAATATTTAATACATTTCTATTCCACTCCTCATCTGAACTCTTAAAGCAGTTTTTGTAAAGAGTTAAAATCAGTAAACATAAAATATTATAAAAACACATAAAATTACAAACCTATATAAAACCTAATTAAAAACTGCAGGTTTCTGGAAAACCATTTACATTAGGAAGTAAAACTGGAAAAAGCATTGGATTTCATCATAGAATTTACCTCAGAGAAATTAAATGTAAGAATGCAAGGTCCAGTGTAAGTGTTGGACTAAAATTTTCAAAAATCTGCTGAGATAAAGAGTTGCCTGGCTAGCACTATGTAGCCCTCAACTCCGAGCACCTTTGAAAGTTCATATATCAAATGAAATAAGCATTCTCTGCAAGATTGCATCACCCTACTAGTGAAACTCACATCGACTGGAAACAGATTTCATTCCATTTTTCTGGTATTCTGGTATTTCATTACACCTTACTGGTTTGCAGGATGGTGTGATATTTTGTGTCCCTTGTACTAGAACACCAGCCTGCATTCCTAATAATGGAACATTCAAGTCCAAATTCATAATTTCAGCTATCTCAATACAATCTTCTCCCCCAAAAACAACATACCTGGATTAAAATAAAGGAATCAACTTCGTGACAAAAAGTCATCACATATTCAACTAACTAAATTGTACAGTTCAAATAAAATAATGAAAACTCTAGGTCACGACAAGAACCCCAGGAATATATTCTTGTAATTGCTGCATTGATTTTTTAAAACATCTTAAAATGAAAATAAATCTTCCTAATAAAAAACATTCAGAGTAACTACCCAAGTAGGCTAATTCTAAATAATTTTGTTTTGTTATTTGGTTATTTTGTTATTTGAAATCCACAGTAAATAAGCAAAATAAATACAAATTCTTTTAAAAAATGCACCAACTGCTGTTTGCACTACCTTAAAGGGCCTCTGTAAGCAAGCATAATAATTCTAAAGTGATAAATCTAGATGCAGTGATGACATTTAACCATGGACAGATCATTCATTGGTGAGGTTTGGACTTGCAATGGCAGCTCTCATCTGTGGAGCGGGACCACTGAAATGGTCCACCCACGGGGAATTATGGAATCGGAGCAATTCCTGAATGCTCTGGGGGATTTTCTGGTTGGCATGACTGGCGCTCCTGTCGAAGCCCTGGTTTCTCTCTGGAACCGGGAGATGAGCAGGGCTATTGACATGATTGCTCCCAAGTGTCCTCAGCATGCTTGTGGAGCCCGAAAAGCTCCTTGGTAATCCATGGAGCTATGGGCTATGAAACAGGAAGGTCAATGGCTAGAGTGTGGGTGGCATAAATCCAGGGGATTTATGTGGTCCAGTTTGCTTGGATCAGTTTCAATTGTTGTAGCCTGAGGATGCGGACAAACTACTTGTGGGAGTGTGGCCGACAACGTCCACCTCATGGCTGATAAAAACTAGCCAGCAAGACATCACCAGGTGGATCCAGGAGGCAGTGAATGCCTCACTGAGGGATGGGGTGGTTCCACTGGGCCCGAAACAGGCCATGGTACACCCCCTCCTGAAGAGGGCCTCCCTGGACCCAGAGGATTTAAATAACTATCACCCAGTGGAGATACCTTTTTTAGGCAAGGTTCCGAAGAGCTGTCGCTGTTCAACTGCAGGCATGCTTGGAAGAAGCTGATTATCTAGACCCATTTCAATCTGGCTTCAGGGTCTGGTTATGGCATAGAAACCGCCTTGGTCACTGTGGTTGATGACCTACTCCAGGACAGAGACAGGGGGAATGCTACCCTGCTGGTTCTCCTGGGCCTCTCAGCAGCTTTTGATATCACTGACCACGTTATCCTTTTGGAGAGACTACAGAGTTTAGGACTGGGAGGCAATGCTTGGCAGATAGACCCAGATAGAGGCTGTAGGAGACACTGATTCGACACCCTGGGAACTCACTTGTGGCGTCCCTCAGGGGTCGATCTTATCTCTCATGCTATTTAACGTCTATATGAAGCCGTTGGGAGAGGTCATCAGATTTGGAGTGAGGTGTCATCAGTATGCAGATGATACCCAGCTCTATCTCTCTGTACCATCTGAAACAGGAGAAGCAGCTGAAGTGCTTGACAGGTGTCTGGAGGTGGCAATGGGCTGGATGAGGGCCCATAAATTGAAGCTGACTCCAGAAAAGACAGGGTTCTGTGTGTCACAGGGTCTCCGGTCCATGTAGTTGGGAGTTACCCTGTCCTTGATGGGGTTGCAATGCCCCGGAAGGGACAGGTGCATAACTTGGGGGTACTCCTGGACTCCACGCTAACACTTGAAGCTCAGGTGAAGGCCATGGCCAGGAGTGCCTGCTCCCAACTACGGCTCATCCATCAACTGAAGCCTTTTCTGGATAGAGATCACTTGGTCACAGTCATCCATGCTCTGGTACCTCTGGATTGGACTACTCTAACACACTCTACATGTGGCTGTCCTTGAAGACAGTTCGGAAATTGCAGCTAGTGCAAAATGCAGCCTCTAGAGTGCTGACCAGAACAGCTAGCCAGACGCACATCATGGCAATTTTAAAAGGGCTGCATTGGCTGCCAATTTACTACTGAGCCCAATTCAAGGTACTACTGACTCTAACTTATAAGGCCCTAAATGACTTGGGCCCCAAATATCTAAAGGAACACGTTCTCCTGCCCATGCCTTAAGATCAAGTGGTGAGGCCCTCCTGGTCATCCCAACACCTTTAGTAGTGGGGTTGGTGGGCACCTGGGTGACCACACCCCTTTTCGGTTATGGTCCCCAGACTATGGAATAGTTTCCCCCTCGAGGTGCGTCATGCCCCTTCCTTACATATATTTAGGAAGACAGTGAAGACGCACCTCTTTACCCTGGGCTTTGGCTGAGATGATTACATTTCACATCCCAGCACAGATGATTTTGAACATGCTTTGTATTATTTTAGATTTGTTGAATTTTAAAGGACTTTTAATGTATATTCTGTTTTTAATCTATTGTTTTAACAGTTGTTACCTGCCCAGAGACCTGCGGGTATGGGGCGGGATAAAAATGTAAATAATAAATAAATAGATCTATGTATTTTGTTCCCTTCAAGATCAGCACACAGCTGTAACTGCTTCTAACCTAATATTTCATAGCTACAGACAGAGCACATCAAACTCACTGCAAATTTTCATTTTTCCATATATAAGCCACACAGTAATTCTGGAAACAATTTGGTTTCATTACTGATTATTGTTATTTCTAGGTTTCGTAGTAGCCAAATGCCAAGGTGAAACAACTCTTTTTACTATTTGCTTATACCGACTCCATTAGCAATTATTGTTGCTGCTGAGAGACTGCACAGCAGAGATAAAGAGGAAGTTTGCCACCGCTTACTTCCAGGGAAAGGCTGGGGGTCAAACCAGCAAACTTCTCCTTACCAGGCAAGTTTGCTCTACCGCTGAGCCATAGCTACTTCCTCCATTAGCAATCATCTTACTATATTTTCATCCATGAAAACTAAAAGAGAATACTGTACTATTAGTTTTATGGCCATTTATGCACAGGAACCAGCAGGGTAGACGTGAGACTCCATTGTGGATAAAAATATAGTTAGGAAAGATCACAGGCACAGGTCCAAATTAAGAAGAAGAAGAGTTGGCTTTTCTACCACACTTTTCTCCCCCATTTAAGGGGACTCAAAGCAGCTGACAAACCTTCTGTTCTTCTCCCCACAACAGAACACCCTGTGAGGTAGGTGGGGCTGTGAGAGCTCAGAAGAGAGCTGTGACTAGCCCACGGTCACCCAACTGGCTTGGTAGAGGAGGATGGAATCAAACCCAGTATTCTCAGATACGAGTCCAGCTCCCTAACCACTAGACCAAACTGGCCAGCAGTCCGGCTCCCTAAATTCAACTCTTTTCCTGCGACCCTAGAAAATCCTGCTGAATCAGTTACTGCTGTATTTATCAGGACCTTTAATAAAGTGAAAGCATGACCTGGATCTTCTACAGCAAGATCCTTTTCTACCATGCCTTTTGGCACTGCTTCTAAGAAGGAGCATCAAATGAAAACTCTTTAAATAGATATTCACACTCTTTAAATAGTTATTCAACACTCACTGCAATCATGTTAAATCTCAGTTTGTCCTCACAGTTTTATTAATTCATGCTTTCTAAAGTTGCAACAGTTTACATGTATTATTAAAGAGAAAATGCTACATTGTCTCAAATATTGTGCGTGAAAAATAACTTGTAGCTGGGAAATTTTCCCTTTAACTAGTGACCCTTTATTCATATTCATATAGCTCTCCTTTTTTATTCAATTCCGTTCATAAGAGGAGCCCTGCTGGATCAGGCCACAGCTCATCTAGTACAGCATCCTGTCTCACACAATGCCTACCAACTGCTTATGGGCATCTCAAGCTGAGACAAAGGCAAACCTTCAATGCTCTCAACTCCCTGCAAATGGAATTGAGAGGCATCCTGCCTGTTTGTCTCTCAGGGCCGAAGCAAGTCTTTAGGTATTGATTCTAGTAGCCATCCATAAACTTGACCTCCATGAAGTGGTCTAACCTCTTCTTAAAGCTATCCAGGCCAGTTGCTGTAACCACCTCTTCTGACAGCTAATTCCATAGATTAATGACCCTATGGGTGAAAAAATACTTCTCATTGGTCCTAACTCTCCTGCCCATCAACTATAAAATTGAGCCCTTATGTAATTTTGCATTTCTCCAGATGCTAATGAACTACAATTTCCCCCATTCCTTGGCATTCATCATGCGCATTCAAGCAGAAGGTAATTCAGCTACTTCTGAGTCACATGTTGCCCTTATCCAACTTTTTTTTTCCAGAACATGACCTGTTCTTAAAGCCTCCCCTTCCCCTTTCTTCTTATACATTAAACAGTGGTTCTCAACCTGTGGGTCATGACCCCTTTGGGGGGTCGATCTACTCTTTCACAGGGGTCGTCTAAGACCATCGGAAAACACATAGGAACTGAGACACTGGTCCTCTATCTGTCTCCCAGGTGGGTCCACCCACATGCAGATATGCCCACATACGAGTACTTGGCGTGATGACATCATTGCGCCAACCCCACCACATACATCCCATACAAATACAGTAGAGAGCAGCTACTGTGTAGAAAGCAGCAGTATTGGAGGTAAAACAACACTTTTATATTCAGCTGTGGTTGATGTGAATACTATGCTTTAATTGTGTTCAATTTGTAACAAGGAAAATACATCCTGCATATCAGATATTTAAATTACTACTCATAACAGTAGCAAAATTACAGTTATGAAGTACCAACAAAAATAATTTTATGGTTGGGGTTAGGTTGGGAGTCACCAGAATATGAGGACCTGTATCAAAGTATCATGGCATAAGGAAGGTTGAGAACCACTGCACTAAAGAACAGAACAATTCTTATTCATCTACAAGCTGAAGCTAGTTGCTAATTGGAGAGTTTTTTCCTAAAATGAACTATTTATCGCTTTGTGGTCTAAAAAGGGAAAAGTGGTAAACGTATACAGTCCTCAACCATCAAAACTGCAGTTAGTTCAAAAGTTAACAATGGGAAGTATAAATCCTCTAAATGTGAGAGTGGCTGTAACTCGGTGGTACAGCAATCTGCTTGGATACAGAAGGCTCACCAGTTCAATCTTCAGCCTCTCTCTGGAAGTAAGCAAAGGCAAACCAGTTCTGTATCTTTGCTAAGAAAACTGTACAGAGGTGCCAGTGCAGTCAACCAGGAGTTAGTGATGACTTGGTAGTACCCAACAATAAGAATCCTAAATGCACCAAAGCACATGCAAATTGTTCCTTGTACAGAGCCTATTTGCACTTGGCTTTATTCTGGAATATATCCTGGAATAGGGACTTGCTGTCCATATGCTAGTGAAGGCTTCAGTAGGCCCAAAGTGAGGTTGGCCAGAGTCTGCATTAGCATGTGGACTACAGATTCCTATCCTGAGATATACTCCAGAAAAAGGCCAAGTGTGAATAGGCCCATGGTTTGGTTCACACAAAGCACCATGCAGTGCAAAACTGTGTTATGCAAATTACTTTCTTCAGAACTCAGGGGACCAGTCTAACAGTAGAAGTTAATGGTACTATAGAAGATTGAAGCTGTCAATAAGCCACTGAGGTGGCAGAGCGGAGACTCAGCTTATTCGTTTTCAAGGGTACTGTGGAAGAAATGCTCGGTTTGTCTACCAATGAAAGTCAACAGGGTCTGAGAGGCCAAATCACACAAATGGAAGACGCATGAGCCTGTGCACACTTGCCAGTAAGGATTCATCAAGGCAGTGTACCTGGCCAGTGCGAATGGCAAGGCCTGGGCTGGTTGCATCGCTGCGACAACACCTGATGCATGTTCGCACACTACCATGGTGATGTGGATGCTGCATGCAACTGCAAGCCACAATTGTGCAGCCACACCCACTCGTGCTGCCACACCAGCAGTTCAAATACAGCATTCAGGAGTGATCTAACAGCTCCTATTAAACATGTGGACTGCTTTTTAGCAGTCTGCAGCTGGATCAGTCAAGGATTAAAATCAAACGTATATTAAAACAACAACAGTATATATTAAAATTGTGTCTGTAAAGTGGGAAGAGACAGTATATTCCCATTTAGCCAAACTTAAATTTTCAAACAGCTTTCAATAAAGTCCATTATGAAAGATCTCTCCATAAGTTTAACAAATATGGAATAAAAAGGATAGGTCTTACTATGGATGAGATCCTCACAATACAGAAATGTAAACAGTGGTGTCTACCAAAGCTCTGTCCTGAGGCCAAACTTTTTTTAACATGTAGTATTTATAAATTATCTGAAGTCAGATGCAACAAGTGGAATTATACTGAACCAGATGGAGCACAGGTCCAATTCAGTGGAGCATATCTTATGTTTTTATGTCATAGTAATGTGAGAAAAGGCCCAGTCTACCAATGCAAGCCAGTGTTACCACAGTGGCTAAATCACACGGCAAAAGCATCCAAGGCTGAATTTACACTTAGGCCTCCAGTACACAATTAGGACAGCTCTGGTACAGAATATCTAAGTGTGAATAGGCCTCAAGGCTATACTGAAAAAGGAAAACCACATTTTGCCAACCATTTAAAAGCAAAACTGTTATCCAAGAGACCCAATACTAACTTAATTTTTTATCAGAAGCTTAGTATTTCATCAAAACCTACTATGGTATCTTCAGACAGAGATACTTATCAGGGCACAGCATTTGTAGCCAAGCATTTATTTCACCTTACATCTGATGAAAGCTTATGTCATAATTTATGAGTTTTAAAGTACTCTGCATGTGTTCACATGCTCAGAAAAATGCTATCTACTTTTTTTAATTTAAAAATTTCCTCTTAATTTTTCCTGTTCAACCTTTATCATAAAGAGTATTAATTGGATAGTATTCTAATACTGACCTAGATTTACTAAAGGCCAAACCAACCCTTCTACAATCCATACTTCACATTCTTCAAATGCTTTACATTACAGTGCCCTTCTACAGAAAGTACCGTAAGTCTTTCAAATCAAACACCTTCTGTGAAAGTTCTAGGACAGAAAGAAGGAAATGAGGAAAGGGAGTAGAAACAGCTCTGTACAACAGTCCCCATCTTCTTTAGAAAGACTGATCACATTTTTACAGAATGTCCAAGTTCCCACAATGATACAGTGGAAAACTCTGCAAACCTTCAGAACTTAAAAGAATTCTTCAGCAGATTCACCTTCATACAGGAAGCGTTATTAATACTCCGTTTTTCTTGAAGGCCTTAGCCCTTTTATGCCATTCACAATTTTCCAAACAGACACCGCGGGAGGATTTTTAACCATATCACCACAAACCCCGGAGACTAGAAAACTACACCATATGGGCTACAAAATACAAAGTTTCCGCTTAATTACTGTTACCCTATTGCTTTGGAAGCATCCCCCATCCCAAAGGCAATTTGTTCAATTTCACCACCCACAAGAAAAACAGAACAGGATCACTAGTCCGCAGAGAGCCTTCTCTTTCGGCTCTCTCTTATTCCTTAGCAAAGCGCAAAGCTTTAAAGTGACCGGGATATCATTCTTAAGCCTTCCAACTGAAACCAAATACTACAATGTAGAAATACAATCCAAGAAGGAAAACAATCAAATAGCAAAGGAGGAGGTGACTCCGCTGCGCCTCAAAGTCAAATGCAGCTTCTATCTTCCCATAATCGTTGGGGGAACTTGCACAATGATAACCTACACATGGAAACGATTTCCACCGCTCCTTTTTTCATCTCATACCGTGGCCACGCTCGACAGACACAAGGTCACACCTTCTCCTCCGTATAGAGACCTGCACAGAAACACGCACGTGCGTGGACCCTGACCGGCAGCAAATACGTAAACTTTTATTATGACAGGCATTTAATACACCCAGCCGTTCCCCTTTCGTGAAAGGCCACCACCATCACCACCACCACCACCCCGGCGGAACCCCACCACCCAGGTCCAGAGACACGGGAGAGTGTCAGAACGGGAAAGGATCCACGCAAGCTTCGGCCGCTCCTTTGAGCAGAAAGGTCGATCAAAAAGGCTCCTCCAAGCCCACGAAGGGGCGACCATTGTTTCCAGCGGCGACGGAGGAGGGAAAAGGCTACGCGCGGCGCCCCCGAGACAAGAAGAGAAGCCTAAAGCTCTGGAATTGGGGGAAGCGAGGCGGGCGGGAAGGACTCGCGGAGCCCCCCCCCTTTGTCGGTGCACACGACCGACGAACGGACAGGAGACCCGCCCCCCTCTCCCTCTCCCTCTCCCTCTCCTCCAGCCTAGCCGCCACTCACGCTCGAAGTCCGAATCCGAGTCCTCCTCGGCGGCGGCGTCCTCGGCTCGCCTGCCGTCCTCTTCGCCATTGGACTCCGTCTGCATAGGCTCCCCGTCGAAGTTGACCCCTTTGCCCCTCGGGGCCCCCGCCGCCGCCTCGCGCAGCTGCTGGTCGCGCGCGTCCCTCAGGCGGGAGAAGTACTCGGCGGCGAAGGCCACGAGGTCCGGCGGCCGGTGCCGCAGCACCTCCACCGTGTAGCCTTGCAGCAGCTCCGTCAGACCCGGCGGGATCTCGATGCTCATCTTGCCGCCGCGGCGAGCTGGCGACGCCTCAAGGGACGGGAGGGCGGAGAGCGACCACCCCGGCTGCCGACACGGTCTCCGCCGCTGCCTCCTTCGTCACGTCTCGTCCTCTTCCACCACTGCCGCCGCCGCCGCCGCCGCCGCCGCCTTCTCAGCGGGCCTGTGGCGCGCTGGGGCCTCCCACTACGGCTCCCCTCCACCGAGCCCTTCTCGGCCAAGCCAAGGAAGCCGCGCGTCCGCACTGCCGCCTGACACGCGATGCGAGCGACAGGGAGAGAGAGAGAGAGAGAGAGAAAGGAATGAGGGGCGGCAGCAGGGGGCGGGACGGAAGTGGAAGAGCAACTGCGCATGCCCGAAAGAAAAACGGCCGACGGGAGACCTGGGGGGGAGGAGTAGGAGAAAGGGAAGGGGGCGGGAAAAGGCGTGAAACGGAGGACGAGGGGGGGGACTGGCATCATTAAGCGTCACACACACGCGCGCGCGCGAGAACAACAGGCGCGCGAACTGGGGAGGGGGGTGGTAAAAGAATAATGGTAAGAAAACGGTTGGGGGGGAGGGGGCGGTACTGCGCGTGCGCGTTGTGAATGCGAGCACGAGCGAGGAGGTTCCACAGCTGCTGCTGCTGCTGCTGCTGCTTCCAGAAGGAGAGAGAGCGCGAGCGAGAGAATTCTGCGCCGTTGGGCTTCACAAATAATTTGAAGCCAAGGAGAGGAAGACGGTTTGGGCGGAGAGAGTCAAAGGAGGTCGTGGTACCTTCGCTTGTGGTCCCGCCCGCCCGGTCGTTCGTGCATAAAGTAAACGGCGCCGAGGGCTTTTTCCCCATGCAATGCTGTGGTCACACCTAAGGTTTAATCCAGCTTCAGTCCCCCTGGTCATTTTGCTGATGAGAATAGTGAATAAAGTTCAAGGAAGAGGGCATAATCCTCAAGCTGTTAGAAGGGCCATGAAAAGGATTATCAGCAGACTAAGGCTGTGGTCACACCTGAGGCTTAATCCAGCTTCAGTCCACCTTCAGAGTGAGGGAATTCACAGGCAAAGTGACAAGCTGTTTTTCTTTCAGTGTTAAATAACTCAGAAAATTCACCTTCGGGATAGATAATGTGGAAAGAAAATTACTGGTCACTTTGCTGAGCTGTTCTCTCGCTCTGAAGGTGGACTGAAGCCGGATTAAGCCTTAAGTGTGACCACAGCCCAAGTCGTTGCACTGAGGAGCTTTGTATCCGCCTCGAGTGCGGTCGCGGCCGTGGAAAGCCTGGCGAGAGTTTATATAGTGAGAGAGACCTCCTGGTACTACAGCACGGGATAAAAATGCAAATAATAAATGGGTAAAATTTCAAGGCTGCCATGGGATATTTTTCGTGACTTTATTTAGGTACAGCCTTTTCCTGCTATATTTGAATATTTACAAATAAAGCATGGATATTCCAGAATATCCAAATATAGCAGAATAAGTAATCATCTGGATGCAATTTAAGCTCTGCAGTCTTGATTTATTAATACAGTGAGAGGTCTGCAGCGGCCTCAGCAGAATAGGGCTGTAAGGACCCTAAAAATGTGTTTCAGTATAACTAAAGGCTTAATAGTACAGATATTCTGGGGCAAATAATTTTATGTGGCTGGGGCTAATGTAAGTTGTGACCTAGAACAGCTGAATGGTGCTAGATTAGCAAAGGCTGCATTACTGCAGTATTCTCCAAGCACAGTAGAAAGCACTGTCCACATTATAAGTAAAGTTTTCAGTAGTAGTATACTTTATTTATTGTATTTTAATAAAACACCTATCTACCCACATGGTCATTGTTGATAAATATTGAGTCAGTTCACTTAATAGACCTTCAGATTTTTATAGTCTGGAATCGATTTTTGTGCACCAAGAGAATTGTCACAGCAGAATTATTCCACAACCTGATACAGAGGAGGTGGTCCTGGTGATGACATAAGACTGGATCTAACGATGTCACAAAGGGCCTCAGATCCTATGATTGACACCCATTGTTCACCTATGTACTATTTTATACTGACTTAAACTAGTAACATAGAATAGGGTGTGTCCAGACAGGGGGACGCTGCACATTATGATGCACATACCTGATGCCCAATACTTCATAGCGCCCAATACTTCGTAGCGGTGGCGCATTAATCCGCTACTGCAGATTAACCTGCTGCAGAACAATCAACACTTGCTCCGCAATATCAGGTAATTCTGAAGTTTCCCACCATCCTGACAGGACAGCGAGAAACAGCCAATGAGAGCCGAGCCTGCAGCTCAGCTCCCTTGGCTGCCTGATCCCACGTGACATGCGCCTCATCACGTGTGCCATGGAAGTCTCGCAGCTACTGAGGAGGAAGCTGCAGACCTCTGCTTCACATGGGGCCAACACACTGTGACTTCGCAGCCAGGTAAGCTCCAAATTTACTAACAACTGCAGATCTTTATCCGCTAGTCTGGAAGGGACCATAGTGATCTGTATATTGTCATCCTCCTAGGGTGGGAAGGTGATATTTTGATTATGATTTTACTTAACAATGTTTTACTGATGTTATCTATATTGTATGCTATTTTATAGAATGTTGTGATCCATCCTGAGGCCACGTGGTGAAAGGCAGGATGAAAATTCTTTTAAAATAAACAATAAAATAATCTGAAGATTATGCAGTTTGATTTTTTGTGGTTGTGCTGCTTACTTTCCCTATTCAGTTTGCTTTGAAGAGTGGTGCTGACCCAAGATTATCTGTGGCTGCAGTGGTTTTTCCCAGGGAGAGGAAGAGGGCTTTCCCTTTTTCTTTTTTCAGTGCAATTTCCACAACAATAGGTCCTACGGGGAGGTAAGAGTCTAAATCAGCAACAACAGGCCTAATGCTCCACTATTAGGAGGAGCATGCTGACCACACACTTCAACTGGGGGCAGTGCTTCTCTGCCTCCAAAACATCCCCTTTGCTGCACTTAATCTTCGGGAAGGGTAACAGAGAGAGAACAGGTAGCTGGACTTGAGGGACCACAGGGCCAATCCAGTGGGATGTTTCGTGTCGGAGCAAGGATAACGAGCAACAAAAAACTGTGGGACTCTGATGGTAAACAGTTCTAAGTTTGCTGCTCAGCACATGCTTGAAGTAAAATAACTGGGGAAAATTGCCCAGTAATGACAAGTGGAAGCACCAATCAACTAGGGGGGCATGGGGTCTTTGTGATGAGTTGTGCTTGGCTATCAAGCCTCACCAGAAAGGAAAATGCTTGTGGGATCCCTTGGTGAACATCCAACTCTTTTGTTTCTGAATGGGTATTTAGTGTTCTGAGTGCTGTATCTTTAATCCATCTCAAAAATTAGATGGAGTGTTGATTCCCTAAAAAGTTCTTTCCCTGTCAGTTAAACTTCCCTTTTCCTTCAATTTCATGCATATGCTTGTAAGAGAACATATATTACCCAGTAATGTATGTTATTCTTTTCTTGCTCATCCTGTAAAAGAGAACCACATTTGTATCAGACAGTTCTGCCTGGGCATCCCATTTTGTATTGATCATAAAACAGAGGTCATAAATAAGATCCAAAAGTTGGAATTTATTTCTGCAATTCAAATCTAGCTGTAAGCTCTGACTATTCCCATCTTTATACCAGGAAAAAAAATGTCTGTCATAACCTTGGTGAAGTAAAAATTGAGTATTCTGCTAAAGTATCTTTGACATTGAAAGAGTTTTCCCATTTATCCGACTCCTGGTCACAGGATCACTGCTAGGTTGTTTTCCAAATATTTATATGCTACATTTATGGCCTGCCCTATATCATAATTATATGGCCTAAGCCAAACCAGGTGCTGTCAACCTATATGTCCTGACCCCAGTTGTTTTCCATCAAGGATAAGAGAACCAGGCTTGCAGTATCATTTCAGGAAGAAACTTCCAGTTGCCTCAGCAAACAAAACCAATCGACCTTTCTTGTCAAGGACAAGACAAAAGAGCTATTGAGTTAGAAAAACTCACACTTTGTACCAGTTCAATAAGAGGCCGAGATTTTAGTGACAAGGTGAACAAATCTGTGTTATTTTTCTCCCAGAAAACCTTGGCTGCACGGCTTCCTATTTCAGTTTCCAAAGAGATTGACAGTGTGTTCATTTTTCCTCTAAAATACCCTATTAGCTCCTCCACCACTCATGTTGAGATTCTAACTGGTATAGACAAGCCGAATAACATCCTTGCTGAAGTTCAGGTTATCTTGACTATGGACCTCCTCATTCCAGCAGATGCTAGCCTGTGCCACAAAGGACAGAAAGAGCTATAACATCCCTTGTGCAGCTCAATAACAAGTGATCAGCACGAAGACACACTGATCCTGGCCCTAGCCTCATCTTCTTTTAATAGTCACAGAAACTAGTCTATCAAGTAAGCTACCTGTGAGGCTTGCATGTCTAGGACAAGACCTGAATGGGAGGAGAGAAGAGTGCTACCAGTAGTCTTTCCTACTCAGGGAGACCTACTTGTCTCCTTGGCAGTCTACGCTTCAATCTTGACAGCCAGGGCAGCATTCCTGCCCATCAAAATACAGATCCAGAACTACATACATCAAGACTGAATCCAGAGGTGCCCCAGCTGCATTCTTAACTGGCAAGAAATGATTAAACACAGAAAATGGCCCCACAGGCAGGTCTTTTAGCAGCAGCAGCATAACAAGAGGGGAAAGAGCTGTCATAGTTCTTTTTCCTGCTGTGCCATTCTAGTGCTGCACAGGTTCCTTATGGTGGCAGGATTAGTGCAGGTCCATATTTACACTGTATTTATCCACTGCACTAAATGTGTCATGAGGAGTCAGGGTAATGCAAACCTTTCCTTCTAAGGCTCATTCCTGATACTATAGAAGCGCTAAGCAGATCCTGCCTTGGTTGTCTCTGGATCTCAGCCTATACCATTGGCCCAGGTGGAAAGCCTTACTGGGTACCTTCAGAGATTCTTGCCTGATTTTTGCACAGGGCCTCAAAGATCTGGATCTTTGAGATGGAGTCCTCCTTGAAGATCTGGATCTCCAGGAAGACCCCTTACATCCCCATGGGTCCGCTAGCACCCAATGGATATGGGTGCTAAGCAAGGCGCCATGGGGGCACCGTGGCATCTTTTCCAGTGCTTCATTTCACTGGAGCCAGAAGAAGGTAGGGTGGAGAGGCACAGCTTCATAGCTGCTTATGCAGCAGCTACAAAGCTTGTGGTGGGTGGCGTCAGCAGATCGCGGGCACCCTTCAGCCCCGTTCCTTCCACCAAAGCAGTCATATGGGGGGCAGGAGCTTGCCGCCGCTGCCACCACCACTCTGTGGCGATCGTCCCTCCGTGGCCACCCAGAGTGGTGGAGGCAGAGGGAGAAGGTGGTACTTGGCCCTCACCATCCCCCATGCAGCCGCAACAGGGGGAGTGGCAGCGGCGGAGGCAAGCCACTGCCACCACTGCCACCACCCTGATGCCCCTCCCAAAGCAGCCAGCATTGGGATGGAGCAGCCATCGCCATCACCGCCACCCTGCCCCCCATCCTGATGACGGTTGCTTCAGCAGGGGGGCATCAAGGTGTGGGCAGCAGCGAAGGGTCTGCAAGGGCAGAGAACATTGCAAGGAGGTATGCTTGGTATGTTGGCATACAGTAAGAATTGTCATTAGTATGGCAAGGCCAAAGAGGACCAGCTGAATCCCAGGACTTTGGACAAGCCTACTCCATTTTATTTAAAAAGACAAGGCTTCAAGTGGTTTAGATATCTACTGTTTCTTCCACCCCTCTCTTATGCCTGCCAGGAAGGGCAGAGCAATGAGCCATCCAGATGTGATCAGAATATTAATAGCTCACACTGGAGGTGAACAAATAACTTAATTCCTTTCTCTGGTACATTCTGGGTGTTTTTCCACTGTCACTAAAAGTACCCATTACAGTAAGTACCCATTAATGGGTACATAATGGCATTTTTGTACCCATTAATGGGTACTTAATGGGTACTTCTAGTGACATTAGAAAAACACCCTCTGTTGACATCCAAAGGATTATTACTTTGGAATTGAACAGAGTCACATTGTGTGAGCTGTGGATTTG
>MTQE01001141.1:4512873-4523043 GCA_014337955.1 Aspidoscelis marmoratus | reverse complement strand
GTTGACTGCAATTGCCAGATGCTCGTTTGCTTTGTTTTAAAGCGCTTTAATTAGCATTGTAATTAGCATTGTAAATTGTGTTTTATTCCATGAGTGGAACAAGGCTTAGGTGACTTTTCCTAACACATAAAATCCCATTAGACAAATTTATAGAAAACTTATGGTTTATAAATGGAAAGGTTACAGGAACTGGAATGTAATGTTTCTTCAGTGTTCAAAAGACAAGGGCTGGGAAACTCTAAGTTACCCTAAGCTAATGGCCTAGTGTTGCAAGGATGATTCTTCCAGGATGATACAGGGATTGCCAGACATAACTATGGCATTCTCAGTATAGTACCAGGGAGGCGATATCTTGTAGTATCACTAATTATGGGGAAACCAGCAACAATGAAAGGTTCCCCATAATAGCAATGCCAGCTCATTTTGTGATCACCTCTCTGGTAGCTACCCCAGAAGAACAGAAGAACTTAAGAGGAGCCCTGCTGGATTGGGTCACAGACCACTAATCCAGCATCTGTCTCACACAGTGGTCTACCAATTGCTTTCGGGCTTCAAGCAGAAGACAAAGGCAAAACTTTCACTTGTTCTCACTTCCCTACAAATGGACTTGAGGGGCATTTCCTGTCTGTCTCTCCAGCCCAGAGGCAGTGCCTAGCTATCCATTGTAGTGGCCTTTGATACAGCTGTCCTGAATGAATTTAAGTCAGCCAAGAGCATGAAAAACATCAAAGAGAAGTGGACAGGTGCTTGGTTGGCACACACATCTGGCAGGGATGGAGCAAGACCCAGTCATGAGATCTGCTTTTAATCCTGCAAATTGCATCTTGCCGACTAGAAGCACTCCAAGACCACTGGCTTGGACTACAATCTCATTAGTCCCAGCCATTGCAAAATCCAGATCCATTTGCAATAGGAAGCACCCAGAGACACCATGTTGGCAAGATCTAAGATACAAGGTTGCTAGTAGCTGTAGGAAAAGGCCATTTGCATTTTCAAAAAATAAAGGGAGCTGTTTTGGAAGAGGGTTTGATAAGTACTGTAACTAATATCTGAACCACATACCTCCCCTTATTGATGGATACAATATTCTATTTATGACGACAAAATGTGCACCGGTTTCTTGTCACTTCCAACAGTGAAGAAAACCTTTCAACCCTTTATCCCTCTTTTATTCTGGAGAACTTCAAGGTAATATACATTATCGTCTCTCCCATTTATCTCATAAGAAACCAACGAGATAAAGAAGCAGTGAATGGTCCAAGTTCACACAGTGTATTTGCATGCCAAGCGGGATTTGAAGACAAGAAATCTCAGGTTTTGGTTAGATACTTCAACTCCATCAGGACTCAGAAAGTGGGAAAAACCTAGATTGAAGTCTGTCACGATGCCCAGCGTTCCAGTAAGTGTCTGCCCTCTCTGAGGAGTAGCTTGGCCCTGTTAGGATGCTGGGTTCGTGCAGTGGCCAAGTGAATACTACAGTGTGGACACAAAACACTGATAGCAAGCGTTTCAACAGTAAACTAAAACAAGTTTATTATTACACACAAGCAATACTAGAAGATAATAAGGTCCAGGTATTTGTTGGATTAACTCAGGTTTAACTCAGTCTCTTAAGGCTAGGAGCTACCCCTTTCTCTAAAGCAAAATAGTTCCCCTTTTAAAAGACAAACCTCTCCATATTCTTCTCCCTCTGGCTTGCTTCTGCCACTGCTCAAGCCAAGCCAGTGTACCCAAATGTGGCCCTAGATGATCACAAAGCACAGCCTGTCCTTGCTTGCCTGATCATCCAGTCTGGTCAGTTGCTAGTGAAGTCTTCCACCAAGATCTTCCAGCCAAAAGACCCCTGATCTACTTCTGGTCCAGCTCCTTCAGGATTTCAGCTCTTCTTCTGATTTCAGCTCTTGTCCCAGCATGTAGACCCAGTCTGCTGTCTTCTGTGTTCCTTTATACTCATCCCCCTGACCCTGATTGGCTCTAGCCGCAATAAAATGCTGCTGGAGACTCCTAACAGAGGTTGCTGTCCCTCCAGCCTGATTGGTGTGAACTCCTTCTCTAGCCCCTCCAGCACTCAGATCCCCGGACAGCTTTTCCCTCCAAAACCTTACTCCAGCCAATCACTGCAACAGGGCCCGCACAGGATTTCCCGCTCTTTTTGCAGCCCAAATCCCAGGGTTTGCAACAAGCTGTTTGCACCAAGGCTGGCTGTTGCAGCTTGCAAGACGCCTGCAAGGCCAGAAAGCAAAACAGTCTGCAGCCTGTACCCTGAGACCGTCACAAAGTCTTTGTGGAAGTACCCTGTGGGTTTCAAACTCCAGAACTCAGCAAAAAGAAAACACCTTTTATTTTAAGAGAGCAAATTGATTTCTCTTTCTAAGAAGCCTTTGCAGCAGCCATTAACTTGGCCTTCTCTGGCTTTTGGCCCTGGTCCCATCTTCCTCCACTTCACCCTGTTTGTTGATGATATCTGCTTGTTTATATTTTATATATAAATCTGGTTATTTATATGAGAAAAAAAGAAGTGTTGCCAATAAACATGAGCAAAGCTCTTGAGAATTGCATTGTGTTCTCTCTCTGTTTATATGTCCATACATGGAGATGGATGACATGCAGTAAAGAGCAAACTAGAACATAAACATCAGCTTTTTGTGGCATCTCTGAAGGTCATTTAAGCACCCATATATTATTCCAACGACATGCTTCTCTTTTGGCAATTTATTTCTAGGTATCTCTGCTGTGACAACATGGTAACAAGCCCTATGCAAATCCGTTTATTGTTTCTGTACTGTCATATGTGCTACAGCCTCTGTGGGGTCCCAGTGCATATTTTGAGCTGGGTTTATTTGGGATACTGGTCAGTGGAAGTAGGAGTTTGGCATATGTAAGTTTGAAGTACAGCCATGTAAGGAGTGGCTGCAGCTGAACGGTAGAGCAAACTGTCTGGAAAGCAGAGGGTTGCCAGATCAATCCCTGGCCTCCCCCTGGAAGTACCCTGTTTCCTCGAAAATAAGACCCATCCTGAAAATAAGCCCTAGCATGATTTGTAGGCAATGACAAACCATTTCTGTATCTCTGCCAAGTAAACTGTATGGAGGTGCCCATGCAACCAAGCAAGAGCCAGCCACAGCTTGATTATTACCCAGCAGCAGCAGGGCAAAGATGAGATGGAAGTCTAAAGCATTAACATTCCAACAGCTGTTGCTTCTGCTGCCAAGAAGGCCTCAGGGTCAGAATACTGGATTTGCCACAAAGAAAGAAGATCTTGGCTAGGGTAGCCCACCCTAGGATGCCTTGAGCTCATCTATCCCAAGCAGGAAGGTTGCTTTTCATCCAGCATTAACTCCTCTTACAACTTGGCCAACTGATCAGTAATGCAAAATCCTAAAGTGGCAATTTAACAAGAAAACTCCAGGCTTCTTACACCATCTATGTAATTTGCAGACTTATTCTGCTATATTTGGATATTCCTTCCTTCCTTCCTTCCTTCCTTCCTTCCTTCCTTCCTTCCTTCCTTCCTTCCTTCCTTCCTTCCTTCCTTCCTTCCTTCCTCAGATATGGATTTCCAACTTTCCTAAGTACATCTTTCAGGCTTGAGGGACAAGCAGGATGCCTCTAAGGCCATTTGCTGGGATTCGAGAGCAGGAGATGCCCATGAGCAACTGGTAGGCCACTGTGAAATTTGGATCAAATTTAAAGAAACAGGTCTTTATAAAATAAAATATTTTTATAAACCGCAATCATATATTATAAAGGAAGAATTAATAGATCAAATAATCCAAATTCTTACATGTGGTTTTTGAACAGAATATTTAAAGAAACATTAAGAACCAAAAACATAATACACATGTTGGACAAAGAAGATACCAACTTTGAAAAAGTTTTAGATTTCCTCTTAACTACACCTAGGAAATTGATTTCACTTATATATAAATTAATCTCAGAAGAAAAAGAAACCGAATTGACACACCACAAAGATTTATGGGAAATAGATATACAAACAGAAATAACTTCCTCACAGTGGCAAAACATCTGGTCAAACAAATTCCCCTGTGGAAATATTCAGTACTACAGAGAATTATTCCTTTAATAACACATTCATACACCACCCCAGTATGGCTGAATCATATTTCTCACTCTGTACCAAAGAAGTGTTGGCATGGATGTAAGTTAGCCAGAACATATACCCACCTATGGTGGTTTTGCCCAATGATTAGCAGATTCTAAAGACTAATATACCAAGAAATAGAAAAACTTTAACAAATACAATTAGAATTCTCTCCAAATATATTTTTGTTACAAATAAAACCAAAGGACAGACTAGAAAAAAACAAAATTATCTTATTACATTTTCTATTGTTAGCCAGCAAAAAGATAATAGATAAAAACTGGAAAGTGATTGAAACCTTAACCGTTCAAGCGTGGCATGATAAAATTGTAGATTTTGCTATTAATGAACTCATTACATTTCAGTGTAATAAATATATGGGCATAAAAGAGAAATATAGATATCTAGAAGTGTGGAAACCTTTTCTTGATTTTTTACGGTCCAATCGAGAAGCATTTAACAATTCAGAGTCAGCCAATAATTTTCTGTTAGAATAATTATGAATAATATAGAATTTTACTGTAATATAGTCTTATGATTTAGTATAGCAATAACCAGTAATCTCATAGTTAGATATATATAGCTGAGTAGAAAAATATGACATATACACAACCGAAATGTAAAAGTTATAAGTTTATTATTTTGGAATTATTAAGGTTATAGGAAAATGTATAGTTTTAATTTTTATAAGGAAATGTTTATTAAGTATGTAGTTTCTAAATATTTGTACTATTGTTGTTAAGTGTATTTTTAATAAATGTTTTAAAATAAAAATAAAAAAACTCCATGGTCTACATGGATCGCATTGAATCCCATATCACAAATCAGTTCCCAGCACGCAGGATCCCAAGGATGATTCAGGGACATGATTGAGTAACTGCATGTGGCAGAAATACCTCTGGCTGCCCAATTCTGCCTCTTTCCCATTGTCTAAATACAATCATAGCTGAACCAAGCAGTTTTCACTCTTATCAAATGGGACATTGGCCACCAGCTTGGTCAGGTTCAAAAAATATATTAAGTTTTCTTTACATGCATTTTCAGTCAGAGAATGGCAGCATTCCTTTTTATGCACAATCCCACTTGTGTTTCCCTGTTTCAGTGCATCTGCCCAGGGTTTTCTCAGAGAGCACAGGTCAAAGAAGTTGACTGTTTTCCTATGCCCCTAGTTGAAGACCTTGCCAGGCAAGGTAGAACTGGGCAGCATGGCATCCATAAACCACTGGCTGAGCACCGTCAGAGCTCTTTGCAGTAGTTTGCAGAACACCAAGGAAGCAATGAGTACTCCCAGCACATAGCATCATGCATATCCTACACACTGGGAGCACTCTTAGGCTTATGTTGCAGTAGGACTGGCAAAAAGGGATGTGCTGGTTGGCTGTTCAACAAAGATGAATGACCGTTAGAAACTGAGGACTATTAGTTTAGGTGCTCCCTGAAACTCTCTGTGCATGAAGGATGTTGTAACATGCATACACACCAATGCACACTGCAGACCCATCCACAAAGGTATAACAAATGGAACAAATGGAAATGAATTGCATGTTTTGCACATATATTTGAGTGTCAGAGAGCAAAGCCAAAGAGAGCCAGGACTGTTAGGGAAAGTACCTAAAAGTCTGTAGCATCTAACTGCCATTTGCATCCGACAAATGGTAGTTTGGTTCATTCCTGCTGCAGAGATGAGCAGCCAATACACCTTCGCTGTGGTCCCATAGTGACTTTAAGTTTCCATGAGACTATTGCCAAGGAACATCAGTGGAGTTCCCTAACCGTTGGTTCTACACTAGTACCTTGCGTATGCTTTTACTCTACATGGTGCATTTTTAGGAACCAATCTGCTCCATACCAGGAGAGATTGTTGTACTGAAACAAATCCATGGATGGCAGGGCTACAATATTAATGGATGCTGGCCGTGATGGCTGTCTTTGGCACAGAATGCAGTGTGCCACTGTTGGAAGACTGTGTGTTTAGTAAATTGTACTGGTGCCTACAGACTGCTTTCAGATAGGATAGACAGGCGAGATGCTTCTAAAAACCATTTGCAGGGAACTGAGAGCAGGTGATGGTTTTGCCTTTGTCTTCTGCTTGAGAAGCCCAGAAGCAACTGGTGAGCTACTTTGTGAGACAGGATGCTGGACTAGATGGGCTGTGGCCTCATTCGGCAGGGCTTGTCTCAGGTTCTTATGTCCCACTCCTATGTGACTGGCTGTCACTGTGGGAACATGCTACTGGGAACATGGTCCTGTGCAACAGGGCACATCTTATGTTCTTATGTTCCCAGTGGATGCAGACTTCCCTTTTTTTGATTCTCACAGTTCACCATGTCATCTAAATCCTGAAAAGGTTGACCGACCTAATGCACTTTGCCTGAGTCCAAGTTCCAACAAATGACAGTTAAAATAGGGCTCAGATTAGCTATCTCTAAACAGATGCAAAGTCTTCTGACTCCTCCTAGTTTTTCTGAAAGAGTGGGAAATTTTTGGATAGAGATCAAACACACATGTTCTTGCAACAGACTTTTGGGATACTCAGTCACAGCCTTTATGTTCTTGTCAATCGGACACAGTTTGTTTAATCTGACCTAATGCTCAGTTCTCATCTCACTACAACTGACTTTTCTGCTGGGCTCTTGGTAAATTTATTTTTGAACCCTTTGCTATTTTTAGATTCTCTTCTGTTTTCTCATTTTGCTTAAGGGTATGTCGGCAATCCCTTTTGGTGAATTCAGCAAGCTATCTATCTTATTTCCCAATGTGTAAGTTGCAGTGGGGTGTAAGATATAAGGAATATTTAGGAAAGATAATTTTAAAAAAATAAGACACAAGGTGATTTTTAGGAGAAATTATTTTGGAAAAAAATGTTGGTCTTGTATCCCAAAAAATGCAGTATTTCTTCTGTTCACTTCAACGATATTTGCCTCTTCAATATTATTTTGTGTCCTTTAAAATAAATTTCCATAAAATTATTTTTAGTTTGAAGGAACTTCAGCATCTGTATGCATTATTCCCTTAATTTTGGTATATTTTTCATAATCCCTCCATGAGCCCAATTAAACCTGTTAGCACCTGTTTTAATTAAACAGAAAACTGTGTCATTCAATTTACCAATAATTTAAGGAAAACATTTCTATCATTACAATTATTTTCTCCTCCAAAGAATATTAATTGAGGAATCCCTGGAGTTTTGTTCCCAGTGTCAGGACCTCCTGAGCTTTTACTATCTATAAAATAAATTAAGAGTTACTGTACATGGCAGAATGGCTCAGAGGTATAGTATAAACCAAACTGTGAAGATTATACTCTGCCTTTTGCAACTCAGCTTGGGCCCCTAACCAAGAAAAGCAATTTGCTTCCATCTATTTTTCAATGAAATCATTTTAAAATCTAATTAAATTTCTTAATGCTGGAAGTACAATATCAATAACTATTGCTGATTGGCCCTAATAGTCTGAAAATTCAATGGCAGTCTCACAGCGGTTCTGAAATGAGCCAGAAAAGAACACGGAGACAAAATTGAGTCATTTATTTCCATAATTGTTTTTACAAAGGGCTAACCCATTATAAGATGCAGAATACTGAATCAGACGTTTGGTATGATGCTCTAGGGCTAACTGAATGTTTCCCCATTTAGAAGGATCAGTGAAAGTTGTAGGGAGAAGGATGCTCATACAAGCCTGTGGCGCAGTGACAGCACATTGAGTCTGCATGGGCCACATGTGTCTGCTCACTCATGAGGCAGTAGGTGAGCTCAGAGAGTATGACGTCCACACAACCCTGCCTTCATTGTACACACCCTCTGTTCACACCTCAAAAAGGATATTATGGAACTGGAAAGGGGGCAGAAAAGGGCAACCAGGATGATCAAGGGTTATCACCTCCCATATGAAATCGGGCTGCAGTGTCTAAGTCTCTTCAGATTTGAAAGACAACATTTAAGAGGTGACCTGATTGAAGTATATAAAACCATGCACAGCATGGAAAAGGTGGATTGAGAAAAATTATTTTCTCTGATACACAATACTAGAACCAGGGGCCACTGTGAAGCAAGCTGATGGGCAGGAAAGTTAGGACTGACAAGGGGAAGTGTTTTTTCACCCAGAAGGCCATTGGTCTATGGAATTTACTACCGGAAGAGGTAGTGACATCTATAACTTTTAGATAAATTCATGGATGACAGGTGTATCAATAGCTACTAGAATGGATGCGTAGGTACTTCCCCCAGGCTGGAGAGACAGACAGGATACATCCAAATGCCATTTGCAGGGACTCAGGAGCAGGTGAAGGTTCTGCCATTTGGGAAGTCCAAATGTATAAAGTACACAAATAAAATGAATAGTAATGAAAAGGTATGAGCAGTCAGACCTGAAGGTGGACTTAAGAAGATTTAAAGTGAAGGTGTAACCATGGCCCTGGTCTGGTATACTGCCCAGTGCAGAATTGCCCTCTGTCCAAATCTTCTCACATTGTTGATTTGGCTCAGCTATCCTTAGTGAACAATAGCAGATAAAATGATTTGTTAAAATGTTTCTCCCTCTGCCACTTACATCAATGTTATCTTGACCCAACATTGACTGTCACAATATACAGCTTTTTCAATCCCACAAATTTCGTTTTACAATATCACTAAGAGTACGAAGTCAAGGGCACTATGTAATGTCCTTGTTTGAGGAAGTCTCTTAAAGGCTATTTATGAAATGACTTCAGTAAAACAATCTGAATTCTGTTCAGTAATAAATTGCTCTCCCTGTCAGGCCGCTTTCTTTCTTTCTTTCTTTCTTTCTTTCTTTCTTTCTTTCTTTCTTTCTTTCTTTCTTTCTTTCTTTCTTTCTTTCTTTCTTTCTTTCTTTCTTTCTCACACAGAGTAGATAAAAGCCATCTGGTACTAGTTCACTCATCCAGCAAGAGTCCCAAGGGGAAAAAAAAGCATTTACATTTTTGCACTTTCTACATGTGCAATAAAACCAGCTCGGGTGGCAGTCACTCCCCAGTGCCATAGCAGCACCAATGTATCCCTGCTTCCCCCCAATACCCTCCACCTCTGCATCTATTGACACCTGTCACTGTCACCACCATGGACCCCCCAGTACTCCCCCACTGTCAACACCCCAATTCCACCCCCACCGATATGTCAGTACTCACCAACCCTGGGGAGTAGATGTCCCAGTATTCCTTCTCTGCCACTGCCAACACTTTGGCCCCATCGCCACCTTTTCTGGAATAGGTCCATAAGCATAAATCTATCACTAGGTCTCTTGTGCATAGAATATGCCACATATAGCAAAGGGTTTTCATACTTCAAGCTCCACAGCAAACACTCTTCAATTAAAATTCCTAGGGAGCTCATCTTATTTCATTGGACAGGGTAACAGAAAGCAGTAGTGGGCAGAAGATAGTTTTGTTCTCTAAGGAGATTTCTGCATGGCATGGGCTATCCCATGCCACACTGGTCTGCACCAAGAATGTGGTCCACAGAGGGCTGGGCTACCACTAGAGCACTTAAGAATTGTTCACTGTTTTGGCCAGGCACACAGGTGGGTGGACCTCTGGTGCTGCTTCTGTGTGCACGGTCAAACGCTACCAGACCTGTACGCTTTCCACCCACAGACTGCCAGTCTCGTATACCACCTAGAACACTAACTAGCCGAGGCCTGGAGCATTTTTGTGCTGCAGGCTGCTCTAAAGCCATGTCCTGTGCAAGGACATGGCCTCCCAGTAGACTGCTCTGACATGCAGAAAGAGCAGTGTAGTCAGTCCCCTGGGTTGGTTAACTAACCCCATGCAGAACAGTTGGGCAGCATCCTTGCTCTTCTCTTCTCTTCTCTTCTCTTCTCTTCTCTGGCTGGCCACAATGGCGTTCAGATGTTGATATTTTTGTTGCTATTTCTCCTCTCATTATTTCTTCAGGCTTTGGTGCAAGAATTATGAGAAAGAATTGACAAAACAAGTTTAGAAAGAACCTAGATATCCGTTAAGAAATCACCAGGCCCTGCAACATTTCTGCTAACGTTTTGATCACACAGAGGCTGCATCCGCACGGCATGCCTTAATTCGGTTTAATGAAACCG
>MTQE01001141.1:4479780-4507540 GCA_014337955.1 Aspidoscelis marmoratus | reverse complement strand
GCCGTCTGGCCGAGGAGAACTCAAAACATTTTGAATTCGCGATAACGATCGCGCGGGGATGTGGCCTGATTGTCCTCACTGAAAAGCCAGTTCCATAGTTTCTTCTTCGAGGAGGCATCGGAGCTATGAGAGTCAGGCAGCTTGCGCCATTGTGTGGGTTGAGGCAGCCGATATGGTTTTGAGCTGCGCTTCCTTGTTGGTCCTTCTCTTTGCCCTGCCTGCACTAAGAGGATACTCCGATCTAAGTAGAAACTGCGCAGCGAGAGTTCTTTCTCCTGCAATACGGTAAATGTGGAGTATCTATCGTATTCTCTGGCATGATGACAAAAGGTCAGCTGTCGTGTCTGACGAGATGATCAGTTTAAAACGTGTCTGGAAGCACCCATAGATTTCTATACATAAGAGCACGACAGCCAGCTGTCTACAACACTGAACAGCATAAGAGAGCAATAGAGGGTTCACGCAACCCAACCCCTGTCCATTGTGCACTGGAACCCTGTTCAGCTCCCCTGTGGCCTTAATTTAGGGGCTCTTCTGGCAATGGCACTGGATAGCTGTGAGGCACATTAACTGAAATAATTCCACATCTTGCTTTCCCCAGTTCTCTTCTTTCTTTACAGAATCTTTTTAAAAAAACTATTATTCTTTTAACAAATCTAAACAGTTTTGAAAGGAAGAAAACCATATATGTGCTATCTTGTATCACCTCTTCTATCCTTTTAAAGATCTGCCACTTTTTTATATATATAGGAACCACATGGAACACTTAGGAGTCTTCAATGCTCTGGAATCAATACACTCAACATAATTACCATGCAAAAATTGAATCCCTGGGCTACACTTAGAAACGAATGCATAACTGTCTGATACATCAAATGGCCACCTCTAACTTCCTAGGGCCTTTTTAGCAGGATCCACACCATGGTGGTACCTGCTGCTACAAGGGCAAAACATTTGTCTGGCTTTTGAAGCAGAAAGCATGCTGTCCATGTCTCGTCCTGTCCATCTCCCAGGCTGTGATCAGACACAGCACAAAAACACCTTTAGCTGTAGTCACACCTAAGGTTTAACCAGCAGCTGGTCAAAAGAAGACCCTCTTTGCTTCCTAGAGCTACAATGAAAACCCATGTTTGCTCGATGGTAGTTATACCCCTGGCTGCAAGTTGTGAGTGAGCATAACATTAACCAAGGCATCACGGCCACTGAGATATTTAAGACCTTGGCTGATGAGATACATACACCCCCACTCATATTAACTAGGAAGCAAAGTTATTTTTTAAATGTATATATTTAATACTATTTGCAAGTAAATAAAGAATAAGGAAGAAAAGAAAATCCATGGATGAAAATGCATTTTTGAAAAAGTTCATTTCTCCATCTTTTCCCCACAGGATGAATCGGTTCCTCTGAAATGTTGCCAGCTGTGAAGCCTGCATGAATCATTTACAAATATGCTTTTTCAACAAGGACTATTCTTTTATCTTCATGGGAAAAAATTAATTAATGAATCAGTTCAAGCTGCAATCTTATAACTATTTTCCTGGGCCCCGGCCCAGTTGAACTCAATGGGACTTTTTTTCTGAGTGAATACATAGAATTGTGAAAAATCTGCTGAACTGCAGTTGAGGAAACAGTGGTTTGCCATGATGGTGGATCAGACGTGCATTCCAGCCCTCTAGGCTGCAAGGCTGTGGAACAAATGCCTGCAAAGGGCTGAAGTGCCTGAAACACCATAAATAACTGATGCCCTCACAGGGGAAAAACTAAGTCAAGGCACGCCCATGGAATGCCCATGTCTGGCCTCTGTAAATCCACAATGTGGGCATGCCTAATAAAAAGCCCTAGAAGAAGAGGTAGGAAGAAGCACTCTACAAATAGAGTGGCTTCATTTCAAAATACTGCATATTTGATACAGAAACTCACATTTTGGTGTGGTTTCACCATAGCTGAGTTTAGAATGTTTTCAGCATGGTTGAATGATCAGCAAAAACTGTGTAGCTGAAGCCTGAGAGAAAGAACATTGTCACTTGTGATGGAAAAAATTGCTAAGTCTACTGAAGAACTGATGAAACGGTCCTGACTCATTTAAAATCTGACTGTTCTCCTGAGGCAGGGATGGACTGGAAAAAAATGTTATTATGCTTGGTAATGTCAAGGAGAACTAAAAGAAGGAAGGCAGCTGGCGAGGTGAGTGAATGAGATTAAAGAGAATACTAGAGATTTTTGAAGGAGCTTACAAGTTCTTACAAAGGAAGGTTAAGGTGATGGGTATTTACCCACACAGTCCAAGAGCTGAACTTGCCTTGTTGATATGTAATAACAACACAAAGCTTCCCTCAGGTGTGACTCATGTTTTAAAGGCAACAGTGTGGAGGCTGTGTGTGCAAAGACATAGTGATGACAAAAAAGAACCCACCACATAGGGGATCCCAACACATTATCATCCATGCTTCTTCTCTCCAGTCCTAGCAGTAGCACTGAGTCCAGAAATCAACCATCTTCATATAAGCTTCCTCAATAGCTTCCTCAACAGCAGGGAGGGAAGTTATTCTGAGTAGAGTGAAGTTATATCCAAATTTGGGGCTAAGGGATGATACCCAAGGAGATCTCCCTGGGATCCAGAATGGAAGCAGGAATGGTAATAGGCAAATCCTTTTCCCCCCAGGATCATAGTATTTCCTCCTGAATCTATTTCAGGGCAGACCAGGTGCTGGAAGTCAGCCATTTTTGGTCCACCCTGGCTTCCACTCTGACTTCCACCAGGTGGAAATTGGGCCTGGACAGGTAGGTCTTTTCGTCCTTTATACATCCATGCAGAAGGAGAGGCAAATCATGCATGCCAACGGGAATTGAGAGCACTTAGGTGTCATTCCTTGTGCCCTCTCTGAATCCTCAGATGGTAAGGTCTCCGCCCATGCCAGCCAAGATGGAAGACCCATGCCTTAGTGGCCAAACTTGGAAACTGATTCTGCCCCCCTAGAGGGGGACGGTTCAGACTCAGATGCTGACCAACGCCCAGAGCCGAGTTCTCTTCGGAGAGAACGAGAACACCAGAGACACTCAGCACACCTACATGCCAAACAGCTGTGTTGGCAGGGGTGGGACAGTCTGAGCCCAACATGAGGAAGTCACACCCAACCACCTCCGTTACAAACAAAGGATATTCTTGGCAACCCCCAGCCCATGAACAGACTACTGACTGATGATGAATCTCTAGTAACCTGACCCTGGCCTGTTTAACTCCATGTAACTCTAAATCCCAAATGATTCTTGAAACTAACTTGGCTCCGCTATCTGTACATGCGCATATGCTCGCTGCTGCTGTCTGCTCCAGAGCGACGCTAGGTAAGTTGCATCTTCTAGGGAACGGGGTGGTTTGGGGGATGGACGGGGGCAGTAGTTTGTCAATGCCTAGTTTCCGGGGTGCCCAGCCTAGATGCCTGCATGGGTTCCCCAAATGCCCATGTGAATAATCCCTAAAACAAATGGACTTGAACATGAGTTGAAATACAATGGAGTATTTAAAGGTGGGCTGGTTCAAAAAATTCTGGATGACTAGGATGTACATTTTTTTAAGAGGATGAAAGAGTAAAAGAGCAGAATACATTTAAATCATAAGCATTTTGATGCTTGCTGATTTATTTTCAAAACCTTTCCTAATCGGTCCTAACACTTGCCTTTTTAGTCACAGCAAGCTGAAACTGTGGAGTAGAAGTCCTGTGATGAAAATTTCCTGATAACCTTTTCTCTCAGCCGCTAATTTTATATTTACAAAGAGTACTTGACAGGAAGGGAGGTAGTTGAACCTTTGAATACCTGCTTGAAGTCAGAAATTATAAAAGCCAGCAGCAGATATATATAGCAAGATTTCTGCTTCTTAATTTTAACCCTCATGTTAACGGCCTTATTCAGTGAACTTCTGACAATAGCCCAAAGGGATCTTTCCTGAATCAGGTTCCCAGACAAATTAATTCCCTTCAATTGATATTTTCCTGAACCTATCTCAGACAGTTGGCCATGTGCATCTGACGATTTACTGAACAAATCTGTATTCAGGTGCTGAACAAATTCAGCATCTAGCTCACTATCATCTAGTTGGGATGGCCATGGAGCTGCAGACCACTTTTTGGCCCTGTCAGACCTTTTCCCATCGTTTCTATCTCCATCCTTCTGGCAGTAAAGACCTCATCATAAGCGAACTGCCCAGGCCAAGGAATCTGCTCTGGTGGGCTAGGGGGTTGCTCAGTGGATCTACTAGGGCACTGTTGCTTGGTCCCAACTGGGGCCCTTTCTGCACTTACCTCAATTAATCTGGATTAGCTAGAGGTGGATTAGCTAAAGCCAGATTAGCTAGATCTGGCTCAACCTCAGACACAGACATCTGCAATGACTGGGTTTTAGAACAGTAAATATGTGCTGAAGAGTGCTGCCACAGATGTAGACCACATTTATCTGATCTGCCACTAATTCAGATTAGTGAGCCCTTAACACAGTTCTGATCCAGATCTATTCTACTCCTGTGGAGACAATGTGTTCTTAGCAGCTCTTTGATCCATATTGCCAGGCAGATAACATGTTCTTAGCAGCTCCTTGATCTAGATTAACAAGTAAGTGCAGAAAGGGCTTGAGGTTGCCTCCACACCTCTGTAGCACCAGCCACTTCAAAGTAGAAGTGCTCACTTCCAGATCACCAGGGCAACATCTGAGCATGTGCAGGATGTTGCCATGGATGTTGTCATGGCAATCCAACCTGCCCTGCCCATTTGCACTTTTAAGTGGTGTAGGCCCAGTATGGGGCTTTTCCAGCACTTGCAGTATAGATGGTTGCCACAATGGTACTACTTTACCTGACTAGTATGGCATTATTGTATCATACCGGTCAGGTAAATGCAAAAAGGGCCAAGGAGTTCCAAGAGGTCCACTGGACCAGTTTTATCAGCCCAGTGTGGACACAGCCTTAGAATCTCTCCAAAAAGTACATGATATAGACTGATAAAACCAAGGCTTGCTAGAAGCCTGCAGAATACATACATAATGCTTCAGAAAATCTCATGAAAGTTTTAAAATAAAATCGGAGTCAATAGGTAGTTTAACAAAAGCAAAGTTACTTTTGAAGGTTCTGAGGCCACCTCCAAATGGCAGCCATATATCCCACTAGGGGCAAATCCCCATGGGGCTGCCAGTGCCCCACGGTGGATTTGGGGGAGCCTTAATGCAAATCTTAATTCGCATTAAGGAGTCCCCATGGCAATGGAGGATAGGGTGGGTTCAAGGCGAACCCGTCCGTCCCCATGAAAACCATGGCAAATTCCTGCATTGGGATGCTGCAGTTTTCTCCACCACCACACTTGCCTGAGCACTTAATCGCCCAGGTAAGGGCTTGATTTACCCCACTTGCCTGACAGCTGCTCTGCAATCAGCTGAGCAACTGTAAGGTGGATATAGTGGCTGTTAAGAGCAGGGCAGCACTCCAGTAAGATTTTTATATCTGTTTTAAAAATCTCACTGGAGCACTGCCCTCCTTGTAATAACCCCTATACCCGTGAGACAGTTGCTCAGCTGATTGCAGGGCAGCTGTCAGGTGGTTGTTTGGGGTAAATCAAGCCCTTACCTGGGTGATTAAGCCCTCAGGTAAGAGGGGAAAGTTGTGACCACAGCATTAGCGGTGGGGACAACAAAACCCTGCCTGCTAATGCTGCAATTGTAACTGGAGAGTGTCCCCATGCCCCCTTTATAACCCGTTCTTGCCCTGTAATTTGGGGCGAGAACAGTTATAAAGGGGTTGCTGCGAATTTGTGGCATTTGTCCCTCATGTAGCCCAAATTAGGTCTTTGAATGGGGACTCTTGCAAGGCAAACTCATGTTCGCCTCGCAAGATCCTTGCCATGGGGATGGGCACTAGGAGGTAATAATGCAGGAAATCCTCCCCCCACCCCCTGCAATTACCACCTTCTAACTAGACAGCGCCAGAGCCAGTGCTTTACCAGCACATGCATCTGGGCATTAGGTAGTCCTAAATGCCCAGATGTGCATGTCAGCACCTTGATGCATGCATGGATGCCTAGTTCGGTTTCTATGCATGTGCAGTGAACGGAGCTATGATGGTGGTTCTATCCAGAAGGTAAGTAAAATGTGCTAGTGCTGGAAATCCCATGACCAGCAGTGGGTTTTCTAGCAATAGTTTCTAGTGCTTTTTAGGGAGGAAATCGTGGGCTATGCTAGGGTTACTTCAGATATGTAAGGCAACCCCACCATAGGGGTGCCATAATGGCACTATGGACGACGCCTGAATGCTGGAGCATTTTCGAATAAACAAGGGCTTAAAGACGTAGCTTAGAGGTGTGCACAAATGCAATTTTTGGGAATCAATTCTATTTGAATATCTGAAAATTTGATTTGATTCGAATCTTTAAAATTCAAATTAAGCAAATTCAAATCTGTTCATTGTGCATTGTTACATATCCCGTACACATCCGTATGCATCCCATATTTATCCAGTATGCAACCTGTTTTCATCCTGCACGGATCCATACAAATGGGTACGGATGCAGGAAAGATGCATAAGTGCAAGTATGCATTGTGTACGAACTCATACACATACGAATGTCCAAATAATTTGAATGAATAGATTCCAAAATTCAAAATTCGTTTGAATGTTTGAACTTATGGACATTCGGTTCATAGTGCATATTCCGAATGTACGGTAGCTTTACCCCTACTTGCAGTCATGGTTTCCCCCATCCTAGGGTAGAACCCCCAAATGCCAATGGATCCTTATTGAATGGTATAAAGCAGCACACACAGGAAAGAGCATCCCGTTGCCATGCAACAGGTCTCAACTTCCCTAAGGTTTTTTTTTTTGCTGTTGCCATAGTGACAACTAGGGAGCAGCCATGTCTTACAAAATCCTGTCTGTCTTCCTGAAAAGTTTTCCCCCTTTTATTTCAGGAGTTACCTAAAATGGGCCAAAAGCTGGTGGAATTTCCAGCTCAAAACAAACGAGTCTCACGTTGCTCTTGAAAGTCAACCACAAAGAACAAAAAGGTCTTTTTTTACGTTCTGAACAAATCACATTTTAAATCCAGTTAAAGAACAAATATCGGTGGTATTGATGGTGCGATTTACTATGCTCGTGCTGCAATTTTTATTGTTGTTTCATGATTTTCGTAATTTATTCCAAGCAAACCACTTCGACATTCAACTGGATGAGGCAGCATGTCACCCTTCCCCCAAAAAGGCTGCCCAGGAGCAGGGAGATCATAAGAACATAAGAGGAGCCCTCCTGGATCAGCCTATGGCTTATGTAGTCCGGCATCCTGTCCCACACGGAGGCCCACCAATTGCTCATGGGCATCTCAAGCAGAAGACAAGGGAAAACCTTCACCTCCTCTCGAATCCCAGCAAATGGCCTTTAGAGGCATCCTGCCGGTCTCTTGGGAATTTAATTTCGCACCCTCTTTTAGGTGCAACCCAGCAAGGTGAGTGGGCGCAACTGTATCTGTGGTGGTGGGTGCAGCTGCTGGATCACCGTAGCAACGGCTCACTGCACACTGGATACCAGTTCAGACTGCATCCAGCTAGCCCATTCACACTGCACACATTGCTGGCCAAGTCCAGGGTTCATCCAGGGCATGCAGTGCAGATGGCTGTCACCACCCTACTACCTTGCCTGGCCCATATAATATAGTATTATTATATCATACCAGTCACATAAGTGTGAAAAGACCCTTAGAATTCTATACTGTATGAGTCTTTTATATTATGTATGTATTTATTATTTATTTATATTTATATCCTGCCCTATACCCGTAGGTCTCAGGGCGGGATACAAGTTTTAAAACAGCAGGTTAAAACAAATGAAAAATCCAGCATATTTTTAAAAAAATATGTATTCTAAATATTAAAATATTAATATCTACAGTGGGAGGAAAAAATGGTCACATTAGCCAAAGGCCAGGGCAAACAGGTTTGTCTTTACCACCTTCCTAAATGCATATAGGTTATACTAAGGCAAGTTTAACCGGTGTGGGAGCAGCAAGTTGTGTTTGTGAGCTTTCCCAAGAACCCCTACTCTTAGAAGGCTAGAAAAAATGAATTACACATAATTTATCCAGATGACCTAAGTGTTCAATTGTGCAAGATACTGCAGAGGAATGAAATATCTACAAAAATGACCAACTATCCTTATAATACGCTGTTTCAGGGCAACATGATTTAACTAAGATTGAGTGCACAATGAAGATGCCACGCCACTAGAGCCAACAGCGCATAATTCAGAAGTTCACTGACAATTTCTACTCACTATCAAATGCTTTGACTATCAAAGACAAGAAAATCAGCACAGTGTGGCTGCCTGTTAGTAAACCGTTCTGAATTTAAATTAGGATCAGAACTGCTTGGAATGAGGCTTCTCAACCCCAGGGGTATTAAAGCTCAGTATTTATGGCCAACGGTAGATTCTCTCACTGACAACAAAAAGTAGTAAACTATAGTATCTGCCAAAAGCTAGACAGGCTCTTTTTGGAAGTCCCTGGAGAATCAAAGCTGGCTTATCATTGCAAAGAGTCTGGCTTTCTGGATTTCCCACCAACATTTAGAAGAAAATCTTGCCCTTCATGTTGTCAGATATTATTTTTAAAACTTGTCCAGCTAGTATGTATAGTATGGGAGGCATAAAACAAGTGATTCCAAAACTCAAAGCAAGCGAAAACACCAAGAGATGGTTCCAGATGACAGTCAGTAAATTTTATTAAGTCCTGAAGAACGTGAGAATTTCATTCCAGTGAATATTTATAGATCAGCAGATCTATCATCTCTTCATTATATGCATTTCAACTTTAAAAAAGCACATACCCAACAGAATTCTCTTTTATCCTAAGCCTCCCTCAACTGCAGAAGTTTTTAAAGGCCTCTTGCCCCCTAAATAGTTTGAAATCCTTATTGTAGAGACATAAGTACTGAATGTACCATGACACGTCTTTGGCATCCGACATATAACCACAAGATTGCATGGCACCTATGAAGCCTATAAGCACCTTTAAGGAGAGGATTTTAGAGAAACAAGGGCCTTTTCTGCACTTACTTCAGTGGGATCCGTAATAACTGGGCCCACTGATCTGGATCATGTGGAAACGTGAGCTGGATCAGTACCATCTGCACTGGTGGGGCTGATCTGGCCTATGTTTCCCCGTGGTTGTGAAGCTCATGAAAAGTCTGGAGCCACCCTACACACCTCTAAAGGCTAGGAGGCATAGCTTCTAGCCTTAGAGCCCAAGAGTGGGGGTTTTGGCAGCGCAATGTGGTGTGCTGCTTAAAATCACTCCCTGGTAATTCCAGATCACACCCTTGGTTCAGATGTAGACCCAATTAAATGGGGGTCTACAACAGATCTCGATTAAGGGCCTCCTTAATTCGGATTGTCTTGGTCTGCAGACAGAGCGGACCAACAGGAGGCGTGGCCTTGTAGATTCATGTCAATGTGCAAATCTATATGGCCTACAGTAGAAGCGTTCTCCACAGAGCCTTAATCCAAAGTACGGATCTGTGCAGAACGACCCAAGGTTTTGTGTGCTGACTTTTCATTCATGGGAGACTATAGGCGCATCTCCATTATACAGTAAAGACAGGCCCTCAGGGCAGCTGGTTTACATTGAGATTATTGAAAACTAGCCTCCATTAAGGTGCCTTTGCTGCCTAATGGAGATGCAGCCTAAATCAGGATCTGCACAGAAGTGTGTGTGGATTACCTGTGTGGTTGCTCCGCACAACTTCCCACATTCCCGGTGCACCTGCTACTTCAGTAAACCATGACTAGCAATTAACTGTGGGTCACACCCCTCAAGATAAAAAAATGGAGACTTATGCTTAATATCTTCAGCGGTTCTCAACCTGTGGGTCGCGACCCCTTTGGGGGTCGAATTATCCTTTCAGAGGGGTCGCGACAAGTCTCCTGCTGCCCCTCCCTCCCCCCTCCCAGCAGCCCCGCCCCCATGGTTGGGGGTCTCCACAACCTGAGGAACTGCATTAAGGGGTCGCGGCATTAGGAAGGTTGAGAACCGCTTATCTACATGATTGGGTCTAATACAAATCTTACCCATGAGCACAAGCGCTCTCTTGTGCCTACCTTTTATTTCACCAGAACTTGCACGGGAACCATGTAGCAGATCTTCTTCCAAGGGTGGGATTCTAGCCTGGGAACTGGCAGCAGCCAGTTCTGCTTGCCTACCCGACTTCCAGACCAGACATTTTTTTATACTACTGCCAGGATTTCTTTAAAACAGCACAGTAACTTTAGGGTCAGAAGGCAATTGTGTGTTTTGCACTGTCAATGAGAAGAGATTTGGCTTAAGATTCCACATGGCAATTCAGCACCCCTCAGGAGGGTTAAGTAAGGCAAAGAAGGTTATTAGAAAACTAGAGTCATTTCCATATTCATTCCATATCATCGTTCCATTTTGAAGTTTCTAGTACAGCAGTCTTCCTCCTCTTGTCCTCCAATTTCCACAGAAGACCTCCTGGTGGTCCTCACACACTTGGTGCTAGCCAATTAAGGAACTTTATGGCAACTTCAAACCCAAGGAAACAAGCCTGGAGTGGAGAGAGGAAAATAAGCACAAGTTATGAGCACACACAAAGGGCTAAAATCCCACACGTCCTTGATTTTAGATTTTTAAAGAAACAAAACAATTTTATTCTGTAGGACACTTAATATACAACTGTATACAAACTTAGCCAGCAGCAACGAACCAAGCAATCCGTGAAGACTATTCAGCAGAGTGCTTGTACCAGTGTCTTATAGTTCATAGCATTCAACAGCAAACTTTGAGGTGCCTATGCACTTACCTCCTGTAGTCCGGAACAGCAGGACAGCAGCAGAGCAATTTGTCCCAAGGCTGGGATAGATCGCTCTGTGCTGGAACAGCGCCATCTGCATGGCGATGGCATGTTCCAGCCCAGACCCCAATCCACTCCTGAGCTCTAGGGAACCCATTTTGGTGGCGCAGTAAAGTGCATCACCAAAATGAGTGTGCATGCCTCCATGTTCCACATTAGGTCCTACTAGCACACTGTTACACCTTGCTATTGAGATCTATCAGTGATCCAGATCAGGAACTTCCTGACCAGGATCACGCTCCATTCTGTGGAGACCCTCCATTTTTAATTTCCTAAGACCTGTTAAGCCAGGCGTAAGGGAGGGCAGGTTTCCCACAGTTCCAAGTCTTTCTGTTGTCTCAATATTTCCAAGGGTGTTTAGGAGGAACAAATTTTGAGTTATTTCCCTTCTAAACATAGTCCAAAAAGCTGGGATAGTTGGTGAAAACTGCTTTCCTCACTTTTTTGCTAGCTGAAGCATTGATGTAACCTGAATCATGTAAAATGGTTAGCAATTAAAAATCCTTCTGAGAAAATTAAAATGAAGATCTTGGCTTTTTTTTCAATAATCATTTGCTGTCGAGCTCCCAACCTTAATACAGGTATTCTGATAATTTCTAAATTAACCTCTGAGTTTATGTGCACATTTAAAAACAGCACACGATGTGAACTCCTCCACACTAATATTTCCCTAACTTGAATTTCCAAATTAGACATGTTTCCTAAAATATTAAAGGTTGTTTTTGGGGAAAAAAACATAAATTGCTAAGAATTTAATTTCGCTTCAGCTGTAGCAGCAGCAGCAGCAGCATCTTTTTGGCATAAAGTTGGCCTCCTAACAAAACCACGCTTCATGGTGTTTCAGCTATTAATGAAAACTTTTCAGTTTTCCACCACCAATTATTTAGCTAGCCTAATTTTCACAGTGGCACCGCTGAGCAGTTCTTGCGGTTGGACAGGGCAGAGTCCAACCACCTCCTTGCCAATTGCCAGAGTTACCACCAGCAACCATGATTGGGATGGGGAATGACACATTTTTCAATTTATACTGGCACTAGAGGAGCTTAAGTTTAGTCCTCCCCATTTAAGCCCATCATATTCAGGAAGTATATGAAACAGAACTGTACCGTAACTTAACATTTGCTAAAATCTGACCCTCAACTGCTTAGAGTTATACTTTTTCCACAAAACAACCCCAAATCATTGGCTGTGGAATTTGAGCCTCACCTGGAATCAGCTTTTGTGATCTACTCTCACATGGAGGAGGAGGAGGAAGAGGAAGGGGAAGAGTTGGCTTTTCTACCCCGCTTTTCTCACCCATTAAGGGGACTCAAAGCAGCTGACAAAGCTTTCTGTTCTTGTCCCCACAACAGAACACCCTGTGAGGTGGGTGGGGCTGTGAGAGCTCAGAATAGAGCTGTGACTAGCCCAAGGCCACCCAGCTGGCATCATGGAGGAGAACAGAATCAAACCCGGTATTCCCAGATAAGAGTCTGGCTCCCTAACCACAAGACCAAACTGACTCACTAAAGGAAGTATCACTTTCCTGCATTCAGTTTTTGGATTGAATTAGAATCTATAATGGAAAATATCTTTCAACCATGCAAATAAAAAGCTGGTGGAGATCAAGAAATTAAAAAGAAAAAAAACTACTTGTCTTATTGGAAATATTCCCTTTAAAATTAAGGGCCTACTGGCAGACCCAACCAAAGAACCACTTTGGGTGACCTGGTCCAGACAGAGCATACTAGGAGAGGCAGGACCTCTCTGGTCCACTCAAAGGTTTGGATGAAAGAGGCCTGGAAGTGGACTAATCTGCCCCCAAGTGTGGATAAGCCCTGTGAAAGCCAGCATAAAGGAAATTTCCACTTAACTTCTCTGTAACACTGTCCCAGGGAAATTAAGATCAGGTATGGAGCCTGGCATTCACACTGCAAATCTTGGCCCTATCCAAACCTACCTGAAATTTACCCTGCGGCAGGGCAAGTATGAACACTGCCATCTGGTAGCATTAACCTTGCTACAGCAATGGTCATGTGTGGCATTCTGTTGCTGGGCGATCCAGCAATGCCTCATGCAACAATGCAGCTGCAGCAACCACCTCCCGCCCTCAATGAGGTAGGTACGTGGATTGCATCTGGGGCTGCACTAGGAGCACCGTGGGCACTCCTAGGATATTTGTGGAGTATTTTACTGCTATTAAACGTAAGGATGGCCACACACGCTCAGAGCTGCTCCACAGCATGCAGATGCTCTGGGCTCGTGTATCCCAAGCCAACCTCAAGTTTGTGAAGGCCCTCAGCTCAATAATTAACAAAACAGCATCAGATGGCTGCCTCTGTTGCTCTTGCCACAAAAGCACATTGTTCAGGTAAGGAAGACCTGCATCTTCTTGAGAAAGCTAAACAAAAACCCAGCTTGGCTTTTGCTTAGAGTCTGACTGACAGCCACGTGTGGAAGCCTAGATGACTTACTGATAACCTTCTTCTGCACTACCCTAGTTTATCTGACAACATCTAACAAATGCATGATTTAAAACTAAATCACAAAATGGAACTATCTAACTTTCTTACTCACTTCTCTTGCCTTCCTGATTTCTAATGCCTTGTTTTACCTCTTGTGGGCTTATGAAAGGGTGGAAATGTCTAACTAAAACAAGAACAGAAAAGCCCCTATGGCCTGGATGGTGCAGTGTCCTCAGTCAAGGTTAGCAATGGATTCCTCCTATCCCAGGGCGAATTCACTTACTGCATTGGCAGGGAAAGCCCTGATCATCACAGCCGTGAATCCTTTATAGAGAGACATCACTCCTTCCTCTCGAATCAGCTCCCGCAAAACATCTCGGAAGCCATTGGGATACTTGCCTGGAGGAGCTGTTGAGAAAACCAAGAATATATCCATCAGGCTTATGTTGATTAAAAATTTATACACAGCCTTATTACCAAGGCCTCAGGGTGGTGAATAACGGTCAGAAACATAAAACAATGAGAGAAGTGAATCATACTTAAATTAAACATATGGAGACAAAAATAAAATAACCACTGAGAAACTCCAGCATAAAAAGAAAGCACTTTGCTTCTTATTCATCCCGCCATCCTTCCCAGCACTGTAGTATCCATATATAGCGTCCATTTGTGGATATACTTATATTTTTTTATTGATTCTGTTCTTTGTGTTGGGAGATTCTTTTTCTATATCCCTTTAGGAACAACGGCCTTACAGTCAGCCACTTGCCTATTCAGTCAGTCTGAATTGCTTTCTGGATCCACCAGTCAAAAGATGCTGTGGTGATCATGCAAAAGTGACTTTTATGATCCTCACCAAATGCCCAGAAGCAAAAATTAGGGCAGCGGTACTGAACTGGCCCTGCAGACACCTCTGGAAATGTTTCATGATTGCACTTCTCATAGAGCGAAGTTCTTTCCATTTGAAAAACAAGGATGAGGATCCTGTGACCTTCCAAGCAGCCTCCTGAGGCCCTGTCCACATGTATCTGTGGCAACCCCATCGTAGGCCTGCTTCTCCTCCAAAAAATGTGAAAATGGGTTTTCCAGTAATAGCGCTTTTTCTCAACTTGAGGAAGCAGCAGCGATCGTTGCTCCACCCACCACTCACTTTTGGAGGCCAAAACAACTGGCCACACAGGCACAGTGGTGGCGATGCACCTATATGCACGCATGACTTAAAATGCACAAAGACAGCATTGACCATGGTGTCTTCTAGCCGGGAAATGATAATGGTGGGGGAGGAATACCCTGCATTATTGCTGCTTAGTTCAATATCCGGCTGCCGTCTGGCAGCGGCCCCAGAGTTGGCCCCAAGCTGGTCACAGACAATTCTCAAGGTTAGGTTGCATACCAGAAGGGTGCAAAATGCTGACTACAATCACACACAGCCGCACTAGGAAGCAGAATCAAGTGGGTGGGTTGGTGGGAAAAGACAACAGGCAATGAAAATTTGTTCTGCACCAGCAGTCCAATGGCCGCCATGGGATAGAACACACAGTTACAGCCTGTAACACAGGAGTGGAAGATGAAATGCAAATGCTTTTTCTAGCAACAGACTGGAGCAGAGAGACTTTCTTGACCTGTTCTCCTGGAACACTGCTCAGAAGGCTTCTGAAGGCACCTGTGAGCAGAAAGCAAACCTCAAATAACTATTCTGTAAAATCTGTGACCATCTCCAGATATCATGGTGGGTCTCCAATAGAACCTGAGTAGGAGGAAGGGTAGATACTGTCTTTTCTACTTGTCTTAACATAAAATTAGCAATGAATCACATACAATGCCCACAAGAGAAGCCTGCAATTACTCAGACATTGCTCTTCCAGTTCAGTTCTTTTGCCTCATTTTCAGACAATTGCCAGCTGAGAACAGAAGTAAGAAAAGAGAGGAGCTCCAAAGGAAACCGGTTTTGAGGAAAAGCCAAGAGTCTTTGTCACCTCAGAGTCCGTTTTCAAGTCTACAGCTTGATATGATCATGATTAAAACACCAATTGACTTGCCTGTCTGGAAGCGGGATTTCAAGACATCTGGAGGAATTCCCACAGCCCAGTTGAAAATCCCCGCCATGCCGCCTGCAAAGAGGATTCTGGGAACACTGAGGTCACTAAAGCTGCAAGAAACATAGTGAGAGAAACAGAAATTCTTCAAATCCTGCCATTATGAATGGACTCAGTCCTTATACTTTAAGGTTAAAGGTCATTGCCCCAACCTGTCCTGTTCTACAGTGTTGTTTGATTCTTTGCCCTCATCAATCTTCTTTTTCAAGATGAATGCTTAACCTCTTGGACAAGGGGCAGAACAGCTGCTTGGACACTGTGAGAGCAGACTGCTGGGCATCAGTCTAATCCAGTGGACATTTCCTATGTTCTTATGCATCATTTTTCGTTAACAGCTAGAGGGCCATTTATCTGGCTACTTTACATTTCCATGAAAAACAGCCAACGTTCAGAACATCTACAGTATGTCAATGGAAATGCTAGAATGTCTTCCTCTCTTGGAATTTTTCAGCAAGAACATGAGTGATGGAGTAAGCCAGCTAAGGGTTTGTTGGGGAAGAAACAGGAAAGATGACAGCCACAAAAGCTATCAAAAGAACTTGTGCTATCTAGACCTACAAGTAGATGCTGACTCTCAAATCTGCAAGCTCTGCCTAAAAGGGTTAGAAAATGGTATTTCACAAAAGGTGATTCTTAGAAGAAATCAGCTTCAATTACGCAGAACTCAGACAGAAGACAGCTTATTTAATGTCAAAAGTACAAACTACAACTAAGAAAACAGATTTTCTTAGATGAGGAACAAGCAATGAATGGCTCAGACCTTGAACATGTGTCACAAATCTTACTTTAGCAAGAATTGTTTTTGGCATGCTGAACAATCTTCTGTTTTTAATGTAAGCCACTCTGTGCAAATGGCACATTAAGGGAATATTTGAACTTCCCTGCCCTGTCCCAGGCATGGTGCACCCTTCCATCCCAGAATTTGCTACTCATCCCAAATTTGGACAGGTTGCTTCTGGAATAGGACAAGGCTGTCTGCATTGAGATGGCCTATCCTGTGTCAGCCCCCACATTGGCTCCAAAGCTTGGGCCAGCTTCAGAGTTGGGGGGAGGGTCCAAATGCTCTGAGGGCCAGGAATTTCCAGAGGATCCATTTCAGCATCAGGCTCTGTTGTGCCACCAAAATGGGTTCCCTATGATTATGCCAGACCTCAGAAGTCTGCTGGCTGTAACATGTCAGTAGGTGTTGATCTGAAGGTCTACTAGTAACCTGGACTAGGGTGCCATTTTGGGCACCCCTAGTCCAAGCTACACTCCATCCTGTTTGGATGGAGCATTTTAGGATGTGTTGGGGCCTCCTGTAATCTGCAGTAGTATGTGGAAGGAAGTCCTCTTTCCTATTGTGGAACAGTGTCCTGTGCAGAATGAGACAAGAATCACTGAAAATAGTCAACTTAACACCAAGTACGTTAGAATAAGGGTGCACAAGGCCCGTTCCCTTAATCAAAATCAAGAACTTTCAATTGCTTTGCATCAGCTGTATGAGGTTGGGTGGGATGCCAGCATAGCTAGAGGAGGATTCGTTCACAGTCCTGTAAGAAAGATATGGATGTGACAAATCCAGGTTTACTTAAAAGTTCTGTACAGCTGTTTGCACCGCGAGTGCTAAGGAACATGGACTTCAGCAGGAATCTGCAATGATACGATTTCCACTGTGTATCTTTGCAAGGGAGAAAGCAGAAACACCCTCCTGCTAAAATTTACAAAATAGAAAATCACTATTGCTATCTGTGCTTGTGTCATAATCTATACAACAAATGTTTGTTTGTATTTCTATCCTGCCCTATACATAAAGGTCTCACATATATATGTGTGTGTGTTTGTGTATACTTTGGGTGTTTTTCCACTGTCACTAGAAGTACCCATTAATGGGTACTTAATGGGTACTTTTAGTGACAGTGGAAAAACACCCATACATACATACATACATACATACATACATACATACATACATACATACATACATACATACATACATACATACATACATACATACATACATGTTGACATAATCATTTCACCTGTTTTATAAAGACTTCTTGTAGAAATGACTGTGACAGAAAATGGGAAGCACCCACATTATTTATATAAATGATATTATATATATTATATATATTATATACACTTGAAGTAATATTAGCAGTGCTTTTGATAATTGTACAATATACCACATCCATTGGGGGAAATGTTAGGATTCTACCTACTTCTGTCCTTCAGGTGTCAAAATTTTTTTTAGCCATTCATAAGTCATGAAGTACATTCCACTGGCAGGAACATCTGAACAACAACAACAAAAACTCATGTAAGGGACAGGAAAAAAATCAGAGGCACAAGCAAGTTTTTTTTGCTACAGTAAGCCAAAACCCAGTCCTACACTTTTACAATGCCCTGAAACTCTCAGGGCAGGTCACAACATTCAATAAACCTATCCAATATGAAAACATGAATAAAATTAATAGAAACATGACTAAAATACTCCCCTCCCACTCAAACATGGCAACAATAGGAACGAGCTAAACATCAAAGGCCTAAGTAAAAAGAGTTGTTTTAACCAAATTCTGAAACCCATACAATGTTGGCAGTTCACAGACCACCTCTAGGAGGCTGTTCCAAAGTCTGGGAGCCACCACAGAAAAGGCCCTCTCATGTACCGCCATTCCTTGAACCTCTGAGTGTGACAGGATTGCAAGAAAAGCCTCCTCTTGTGATCTTTAGCTGTTTTGGAATTAGCATCATTCTGACAAAATATAAAAGAGTCCACTGGACCACGATCAAGAATGAAATGTGCTTGGTTCCTTCAGAGAAACAGGGATGAGGCTGGCTGCAGAGAACAAGCTAAAAAGAGAACTTAATCTGAGCTTTGGGTCCCCAGCTTAGCATCTCAGCATTCACTTGCACCTGCTAAGATTCACTGAAATGAAATAAAAGATTCCTTTTCTGTCTACCGTGCTCTCCACAGTTTCTTCTCACTTTCTGCAAAATTTAAATGTACCCCCCTACTAATATATTTCTCCTTCTAAATGCTAGCTGGAGGTGAGTAAAGAAAACTCTGTTTTTCTTCCAGTTTTTATGTTATTTTCCATTTCACACAAACTATGGTCACACTTAAGTTTTCATCTGGTTTCAGTCCACTTTCAGAACACATCAGCAAAGTGGTTAGTCATTTTCTTTCTACCGGAACTAACCCAAAGGTCCATTTTCTGAGTTAGACAACGTGGAAAGAAAATAACTAATCATTTTGCTGATGTGCTTTTGTATTGCTCTGAAAGTGGACTGAAACCAGATTAAAACTAAGGCGTGAATGCAACCACAATTTGGGAAGGCATTATTGTGTGATTGCCCCAAAACACTTTGCGAAATCTAACATACCCACAAAGGTCACTGGTTATAACGTATACACGTGTTCTTATTTTCACTCAATTGTTTTGGGATTCCCACCCCACCCCCAAAAAATTACCTCTCATGAGGGTGAGTACCGTTCCTTTATACACGCCTCGAATTCCAGCCTCACGATATAACTGCTTGGCACAGTCCATGGGGCCCGCATATTTAACTTCACCTGTGGCTGCCTGGATCTATGTGATTTAAAAAAAAAAATCATCAGCTATAACAAAAAATTGTTTTTAAGTGTCCCAGTTCTGAATCCCACCTCTGAAGCTGCTCATGCCATTCCAGCCACAGAATGTTAACTAAGTACACCCTCACTTTTCTACCTTTTGCTTGTTCTCTACATCTTTGAGGTGTATATTCATGGCATAGGAAAAGGCAGATGGACTGCACATTGCGCTGGGACATCCAGTCACCTCATCAGGGTCCGCTGGTGTCCTCCAATGCAGACACAATTCGTGATATGCACTAATATTTTGTAACATTCGTTATTCGTACAAATTCAGACATTCGTACACGAATCCTATGTTACAACATTCAAACATTAACATTTATACAAATACAAATGTTTTGAACCAGTCGTACGAATAGTTCAGACACTGGTTAAACTAGGGAGGTGGGAAGGCAGCTGCGCCAGTCACATTCACAACGGATCCAGACTGCATTCGATATGGACTGAGAGCAGATTAAAAGTGGATTCAGGTCAGATTTGACACTTTCAGAGAAGTTATAGGATACGTATTGGATATGAATTTGTCCGTATTGGATATTTGTACGAATTTGTATGAATACATTTTTATAGAATAGAATCCTACCATAGTCAAAGGGGATCTATTCAAATGAATACAAATTTTCTAACATCTGATTCATTATTAATCAAATGCCAAAAAACTCATTTGTGTACATCCCTAGAAACTTATAATGGGGGAAACGAAGTAATTTTTTGTTGCACATCAATAAAACCAGGTGGTGCTGTTTTAATTTTTCCCTCCTCCTTACCTTTCCCATAGCATGCATGACGTTATATACTTCAATCAAATCACCTCTTGAACACCTAGATGTTGCAGCCTCATCTCATGGGGGGGAGGGGGCTGTTCAAAGCCCCTGGCTATTATGATTGCCCTTTCTGTGATTTTCCCACTTCCATGCTATCTTCCATCAGGTGTACTGATCAGAATTGCACACTATATCCAAATGCGGCTTCACCATAGATTTATAAAGAGGTGTGGAAGACTGCTGAATGATTTTTAGACATACATTGTAGACATACATTTAGAAGGGTTTGGATTTATCAGATTTCTGCATAAAAGGTCCATTCTTCTTTCTTTTCTCACACAAAGGGCCACATCTCCACTTTGGTTAACAGACTCCTTCTCGAAGGGGCTAGGCTGCTGTCTTTCTCCTTCCAGGGGCACAAGATGCCCCGTGAAGGGCTTGATTTAGTGCTCTCTGGAAAAGCAGCTTGACCATCACATCATCAGGTGCCTTTATGACCTCATAGTTAATGAACGTTTTGGTTAAATGTTCCGTTACACACTCCATTAAATGGCATTTTCACCTATATTCTTCTAAGTGAACCCGGAGGCATCCCAAGCACTTGGATTAACAACTTTTTTATGTGAGGTCATGCTGCCTTCTACTAGAAAAGGGGGCATGGAATAGAAAAGAACTAAAAGTGGACTCTACAACAATTACATTTTGTGAGATCTGAAATCAAATCCGGATGAAAGTTTAACTGGTAGGAATTCTTCTTTCTTCTGTACTATAATCTATCAATTGCTTCTTTTCCCCACTTGCCATCTCTGTCAATTCAGGTTTTACTTGCTTTATTCACTGTTGACCAGCATGAGAAAAAGCACTGTGAAGCATAATCATTTGAACGTTCTGTGGCTGTTAATCATCTGTTCTATCTCCTCATTGAAAGGTGACTGCTTCTAAGGAAATTTCCAAAACTAACAACAGATAACATCTTGAGGTTGTTTCCTACACACTCACATATGCTCTTTGATAACTGACAAATCTATATAAGCCAACATAAGCTTGTGCAGCTTCTGTTAAGTGTGATGTGAGATAATTTACCAGGAAATGTGAATTTATTGGGCTTCATAAAGATTCTATGCAATTTACAAGTAAAACGTAAACTCCAAATTAATATGAAAATGTAACAATTGTAGTTAATTATGGTCAATAATTATTCTGGGTCAATTATGGTCAATAGTTATAGTTAATTATCATCCATTGTTATCAAGGGCATGTTTCTAAAGATGTTTAAAATGTTAACAGCAAGGGAGTTGCCCAGGTCTCCTCTGAAAATGAGTTCCAGAGACAGAAGGCCACAACTGAAAAGTCTCTACTCTCTGTTCTGGCTTCTATGACCTCAAGTGGGTCAGGAATTTTAAGATTTAATGAATGATCAAAGAGTACAGGATAAGTTCTAACTTGGCAGGATATATGATCTTGAATATACCCATATACAGAACCCTATAGGGCTTTATAGGGCATTACCAACACTTTAAATTAGGCTCAGAAGCATACTGGTAACCAGTGCCTGGGCTTCTCCATCATCTCTTACCTGTAAAAGGCATTTGATCCTCTCTCCTGGAGCCATGATTGCAGTGGTGAACACACCAGATAACATGCCTGCTGCAAAGTACTGAGGGTACCTGGAAGGAAATGAAAGGATATTCAACCAAGAGTAGGCTAATATATTACAGCAACAATTGCTTAGGAAGGCAGCCATTATACTATTTTTCAAAGCAACTCCTTTTTTTCTGACACAAAGGAACCGAAAAAAAGTCATCTATGGAGAAAAAGCTTATCAGGGCTGTTCATTTTCATTGTTAAAAAAATATAACTATGTGCCAAGAAAATTAATGCTTTGAAGATCAACAGCAACAACAAAAATCCAATGAAATGGTGATGTAAATTCAATTTTTCTCTTCCCCAGTTTCTATCCCACCACATGCTTCAAAAATTCAACGTTTTTTTTAAAAAGTCAAAATATGAAGGTAGCATGAGTAACCGTTGCTGCTAAGAATAGAATTCCTCAAACATCTATCTGAGAAAAATAAACATAGTTTAACTAAGTGCTCAACAACCAAAATTGTGCAGATCTACTGAGATAGTCCCCTAAAGAGAGGTCTGTGAATTAGAATGATCCAGGGGCTGCAACTTCTAGGCCAGCGGCTCTCAACCTTTGTAATGCCACGACCCCAAAATGAGGTTCCCAAAGCCTCCGCGACCCCAGGGGCGGGGCCAGGGGCGGGGCCAGGGGCGGAGCGGGGGTGGAGCAGGGGGCAGGGCGGAGCAGGAGCGGGGCCAGGGCCGCTGGCGTCGCGTTTGCTCCCCCCCGACCCAGAACTTCTCCTTGGGGGGCTGGCAACGCTGGATTTTAGCGGGCGAAGGGCGCTGGCGGCGAGGCACCAGTTGGTGCGGGTCCGGCGCCCTTCACCGCCATCGCTGGCTGGCGCCGCCGATCTCTCCTCAAAGCAGCGGCGGTGCGGCGGCGGCGCGGCGGGGGGGACGCGGGGGGGCCTGCGCAGGCTTTGGCGACCCCGCCGAAATGGGTGCGCGACCCCCGATGGGGTCGCGACCCACAGATGGAGAACCACTGTTCTAGGCCCTTTCAGCTTTGAAAGATGGTGTTTTAAGAGGTGACCTGATTGAAGTATATAAAAGCACACATGGTGTGGAAAGGTACATAGAGAGAAATTCTGATGGGCAGGAGAGTTAGGAGCTACAAGGGGAAATATTTTTTTCACCCTGAGAGTCATCAGTCTATGGAATTTATCAGCAGAAGAGGTGGTGACAGCAACCAGCCTAGACAGAGTCAGGTAAATTCATGGAGGTCAGTGTATCAGGGGCTACTAGGATAGATGCCCAGGTACTGCCTCCAGACTGGACAGGCAGGATGCTTCTAATGGCCGTTTGCAGGAAGCTGAGAGCAGATGAAAGTTTTGCCTTTGTTTTCTACTTAGGAAAGCCCAGATGCAATTGATGGGCCACTGTGTGAGACAGGATGCTAGATTAGATAGGCTGTGACCTGATCCAACAGGGCCCCTCTTACATTCTTGTGGCTGCCCACAACTGAGCCTCCCCCATGGTGACACCCAACCACTCCAATAGTCTCCTCTCTGATATTTGTGGGGAGACTACATTTCTGTTTTTTAGTTGTCATCCAAAGACTTACCTTTTTACCCAGATCTTTCCAAAGTGGATTCTTGTTTATTTTCCCCATCCTTGATTTTTATCATGCTTTTATATAACTATTATGATTTTAGTTGTTTTTATTCTTCATGTTTTGTAAACCATTTTGGGATCATATTTCATTGGGAAGCAGTATATAAATATTTTAAATAAATCAAACATCTGTCTAGCATGGAAATTTGGGCCCACTGGCACTTAACTTCATGGAGCTGTTCCAGCCACCCCTGGGGGGACTCATCTACATACCACCACCTCAGAATTCACTCAAACTGGTCCTCACTAGCTGTAGATAATTCAAATGATGTCCACAATCTGCCTGGGAGCAGCTAGTGAACTCCTGGGGTGATTTCGCACTTCCCTTCCCACCCGCTGGACAGGAAAGCAGTCTGATGAACCAACTTTGACTAGCGCTCACACATGAAGAACCAGTCAACTTTGGCCATTTCCCCCAACCCCGATCAGATACTTACGTGATTAGACTGCGGAGCCGGACCTCTTCTGGGCACTGCCATTTTGGCTGCAGAGCCCTCCACAACTGCACATGCGTCAGCATCGTTGCCATGACGATGCTGATGCTCTGTATATACTGCTCTGTGTGGCACCTCATTTGACCCTGGAGAGCTGAAAGAGGTGCGGATAGTTATGCCGCTGGAGGCTCCAGGTAAGGTTAAGGTGTGGGGCACGATTTTGCGTTCCACACCCAACCAACAATTAGAGAACCTCTGGGGAGGTAGGGGGTGTTTGGAGGTAGTAGTAGCCTCCTCAAAAGGCAGACGGTCTTTACCAGAAGTTCACTAACTGTTCCCTAGAGGCCGTAGTGCGAGTAGGCCCCTAATTAGAAGCATTCACACCTTCTTCTGGGCGCAACACTACATGTGCATGCGCTGGCATAGCTGCGACAGCATAATCATGCACTGCATGCTAATCACCATGGCAATGTCCAGGCATGTGCCAGATGCTGCTGCGGCCATTGCCATGGCAATCTGGCCTGCCTGGGCCAGGTCATTTGTACTTCAAGTGCTGATGGTCTGGTTCGGAACTACACTAGCACTACACTTGAAGTGTGGATGGCTCCCTCTGTGTTTGATCTTTGCTTCACTTAAACAGTGTTATTATACCATTCAAGTGGATGAACTGCAAACCTTTGACTGAAGGCTTGTCGTTGGGGCCACAGCATGTGCTTTGGTCAAATAGACATGAGGGGGTCTTTTAAGGCAATCTGAATCAATGACTCAGAAGCAGAACACTTTTTTTTCTACCTTGCAAGGGGCAGTTCCCCTAAATTCCCTTACCCTGTTGACTCATCAAATCAAACAGTATTTGTGTTTTGCTATGTTGGTTGATTTTACAAAATGAAACCAATGTGAAAATATGAAGTCACTACTGAATAATGATAAATCTTTATCTCTCCCAAGACCCCCATCTACCAGTTTTGCACTGAACAATGAAGAAGAAAAAAGGAAGCAATTAGTGATTGGGACAGTAGTTATTGGAAGAGGGAGAAAACCAAAACAAACAGACTTGGGTCTCTACTTCTGACCTTCATATTTGCTTCTTTTGTTTTTATGCACGCAGCTTATTCATTAGGATTTTCTCTAGTAAACATGTACACACATATATATAGAGAAAAAACATGTTCTTAAATGTTTTGCTGCTTGTTAGTATACTTCAAATGCTTTGCTTTTCTCTTTTCGGAAAAAGAATATAAAAGCTTTTACAAAGCTTTATTTCCCTTGACCTATTGGACACTTTTGAAAACATTTAGATTTCAGATGAAGCTCACACATCACTATTACATTTTCTGTAAAACCAGAAATGTAGAAACACAATAATAAGAACACAGCGCAATTACCTTCAACTTAAATACTTGTTGATAAAATCTAAAATAGAAACCTTAACTTTCCAAAAATGAGAAAACTAATCAAAAAGAAATTGAAAGGAAAAGTTAAAAGAATCCAGTCATTCCAATAAGCATGACTATTCATAAAACAGTAATGGAGGTCCAATTAGAATGTATATCTAAAAGAAGAAACGGGACAGCTAAGACCATGTGGACACCAGTGTGGCTTACAACTGCAGTATAGAAGGAGGAGGAGGAGTTGGCTTTTATACCTCACTTTTCTCAGAGTGATGGACAAGTCTTCTGTTCTTCTCCCCACAACAGACAACCTGTGAGGTAGGTGGGAGTGTGAGAGCTGAGAAAGACAGCTGTGATTAGCCCAAGGTCACCTAGCTGGCTTTCTGTAGGAGTGCAGAATTGAACCAAGAGACTAACAGGCAAGAATGCAACACTCTAACCACAAGACCAAAGTGGCTCACAAGTACTTAAAACCAAGAAAAAAACATTTAGAAAATGGAAGGCTTGTCCTAATAGGGAAAACAGAAAGAAACATAAATTCTGGCAGAACAAATGCAAGACAGCAGTCTGGAAGACTAAGATGGATTTTGAGAAGCACATTGCTAAAAAACATCAAAAGAAATAATAATAACTTCTTTAAGTACATGAAAATTAGAACTCCAGCAAGAAAAGCATAGAGGAATGTTTATTTTATTTATTATTTATTTATTATTTGTATTTCTATCCCACCCTATACCTGAGCCTATATTTTCAAGGAAGGAGCCAGAAGAACCAGAGACAACGTCCTCGTGTGTCTTAATAAACTAAATGCTAACAAATCACTGGGAACAGATGGAATTCATCCAAGTATACTTAAAGAACCAAAATGTAAAACTACTGATCTTCTAGCCAAAAATATAACTTTCCCCTAAGATCAGACTCTGTGCCTGAAGACTGGAGAGTAGCAAATGTAACACTAATCTTGAAAAAACAATAAATGGGTGATCCAGAAAACTACAAGCCAGTCAACTTAAGGTCTGTTCTGGATAAAGTTATGGAAACCATTATTAAAGATAAAATTAATACAAAGAAAAGCAAGCATTGCTTAAGGAAAATCAACATGACTTCTGCAAAGGTAAATCATGCCTTACTAACTTGCTAGAATTCTTTGAGAGTGTTAATAAACACATGGATATAGATGACCTAGTTGACATTGTCTATATGGTCCCATCTGCAGGGCGGGGGACAGAGCACCACTATAGCACCACTAGGGTGGGGTTGCTTCAGATATCTGAGGCAACCCCACCATAGGCCTACTTTCATCCCCTGAAAATATACTAAAAACTACTGTTGGAAAACCCAGTGCTGGTTGATGGTTTTCCAACACATTTACCTACCCTCCAGATGGAGCTGCCATGACTGCTCTCTCCTGCACACATGTGTGGAATCCAAAACAGGTGTCCACACATGTATAGAAGTGACAGTGAGCACATCCAGGTATTCTGAATGCCCAAAGGCCTGGATGTGTATGTCAGTTAAAATGCACAAAAGACAGAGCCTATTGTGGTGCTGTCTACCTAGGAGGCGGTAATCACGTATGGAGGATTTCCTGCACTATCAGCTCTTAGTGGGATATCTGTCCACTGTCTGGAGGTGGCCTATGTGAACTTTCAAAAGGCTTTTGACAGTTCCTCATCAAAGCCACCTGAATACGTTAATCAGTCATGGAATAAGAGATCGGTCCTGTTCTGACTAAAGGACAGAAAACAAGAGTAGCAATAAATTGACTATTCTCAGAGTAAAGGGAAGTAAAAAGTCGGATCCCTCAAGGTTCATTATTAGGATCTGTGCTTCTTAATTTATATATAAATTATCTAGAAATAGGAATAAGTAGTGAAATAGCAAAATTTGCAGATGGACGCTAAAACATTTGGGGTAGCAAAAAAGCTCCAGAAGGACCTCTTGACATTGGGTAAATAGATAATGAAGTGGAATACATTGCCACAGGAGGTAGTGGGTTCTCCTTCACTGGAGGTCTTCAAGCAGAGGCTGGACCTACATCTGTCTGCAATGGTTTAGGAAATCCTGCACGGAAAATGGGGTTGGATTCGATGACCCTCGATGATTCTAGGATTCAAATGGGCTTCACGCTTAGTAAGTGCAAAGCAATGCACATTAGGGCAAAAAAGTATATAAACTTGATGGGGATGAACTTTCTGTGGGGATCTCATGAGCAGATCAAAGATGGTGTCAACCCAGCACATAACAGCATTAATAAAAGCACATTCAGTACTAGGTGTAATTAGGAAGTCAATGGAAAATAAGTTGGCAAGCATCGTTATGCTCTTTACAAATCTATGGTGAGGCCACATTTACTATATTCTGTTCAATTCCAGTCACCACATCTCAGAACAGATATTATATAACTGGAAAAGATGCAGAAAAAGGCAACTAGAACAAACAAGAGACCTCTCTTACAAAATTGGATTGCAACATCTAGGTCTCTTCAGCCTTTAAAGATGGCATTTAAGAGGGAACCTGACTGAATATATAAAACCATGCATGGTGTAGGAAAGATGGACAGTAAAAAAATCTTTTCTTGATCGCACAGCATTAGAATCGGGGCACTCTATGAAGCTGATGGTCAGGAAAGTTTGTAAGAGGACTTTGTAAGTCCTTTGTAAGTCCTCTTACAAAGGGAAGCATTTTTTCAATATTCCAAATGTGGCCTCACCACAGATTTATAAACAATCATAATGATACTTGCAAACTTATTTTCTATTCCCGTCTTCATTACATGGTTTTTCACTGTTTTTCCAGAGACCCTATTGAGAAAGCCAATTCGCTCTGTGGACTCCACCCCCCCACCTTACTTAAGAAGAGGGGAGAAGAGCAGC
>MTQE01001141.1:4461851-4475964 GCA_014337955.1 Aspidoscelis marmoratus | reverse complement strand
GTATGGGGCGGCATATAAATTGAAATATAAATAAATAAATATAAATAAAAGGCCATATGAAACAAATCATAGAAAAACAGGATGCTGGAGAATATAGGGCTCTGGCCTGCTCCTGTTTGGTGAATCTTCCATACTTATGGCAAGTGTGACTGTAGCTAAAGCTGTAGACAAAAAAACAAAAACAAAAACCAATCATCCAACAAGTTCTAAGTGTTCTTAACTATGTGGAGAACTGAGGGTGTTCTGGACAGATGGCTACCCTGTGGGATGAATGGTTATATTCATCAATGAGAAAAGGTCCTGCAGAACTCCTGCCTTGGTATACACTGTGATTTACACACTCTGACTCAATAATAAGAGGAAGTATGATGAACCTACTATTATGCAGCAAATCCCATACTCATCTAAGACATACTCCTTCCTAAATAGGTAAACGTTTTGACTGAGAGCAGCATTACGAAGCTACAGCCCACACTTGCTCTGTTTTTAGCTAGTGAAATCAATCCCACACTTCCTGGAGGCCTGAAATCTTCTCCAATTTACTCATTTAGAAAAAAAATATGCATGCATTTATAGCAAGAAGGAAAACAATACTAATCTTGGCCGTACTGCCAGAATGCATCATTTAAAAAAATCACAGTAGCTGGAACGTCTGTAGACCATATTCCTACATAGTCTAAACACCTTCTGTCACTCACGTCATGACGTCATCAGGGTTCTTCTGCTGCAGCTTTATGCCTAATCCAAATCCAAAGAAGCACACGGCAAACATGGGCGTCACTCCAACGATGGGGGCTGCCATCCCCTTATATAAGCCCCGAACTCCCTGAAAGATAGTCAATTGCTTACTTTTCTGCATAACTTCACAAAGATAACTAGTCTGAAATCTCTTGCATGGCAGACAGATGGGAGGGAGAGAGGGAGGGTTATGCTTTAAGTATGTTTTAGTGTTTTATATATTTTATTTGTCTTTACTACCATGACAAGCCCTGGGACCTTTCAGTGAAGGGCAGATTATAAATTCTTAAACATATATTTTTTTAAAAAGACAGTCCAAGCAATTGTTGGATGGACAGATTTCATGAATGTTCTTCAGAAGAATAACCATGCTCACTTATTGTAATAAGCCAGAAATATTCATAAGCAGATCTCACAACAATTGATACTTGACAGGAAAGCAGCAAGCTGCCTCCAGAGAGTAAGAGAAAAATGCAGGATCTTGTTTGGATAACAGGATTGCTGCTCACCATCCCTGGGCAATATTGTGAGGCTAGTGCAGGGACTTTCCTTGCTTGAAAGGGCTCCAGCAATGGCATTTCAGGTGATCCATGTATTTCAATGACCTGGAAGTGCACAATCACACATGAACGGCCACCATTTTCGATCTCTAAAACAGTGGATTGTGTGAAAAAGCATCCAGACAGGTTAAAGTCATTTCACTTTTTATGTGCAACCCAGGCTGGGAGGCAATTTCCCCACAATAACGTTATTGCAGGATATTATCTCACTATCCTGGGATTATGTTGGAGTTGCCATGGACAAGTGTAGCGATCTCAACATAGCCCCATCATAATCGTGGGGTTTAGGCTCTGTCTGGATAGGGCATAAGCCTAACAAAGTAATCATGGTTTCTGTCATTCAAAGAAATCACAATTAGTTTGCCAAGAACAAATCCTGGCTTACCAACATAAATAACTTCTACACTTTGCAGCATTTGTGCTTACAGAGCCCATAGAAAGCTTCTTAGTTTTTCCAAGCCTTCCATGTTTTCATTTCTGTTTTCATTTTTAAAATAATTTAATACTTAAAACAATGGAGCTAGAACCATTTGGAACCGAAGCTCAGGTACTGACCCAGCTGAAGAGTCACAACATTCTGACCTATTTTACTCTGGTGAGCTACAAAACAAAATGTGCCAGTTGTCAGTAATCTCCGCTACCGAAATGACATGATACCTCTGTCATAAGAGTCTTTCTGAAGCAGTCAAAGGTCCCCTTGTATAGCAGAGGTTGTCCAGGCAAAGGTTTTGGTTGAGTTTGTAGCCTAACCTGCAAAACAAAACAAGAGAAATGCAAGTGCTAGACAGTATTAATATTTTTTTTTAAAAAAATCTACCCACATCTCTACTTTCCCTCTAGTATTTCCCTCCAGTCTACTCAGGAAAAATAAATTGGTACACAATGTAAAAAAGTGAAAAGTTCACTTGTTGGAAATTTGTTCTGCATAGTAGTGAGGCTAATTATAAGGCTGGGAAACACAAGCAGAAAAAGACAAAGGGCCTTTCTGCACTTTCCTCAGGTGATCCAGATCAGAGCGTCCTGCTATGGTCTGGATCAAGCAATCTGTCCCAAGCTGGGACAGACGGCACTTGAACTGGAACGAGGTTGTCCAGATTGGGACGGCTGTTCTGATCTAGTCTTGTGCCATTCATAAAGCTCACGTGAGCTTCAGAGTCAGCTTCCCAAAAGATCCAGTGTTTACACTTCCTGTTCCCGGAGCCTCTGGAAGACCCATTTCAGCAGTGTACCTTGTTGCCTACTGAAATGGATCCAGACTAACTCCTGATCCTGAAAGGCCCAAAGAAGCCAAAATATTTCCTACTGAGACCAGGTTACACTACAGCCCGTGGGCCATTTTTTCTGAAATTCAGATTTGGCAGAAGGCAGGAGGAGGAGAAATCAAGTTGAAATACTCCTAAATATTGTATTATTAATATTTTGAAAGCTGAACCAGGAGGTCCTGACCACCTGTGTATTCAGTTCAGTAGCAAACATAATCAGTGATTGTGAGGGGAATCACCACATCTTCTCACTAAGCTTTCTGTCAAGCCATGTGCCTCTCCAGAGTTTTTATATCATACTGGGTAATCAAGGCTAATCAAGATTTTCACTGGTGTCACAGCAACCTGACACTCCCAAGTTGGAACAATGGAGATGATTCAGTTGATTATGAGGAGCCTATAATAGCTATACCAAGGTTGCTTTGTGCTTGGAAATGAATACATCATGGCAAGTCTATTTGAGAAAAGCAGGGTCAAGGTTTTATTGCTGCATTGACCTGATCTTTGGGATTCCTCAGACAGTCAGATTCCCAAGTCCAATTGCTATGACCAGTGACTCTTTTGATTAACATTCTCCAGAAGTAGTGACACCACTGATTTTGCTAGGCCAAAATTATCAGAAGGATCCAGGCTCCAAGCCTAATGATTAATAGAGGGGGTTCACCAAAGGGCAAAGGCCATGGCCCTTGACCTCTAAGAGAGCAAGAACATCCAATTAAAGCAAAACTATGTACAGTACTGAGAACTGGAACCTCTGACCTGTCAGATCCTGTCAAGGTTTAGATTTTCAATAACTTCAGAGTTGCTAACCTGGTCAACCTCCAGAGATGGAGGAATTCTGATGCACTTGCTCTGGAGGATTTCATAGCTGGCATGACTGGTGCTCTTTTTCAAGCCCCAGTTCCTCTATGGAATGGGGAGACAGTGTGAGCCACTGACATGGTTCAGATGCCCTCTCACATCATGGCAAGTTCGTACAGGTCCTTGGAATATCCTTGGACACAAATGGCTTGATGGATGGAATCCAAGCGTCGGAAAACTGGTGGCGAATCTAGAGAAACGCAGGTCGGAACCCACTATAGGGCCTACTTAGCGGCGATGATGGAGATGAAGAAAATGCTTCTTCTCCTCTTTCATCGCATTTTCCCAGTGTAACCCAGCAGAGCTATTCAACTCTGGCCCTGAATACCATTTTGGACTCCACAATTAATGCACTGTCATCAGTCCAGTTTTATTGTACAAGTTATACCTACTGGAAACTGAAGATGTGGACAAGATGGTTAGGGAAGTACGGCTCAATACTTGCATCCTGAAACCTTACCCATCACAGCTGATCAGGGAGGATCTATCTGTTTGGGCCCAGAATGATACCCTGAGAGAGAAAGCAGTACCAGCATTTCTTAAAGAAAGCATAATTTAATAATTACTAAAGAATCTTAAACTTGAAAGAATGGCAGCTGGTAAATATCTGGTTCACTTCAGTCAGGCTTCAGACCTGGTTTGGGGACTGAAGTAGCCTTAATTGGCCTGTGGGACAATCTTCAGCAAGAGAGGGACTGGGGAAGTGCTACCCTGATGAATCTATAAACTCTGAGGTTTCAGGGTTGAAGGTACTACTTGGCAGTGGTTTGGCTCCTACTTGGACTGCCAATTCCAGAAGTTGGTGCTGCGGAAGCATCACTCAGCAGTTTGGGGGCTGTTGTGCCCTGTTCTAGGCACAAAAACTGCCACAGGTGAGATCACCCAATCTCTTAGCAATTATAATTATGGGGATTTTAGAGTATCCCCCTCCTCCCAATCATTCAATATTTACATGAAACTAGATTTTTTTTTAATTTTAATAGTATTTTTATTATCATTACATTAAAAATAACAAAACATAATGATAGTGTATAACAAAGAAAAAAAAGAACCCATGCTTCCTTTCACTCACAGTGTACAGCAATTGCCAACATCTTATATACAGTTTTATCTGCCTTTAATTTAGCTAGACCAAAGAAATAAACTGGCTATTTTATCTCTCAAGCATTCTGGAGTTTGAAATCTCCAAGAAATAAATTCTTCTACTTTTCTTCTGTCTCAGAAAGCAGACTCAAATCTTGGCTTTTAAATCTTATTTCCCACATTTTATCAAATCTATATTGCTCCATTATGTACTTGTACCTTTAATCTAATGACCATTTAGCATTCTCCATCCATCCCAAAACAAGTCTTGACTGTGCAGCATATATCATTTGATCAAATAAATACTGGTTTTCTGGCCTTATTCTCCCTGACGTCTGGTTTTGGTGTTAAAATTCAAATTTATATTTAAAATATCATTAATTTTGTTCTGAATAACTCTCCAAAAGAAAATTTAATAGTATCACATTTCCACCAAACCATTTCTCTCTGACCACACCCATGCAAGCCTTTGTGGTGACATTATAGGTATCATATGGGCTAATTGGGATGGTGTTCTGTATCACCTATAAAATATTAAGTGTCATTTCCAACACCCTATTATTCTTTAATTCTTTATTATTCGCCAATTTCTTTCATTTTTTGCCCAAAACTTTTTCTTGCAACATTAATATCTAAGATGCCATATTTGAAACATTGTGTCTAGTATTTCATTCTTTTGATTTGATTCATATATTTTATTTCTTACTCCTCTTGACCCCTTCAGAACTTCTTCTAATATTTCTTCAAACTCTGCCAAACTCTGTTGTGGAAGGTTTGACCTGAAGTGTGTGTAATCTTCGCCTATCAGTACCTGGAACACTTCTATTCAAGCTCCTTGTTTATTCATTCAGAATTACTTATAGATTTTCAAACTCTATTACTGCAAACTTAAATTCAGATTCTTGTGTTTTAAGCAATGAAAGACAGGGAAGGGGAAAAAATTAAAACAGCAAAAAATTCTTAGCAAAGTGCATTCTATTTTTAATACAATACACAACCCCTGCCAAAAGAATGGCAGCAAGTATTCTACTCAAATATTAGTCTCTCCATTCCAAGAAGTTCTTCTCAGCACATTTCAGTCAAGTTTTTAATCTATTAATTCATATACCCATATTCTATCTACTGCATAACATCTTGATTAGACTAACAAGAGTGAATAAACATCAGGAAGAGGAGGATCCCTCCTCCTCCAGTCACCCTGTTCTACTGTCATGGATTAGAAAATAATGTGGAAAAACAACCAAAAAGCTACCATGTTGCAAAATAGTTTTATCTGAGGACTATGCACTCACATTCCCAGGTTAAAGTTCACCAGGACATCAGTAATGCAAGGAATGAATGAACTTTATTTAGTCATATGGCCATATCAAAGTTTACAAAAAATAAAATCATATAAAACATACAAGAATAAAAATAAATAACCATGCCAGCCATATCTGAGACCTTCTCCTTCCAATTGCAGTAGTCTTTGATCTTCCAAACAAAACCATTTTGCAATCCAACCCAAACAGGCTGCAGCATGATATAGCTTCAAGTTCAATAATATCATGCTGCAGCCTGTTTGGGATGGATTGCAAAATGGTTTTGGTTGAAAGGTCAAATACTGCAATAGGAAGGAGAAGGTCTCAGCTATGGCTGGCATGGTTATTTCTGGTATGAAAAAACGAAAGTTAATGCAGATTTTAAGAATCACTTTGTGAGAAACGCTTTATATAAGAGTTGGCTGAATTATAAAAATAATCTTTATACGAAAATGCTGTTTTGGGTATCACCACATGGAGGTTTGCTAAAGGAATTTGGGGAAGGAAGATCTTGGCTTAAATATGAAGATATACAAAAAAGATGATACTAATGAATTTGATTTTAAATCAAGGGAACAGTTAAATCAAGTGGGAAAATATACAACGGTTTACATATGTTCAACTAGCAGATATATATAGAAAAGACAAAGAGAATGTTAATTTTCAAGTGGGAAAACAGGACTGGGAAATAAAATTAAATAAGGCAGTAAGGGGAACAATTGGCATTACGTATAAAGTCCTACTTCAGATTGAAATGGAACATGAACAAGTTAAAGAGTGTATGATTACATGGGCAAAAACTTTGGATATAATATCCAGATGGACCAATGGGAGAAACTGTGGACAAAGGATATGAAATTTACAACTTGTATGTTATTAAAAGAAAATATTTATAAGATGACGTATAGATGGTATTTAACACCTCATAAATTAGGGGAAATATACCAAAATATGTCAACTAAATGTTGGAAATGTAAAAAAGTGAACTTTTTATCATATGTGGTAGACTTGTGAAAAAACAAAAAAAAATATTGGGTACAAATATATAATCTGATGATACAAATTTTAAAGAGATATTTTACATTCAAACCGGAATTGTTTCTGTTGGACATTGTTGACAATACTTTGGATAATATAAATTGTTTGATTTTATATATGGTGACAGCAGCTAGATTATTGTATGCACAAAAATGGAAGGAGGAAGAGATACCTTCAGGGCAAGAATGGCTAATCAGGCTGATGGACTTGGCTGAAATGGACAAATTAACAAATCTACTAAAAGACAGAACAACAGATATGTTCATGAAAAACTGGAGCCCCTTTATTTCTTTGGGATACAGAACTAATGGTGGTGGTGGTGGGTTTTGACTAAATATTAAGGGGTTAGCTGAAAAACAACAAGGGATTTGAAAGGGAAGCAAAGAAATAAGCAACATCAAGAAGTAAAGCCGTAAAAACAGAGGAAGTCATATAGAGTATTAAAAGCAATGTAATGTGATATGAGAAAATGTAAGAAGTTTTTTATGTTGTTGTTTTTTAAAAGAAAAGGATAAAAACAAGAATAAAATAAAAAATAACACCATTATTAGTCCCATCACCCTTACAAGACACCCCATTCAACTCAATGAATGAATAAATACTGGAAGGCAAGAAAATGATACTTGGATGCTCCAAGAAGCCTCAAATTATCTCCTGACATACTGGCATGGAACTGGAGTCATAAAGCCTTAAGTCACGAGGTTTGGGATGAAAGGAACAGAAATCAAAAAGACGGAAGAAGGCTGAAAAGCAAATTTAGAATAAGAACAAAACAGGGATAGTTTGGAACACTTTTATTCATCAGGTCAGCTTTATAAAGAAAAGAGCAACATAGCATAGTGGTTTGAGTGTCAGGCACTAGGCAAAGGCCTACTTGGCAAAGAAAGCTCCCTTTTCTCTGTTGCACCAGAACCAGGGGGCACTCTATGAAGCTGATGGGCAGGAGAGTGAGGACCAGGAAGAGGAAATATTTTTTCACCCAGAGGGTCATGGGTCTATGGAAGTTGCTGCCAGAAGAGGAGGATACAGCAACTGGCTTGGATAGCTTAAAAAATTAGACAAATCTTTGGAGGACAGGTGTAATAAAGGCTACTAGAATGGATGCCTAAGTACCACCTCCAGGTTGCAAAGACATGCAAGGTGCCTCTAAAGGCCACCTTTAGGACACTAGACCAGCAGTGGCCTGATCCAGCAGGAGTCCTCTTATGTTCCTGTGACCTTGGGCCAGTCAACCCAACTGAGTTTTCAACCTAACCTACCAGGCTACCTCGCAGTACAGCCCTAAAAATACTTGACAAGCTGTGAAAGCTGATACCACTTCGTTGCTGGGAGGGGTGCAGGACAGAGCAGCAAAAATGTCGTTGTACTAGGGAGCCTGCTGACAGCTGTACTTCTATGAAAAGACAAAAGAAAATTGCCATCCCCAGGACTCCAACTCCCATCATCCTCAGGCAAAGGAATTGTAGTCCAATAAACTCTACAATTCTTCCTAGATCTCTTTGCCAAGTGGTGGACCATGCTATTCCAAAGTCCAGACTCAGAACAGGCCAGAAACTCAGGAGACACGTTCGCGCCCTCTATCCAAATCATTCCCGACGCGATGCTCGACGGGAATTGTAGTCTTAACTTCCACTCCAAATAACTCTGCCACCAAAAGGCTATCCAGATGTTGGACTATAATTCCCACAATCCCTACCCATGGCTTACGGTAACCGTAATGGTGGGATTTACAAACCCAAAGCTTAACACGGAATTCTTGCTCTTCCTAAATTGACTAGTGCGTGCCGGGAATTGTAGTTCTTATCCCTCTCCCCAGCTCCCCCGAGGTGCGCAGGGCACGCTGGGACGTGTAGTCCCAGCAGTAGTCTCTTTTTCTCGACGCTCACCTTGATGGTGTCCAACGGGTGTCCCACGAAGACCAAACAGACGCCCCCGAAACCCCCTGCAAAGAAGTTTTTCACGGGGTTGACGGGGGGCTTAGTGGGTACGGGATCGTCCGCCATAGCTGCTCTGCAAGACAGGCCGCCTTCTCCTGTCCTGCGCCCGTCCCGGTCCCGCCTGCCTCCTCCTGAGGCAACGACCTTTAGCCTCCTTTCCCCTCCCCCCGCCGGCTCTCCGAGAGAGACAAAGAAGACTCAAATGCGCCTAGAGAGGCCACATGTGTCCCCGCCCCACAGACTCAACGCAGAGCGAAAAAGTATAGAGAAGCCGCAGACCGTATTGTTCGATTCCCATTGAACTCTATTGCACTTTACAAATTTATTCAGAAGGAAGAAGATGAGTTGGCTTTTCTACCCCACTTTTGTCACCCATTTAAGGGGACTCAAAGGGGCTGACAAACCTTCTCCCCACAACAGGCACCCTGTGAGGTGGGTAGGGTTGTGAGAGCTCAGCAGAGAGCTGTGACTAGCCCAAGGTCACCCAGCAGGCTTCATGGAGGAGGCAGAATCGAACCTGGTATTCCTAGATAAGAGTCCAGCTCCTTAACCACTAGACCAACTGGCAGTAGACTGGAGTTTCTGATAGCTACCAGGGATTGCGACTGATGGTGAAAGTTCTCAGCAAATACGTTTATTAAGTCTCATATGTCTGATTTGCTTGTGCCTGATTAAGAATATCTAAGGATGCGTTTGAATGAAGTTGCATTATATGGAGATACAGATATAAACATAATCGTTCTGTATCAGCTGTCAACTCTCCCCTTTATCTGCACCTTCATAATAATAATATACCAATTTCTTTCCTCCAAACGCACAAGCATTAATATAAGAACGTTCCTGACTATATTGCAAGATTGGACAGTAACTTTTTTTTAAAAAATGGACCTTTTGTACATACTGGTGGAGATTAATACTTGAACTTTAGTTAACAATGTGTGATGAATTTCATTTTTACCAATTGTGTATCACTTTTGATAAATACTGATATGAAATGTTTCTACTTTGTTGCCTTTTTATTATTTATTTTAGTTCTCCTTTGTTGGAAGGAACCTGTTCCCTGTTTTTTTCTGTTCTGTAATATTGACCAGTCAGTCCTGTGCTGAAGGACACAATGGCTGTGGTGTGACACCTAAGGTTTAATCCAGCTTCAGTCCACCTTCAGAGCGAGAGAACACAGTAACCAGTAATTTTCTTTCCACATTATCTATCCCAAAGATGAATTTGCTGAGTTATTTTAACACTAAAAGAAAGTGGTTTGTCACTTTGCTGATGTATTCTCTCGCTCTGAAAGTGGACTGAAGCTGGATTAAACCTTTAGTGTAACCACAGCCAACGGGTGAGCCCCATAGCCTGTCCTGCACCCCCAAAGCTTGCCTCTCGTGCAATGCAATGAAGGATGCAAAATGCTGGGAAATGGCCACAAAGTACAGAGTAACAACTTCCAAAATGATTCTTTCACTTTTTCTAGAAGAGACAGAACAAAAATAGTTGTTTTCAGTATTCTCTGGAGCATTTATTTTCAAGTGAGAAATGCTGAGCTTCACATAGGAAACAACTCATACGCCTGGGATTTTCCTCTCCTATAATCACAAAGAACACTGGGTTAGGACTTTCACTGGACTTTATGAAGGGATAGAATCTCTTCTTCCTTCTGATATGTTTATTTGTTGAACAAAAGAATCAGAAAAAAGAAAAGACTAAGAATTCTGAAACTTCCCAGCTGCTTTTCTGCCCTTTATCTCCAATCAGCCACACTCGTGGCCGGTAAAAGCAGATGAAATCTAAATACGAATATGGGCACAGTCCCATCTGCTTGTCTGTTTGGGGCAGATTTCCAGGAAATGTTCCTTTACACCCATGACTGCACCTACAGATTATTTAAAAAGCAGTACAAAAGCTGTTTAGAGCTGTAACAAGTGGCCATTAATATTCCATTCCTGCTTCTAATCCACGTTAAAGACCTTTGGAAATTTCTGGCCTTTAATGAAGATTAGAGATAGGACTGTGTGGTGCATTTTTGTGTTTGTTTGTTTGAACAGTGTGTGGATGGAGCCTAAGGCTATTTGTTTGGAGTGGTTTAGCTATTCTGCCCAAGTTAATCCCGGACCAAGCACAACAGGGTCTATCACATTGTGAGGAAAGGGATGCCATCAGTCCTGGACCAACCTTAGCTGCACTGAAGAGATGCCATAGCTGTTTCAGTTCACACAACTGAGTCCCACCCAAGGCACCACCCATCCTTCCCAGAGAATGGTCCAGGTGCACAAGGTGGTTGGATTAACAGAACAGTCTTTGAAAATAGTTTTTTCAAGCTTTGAAGATGGAGTCACAATGTTTTATTGTTCTGCACCGGGTGTGAAAGCACTGATGGATAGACCAGAACAGATGGCGTTAGTACAGATGTGGACCTCTTCAAACTGGTCCACGGCTAATTCAAACCAGGGAGCTCTTGGGATGGTTCTGGGCCAGAATAACACTAGTCCATGCAGATGAAATGTACGAGCTGTTTTCTTTCAGTATTATATAACTCAGAAAATTCACCCTTGAGTTAGGTAATGTAGAAAGAAAGTTATTTTGTTGATGTGTTCTCTGACTCTGAAAGTAGACTGAGACTGGATTAAAACTTAGGTGTGAACACAGCCATAGAAAGTAACAGTAATTCTGTTTTTTTTAAAAATTCTCTAAGATGATATTCTATGGAGTTTATTATTTTTTGACAGGAAGCCAGAGAAAAATTCTTTTTGAGAGTGTTGGGCTTACATTTTCTGGTTTTTATTTACATGGTTTTTAACAAAGTAACAGTTAATAAAACTTTTTTAAAGTAAAACAGTATTATGTTGTTTGTGGGATTGATTTACTTTGATCTGTTTCTAGTAACTCTTGTTCCACCTAGTGGCAATGTTTAGCATTACAGCATTAACATAGCATTGCATAGGGACATTGCATTATCTGCGTGAAAAATACTTAAGGATTTCTCTTTGACATTAATATATGCATACAAAATTGTTTACACTCTGTGAAAACTTAAAAAAAATAGATGATTGTAGAAGACAGTCAGAACCAGTAGGATGTGATGGGTTTGAAGACAAGGCACCTAAAACATTTATGGTATCAGATGTTACAATATCTGCACCCAGAACGGGGAATATAGCACCATTATAGCACTGGGACACCTTATTAGCTAATCAGGGTTAGCCAAAAGGGGTGTAAGTTGGAGAGAAGCAGTGTCCCCTAGGAGACAAAGTGCAAAAAGGTTCTAGGTTTTTTTTAAAAAAAATTAAAATTAAAAACTTGCTAAATTCCTTACCTTGTGGCTCACTTCCACATAAATAAGAACTGGAGTAAAGTCCAAGAATACCTCGAAATTAACCCGTTCCATTGTTAATACTTACTTGGTTGACGTTGTTTATTATTTTTAGTTATGTTTTCAATTAACTGAGCCTTGTTGTTAGTACAGTTTTTTGAAGGAAAAAATATGGTAAAGGCCAAGGGTACAATCCTAGGTGTAATTTGTTCAGAAGCTCAGGTGGTGGCAGAATACTGTACTAAAGGTAGAATTAAAAGAATATGGGAGATGAATTTCCTTAAATGTATTTTTAAAACTAATTTCCGAACTCTATTCATCCAGAGGGCCGTCGGTCTTGTGGAATATACTATATGAAGAGGTGGTAGAAGCAACCAGCTCAGATAGCTTTAATGGAGGACAGCTGTATCAATGGCTACTAGAATGGAGAGACAGACAGGAGGCCTCTCAGGGTGTTTTCACATTTTCACTTCTCGGGGATAACCTCCCTGGGAAGCAAAGCTGGAGGAAAAATTCCAGCATCCACATTTTGGACACCGGTCTCTCCCTAACATAGCCAGCCCTTCACTAAACTCTAGTGAGGCACAAACCAGTGATTATGATGGCATTTGCAGCACCATGGCCACAGCACCAGTGCACTAATAGCAACTGCGCCGCACCTCCCTAGGTTTCCTTCAAACCTCTCCCACTAGGGAGAAGTGCAAATGCAGCCACACGTGGCTGCAGTGAATATAGACTCAGAGCTGTTAGAACTGCTCTAAATCTACAGGCTCCAGGAGATGTGCTACATGCAGTGCTATGCCTGGGAAAGATGAAGCTTCTCCTGTGAAGTTCCCTAAAATGGTGCATGCAAAAAGGCTCCCAAGGCCCTTAGCTGGGATTCGAAAGTGGGTGAAGGTTTTTCCTTTGTCTTCTGTTTGGGAATGCCCAAATACCATTGGGAAGGGACACTGTGTGAGACAAGATACTGGACGAGATGGGCTGTGGCCTGCTCCAGCAGGGCTCCTCTAAGGTGCATCCACACTGCGGTTTTAATCCAGCTTCAGCCCAATTCCAGAATGGGAGAACACATCAGCAAGTGACAAGCTGTTTTCTTTTGGGTTCATCTAACTCAGAAAATTCACCTTTCAGTTAGATAATATGTAAAGGAAATGATAGTCACTTTACTGATGTTTTCTTACACTCTGAAATTGTACAGAAACCAGTTTAAAACTTAGGTGTGAACACAGCCTTAGTTTCTTAACTTGTATCATCTTGGGGTTTAGGAGAGTTGTCATTCAGGAACCCTGTCAGATAATCTGTCCCGCAAACATGAAAGTGGCAGGTTTGATTCCCAGCACCCCCAGGAGTGGCAAGGCACTTTTTGTATTTGCCAAGGAAAGTGCATAAATATGTCTGTCACAAGCAGCTGGATCTCTCTCAAAGGCACTTAATGACAAGAACTGGAGCAGCAGCAGCCGAGGGTGTGTTCACACCCAAAAGTTAATCTAGCTTCAGTCCATTTTTAGAATGGACCAACATAGCAGCAAAGTGACCAGTCATTATCTCTCCATATTATCTACCCCAAAGGTGGATTTTCTGAACTGGATAATGCCAGAAAGAAAACACCTTACCACTTTGCTTATACTGTATCTTCTCCCATTATGGAAGTAGACTGAAACTGGATTAAACTTCAGGTGTGAATGCAGCTTGAAGGAAGGACTGCACGTTTTCACCTGCTCCAGGATTTTGCTGCTTCAAAGTTCTGGGGCGACTTCAGGCCGGTTTCAAACACTATTCTCCAAGGTGACAGGAGGCCGGTCTTCCACCTCTTCGCTTCCTTTTGCAATCTCACAAGTACGGTATTGCTCTCATTCGTGCGTGCTAAGAAAACACTTGAACGGATCAAGATGAGCAGGGAGCTGGACTATGAGCCAGTTTGCTCTAGTGGTTAGGGAGCCGGACTCTTCTCTGGGAATACCGGGTTCGATTTCACCCTCCTCCACAAAAGCCAGCTGGGTGACCTTGGGCTAGTCACAGCTCTCTT
>MTQE01001141.1:4451069-4461786 GCA_014337955.1 Aspidoscelis marmoratus | reverse complement strand
GCTCTCTTCTGAGCTCTCATAGCCCCACCTACCCCACAGGGTGTTCTGTTATGGGGAAGAACAGAAGCTTTGTCAGCTGCCTTGAATCCCCTTCAATGGGAGAGAAAAGCGGGGTAGAAAATCCAACTCTTCTTCTTCTTCTCCCCCCGCCCCGAAGACAATGGTCTGTTCCCTCAGCCATTCTGCATTCCGAGTCTTAAATTAGCTAGATGCCCGTGCAAGCCCCGCCTCTTTCTGCGTTCCCGGCGGCGGCGGAAGTGACGCCGAGGCGCGGGCCAGGACTTCCGGTGCGCAGGCCACAGTGGCCCGGCTAGAGATGGAGGAGCCAGAAGGGAGGCGGTGATTTCTCTCTCCTTTCCCTCCGCTTCCATAACCGCGTCTCCCGCGTGGCTCGGCGCCGCCGCCACCGGGGCAGCTCTCCTGGCCTGGGACCGAGGTGGCTGCGGCCTCCACGCCGTCCTGCCCTCGCTCTAGGTGAGCGCAGAGTCGGGGGGGATCCGGGCCTTGTTTACATGGAGGAAGGGAAGGGGTCCTGGCTGCCTCGGCCTCAGGCGACGGGGCTTCGCTTGGGCTCAGGGCGCTCGGAGGAAGGCGCGTCGCCCTCTCTCGCCTCGGTGATCCTCCCGTGGGGGATGGAGCAGAGGAGAGGGAGAGGGAGGCGGACCTGGCATTCTTCCCAAGTCCATTAACCCAGAGCCACTGTGCCGTATTGTTAGCCTTAGGTTTAATCCAGCTTCAGTCCACTTTCAGGGCGAGAGGGACACACCGGCAAAGAGACCAGTCATTTTCTTTCCGCGTTATCTTTCCCGAAGGTGAATTTTCTGAGTTATTTAATATTGAAAGGAAACAGCTCGTCGCTTTGTGTCCTCTCACTCCGAAAGTGGATTGGAGACGGATTAAACCTTAAGTGTGACCCCGGCCCTGGACAGGTGAAGAGGAGCGGGAGGTTTGTATTCCGAGCTACCTAAGAGGAGGGCAAAATATCTGGAAGACTGTCATGGTGGAAAGCCCCAGTTCCACACCTAGGCAGTTCTGGATGTAAAAGTAGGCATCAATGAGGGCGAGGGAGAAGCTTTATCTTTAAATCATTATGGATAACGTGCAATCAAATAAGTAAGGTCCAACTCCTGGCTTCTTTGCAGCCACAGAAACGATTTGAGAAGCTGCTGGCGACTGAACATGTCACTCCTTTCCTGTCAGTTGCTTTACCTCCAAATTTCCCTTTATTTATTATTGTGGCTCACCCTGGGACCTTCTGTGAAAGATGGGATATAAATTTTAATGCTAAATTGTAGATTTTATTTGTCTACCTGTCAAGCGTTGTAGAGAAGCATAGAAAGCATCCTAATTGGAAGCTTTTGTCTGTCTTGTTTGCTTTAACCTTTGGGGCCAGGTTTGGTTGTGTGAATTTTCAATCTTGGCTTTGGTTAATTGTTGTTTATACATTATCACTATCATTAAGCTGTGGTCCAATATCTCCAAAATGTAACTAGGGGGGGGATTCTGATAAATGTTTTGCTGTAGACTGTATTGATTCCTTTATATGAAAGAAATGCTCAAAATTTAGGAAGATAAAATTACTTTGTTCTGGTATTTATATTATATTGTCACATAGCTAACTGATCTTTTATCCTTTTGTGTGAGAATGTTATTTTGGGGAGATTATATCATTTTTGAGTCCATTTAATGTTAGAGCTTGCAGAAAAGTCAGATTCTCCCAGTTAAGTTTACCCTCATTGCCTTAAATACAGAAAGTATAATTTACTCTTATAAGAAGGCATAATGATAAACTAAGATTAGCTAAAATAAATTCAGTGTTCACATATTGGATATGTTGTAAAATTTGTGCAAACGCATGAAATATTTCTTTTATATCTTTGTTTTTTATCCTTTTTGAAAGTTTATGATCAGCTGTTTTAAAAAGTAGTTTTCAGGAATAAACCTTATATTTTTGGCAAAAGATTGCTGTGGAGCATGATAGGCCTCAGAACAAAGTCATGTGTTTTCCCAGACATAGTGATGACATATGTGAGGCCTCAAAACTTCCTTCTTTGTCTAATTTTAGTCCATCAGTAAAATATGCTTTCTCTTTTCCTGCATGTGGATTTGCTGTAGCTGCATTTTCCCATATTTTTATATGTTTCATTTTGTATTTCTCTTTGATCAGTACTTATTTCATCCTATACTTGCTTTTGAACCCACAGATGTATTTTGACTATCCACACTTCCTAGCTGGCCTCCCTCTACTGACCATAAACACTGCTGTTACAGAACTCCTCAACATTTAAGAACATAAGAACATAACGTAAGAGGAGCCCTGCTGAATCAGGCCACAGCCCATCTAGTCCAGCATCTTGTCGCACACAGTGGCCCATCAATTGCTCATGGGCATCTCAAGCAGAGGCAAGGGCAAACCTTCTCCTGCTCTCGAATCCCAGCAAATGGCCCTAGAGGCACCCTGCCCGTCCCCGCAGCCTGAACGATGTACTTAGGCCTCCATTCTAGTAGCCATTGATACATCTGTCATCCATAAATTTGTCTAACCGTTCCTTAAAGCCATTTGGGCTGGTTGCTGTTACCACCTCCTCTGGCAGTGAATTCCATAGACTGATGACCCTCTGGGTGAAGAAGTACTTCTCCTTGTCTGATCTTATTCTCCTACCCATCAGCTTCATCATGTGCCGCCTGGTTCTAGTGTGCGATAGGGAAAAGAAATGTTCTCTATCAACCTTTTCTATACCACGCATGATGTTTTATACTTCAATCAGATCCCCTCTCAAACACCTTTCCAGGCAGAAGAGGCGTAGACCTTGCAGTCTGATTTCATAAGGGAGGTGTTCCAGCCCCTTAATCATTCTGGTTGCCCTTTTCTTTATCCTTTCAAGCTTTTAATTTTCAGTTGATTCCCTCCTTTTTTCTCTTCCTTCAGCTACCATAGTCCCTGCCCCTTCCAGTTTTCAGAGAGCCTTTTTGCACTTCACGTTTCTTTACCAGAAATGGCTTGGTGCATGCTGGAGCATTCCCCACATCTTATCGGCACGGAGCAGGTAATACTGCTCCACACCTATACTAGCACCAGGGCTAGTAAAGCCCTGCACCCTCCTTCTGTACTTCTTCCTTGTGGAAGACGTGTAAGGGAGCATGTGACCAGTGACGTAGGCGCAATTACACGTTGCGTTGCCAGGTCACCGCAGCAGTGGCACCAGTCTGACACTGTCACTGGGGCTCAGTGATGGCCGCCATTCTCACTTTGCTGGCACTTCAAATGCTTTGGGCATCTGCAGGTACAGATGCCTAAAGCATTCTAGTGCTTCACCTCTCAGTGACTGGAGGCGAAGCAAATTCACCCAGAGAATACAAAAGTCGTACTTTGCCATGCCATGCTTAGAAGCTCTGAAATCTTCATTATTCTGAGAATAAGTGTGTTTTAACGGAAAATTACTTTGGGAGGTTTTTTTTCAAGAGAACCTTCTCTTTAATAAAAGGCTTAAGAGCTGGTTTTAATATTCCAAGCTACTTGAATATCCTTTTCCTAGAAGTTGAAAGCTGATATGATCTGTCATTAAAGATTTGTTTTTCCAACTAATTGGCCTCCCAACAAAATGTTTCCATATCATCTTGATCCTTTAGCAGTTGCCTCTGAAATTTTGAGTGCATGCCTGTTTTTCATTTAAAAACTAGTGTTCCATGAAGGTGAATGTCGCTTGAAAGAGGGAATGATTATCCCACATGGTTGATATAATGTTCTATTATTATTTGGATTCCAGTTTTCTGGATTTCCTTTCTAGCCTTGACCAGAACTAGCAGCCTAATGGGATCTAAATGAAGATCATCGTTTTGCTCAGTGCAGATTCTTCTTTCCTTTGTTTATCACTTGTGGTTAGATCTTATTCCCATCCCTTGATCCAGTCAGTTGTGCGTAGTTAGTGCACAGGGCAAGAATTCTGATCGTACTTGCAGTATGATGAATTTGAAAAAGGGAAGAACTTGGAATAAGTGGGTGTAGGAAAGGCGTCCATTTATCTCCAGAAATTCTGTAAACCTGCTGAAGTCATAGGGACAGACAAAATGCCTAATTGGTGTAAGGTGAACAATTGTCGTGAGGAGAAAACTAGGGAAGAATTCATATTGGAGCAAGTCCAAGATACATCAGTGACATAATTTTGATAGGAACAACAAGATTTGCTCAAATACCTTGATACAATGCGACTTTATTTTGAACATAGGGACCTGCCCATGAACTGAGATCTCAAGAAGAGGCCCTTCTTGTAGTTCCTTCCCTTTCAGAGGTATGAGGCATAGGAACATGCAGGAGGGCCTCTTCTTTGGTGGCCTCTAGACTCTGGAATAACCTCCCTCTTGAGGTCTACCAGGCACCTACACCGTATAGTTTTTGGTGCCTGGTGAAAACATATCTTTTCACCCAGGCTTTTATTTTTTAAATAGCTTCCTCAGGATGCTGTCCTGTGAGGGAAGGAGGGAGGGAGGGAGTGGAAAGGAGAGTAGGGGTGGGAAAAGTGGGTGTTATATTTTAAATTATGTTTTTATATTTGATATGGTTTATTTTTATTGTAAGCCATCTTGGGACCACTTGGTGAAGAAGAAGAGTTGGCTTTTCTACCCTGCTTTTCTCACCCATTTAAATGGATTCAAAGCGGCTGACAAAGCTTTCTATTATTCTCCCCACAACAGACACCCTGTGAGGTCGGTGGGGCTGTGAGAGCTCAGAAGAGAGCTATGACTAGCCCACGGCCACCCAGCTGGCACCATGGAGGAGTGCAAAATGAAACCCGGTATTTCCAGATAAGAGTCTAGCTCCTTAACTACTAGACCAGACTGGACCAAAGGGCGGGATATAAATTTCTTAAATAAGTAAATAATCCAACTTCTCAATTTTTAAAAAAATGCTCAGAACAGTGTGTATATAACTGTAAAACATGGCTAGACCATTAAAAATAATATACAAAACAATATTGGAAACAATACCAAAACAGTTGGTGAATAAGGGAAATCAAGCAAGCAACCCAACCATCCGTACAGGGAATATAGGGTATAAGTAACTGCAAGGTGATGCTTCAGGAATTTGTGATACCCCACCTCAGTGATAACAGGTTGTTTATCATTTTGTTTGTGACATGTGGCTTTTGCAAGGTCAGAAGGGGGTAAATATGGCAGATGAGCAAAGGTATTTAGCCATGTCTGGTATAAGCTGTCTCAAGAACTGGATGTAAATATATGAATTCCTCTAGGCTGGACCTCAACTACTGGACAAGTGCCTTGTATGGAGTTAATCATCTTGGCCTTTTTTGTGACTCTAATAAAGTGCCTGGTTGAACTGAAAAGGAAATGGGGATTCCCATCTATCCTCAGTCATAAGTTAGAGTACTTATATTATTGATAAGCTTTTTTAAGAATGCACCTAGTCACTGTTAATATCAGTAATAAAATGTAAATAGAATCCTGGCCTTAGCTGCTCTTGCATCACCTAAGGACCTGTTTGTTTAACAGCTACCGTAAACTAATCTTTGAGAAAATTGGTCAACTGAGATGTTTTTTAGTTATGAACTTAATATACTGCATGTGTGGAGATGATAGCACTTATTTTGCTTATCTCTTAGTCTTTCTGGTTTTGGGTAGACATATCTTTCGGTTTCACAGTTTCAGCTGTTCAACCAATGTGCTGTTTGACCCTGACAGAGCAGATTATTAAAAAAAAAAATACAGCACATAAATCTTGTGAAAACTCAGGTGATGCTCCGAAAAAACTTTCCCCATATATTATTTAATACCATTTGCTTCCTGGTTTAGGTTTGGCAAGGAAGTGCAATGGCTGTACAAGTTAAACTGATAGCAGACTGCAGAAAAAGAGCTGGTGATGCTCCAGGGAGTTGTTTGCAGAAAAGTGAATTTGGAAAGCAGAAAATCAGATGAGCTGATCAGTTTCATGTGTATAGAATTGCATAGTAGAGATGCAAAGGAAGCGAAGAGAATTATTTTCCTCCTCCTTTTTAAACCTTAATGAAATAGTGGGATTTGGATGATATGATACATCTTATTCATACCCAGCCTTTGAGATATTTCAGATCTGGAATGATTGAAAAGGGTCACACTCTTCTCTTCCTCAGTCTTCCAGGAAGCCACCTTGTATTTTTTTGTATGCCTATACGCACATGTGAGGCAGCTTCAGAGGAGGATTATCACATCTCCTTGCTTACTAAATGAATAAATTTGATTTGAAGGAGGGCAATTAACATTGATATCAGAATGCTTTCTGCTCACCCTCAGACATTTTTCTCCTCTTCCCTCTTCAGGCAAAACCAGTAAGGCTCTCAGATAACAACAACAACAAAATTCTGAACTAGGATGTGAGTTTTATAGGAGATACTAAACTTCAAGATAGGTTTCAGGGAGTATGGGTGGTTACCAGGCAAGTCATCTTAGAAGGTGCAATTGTCTAACACAAAGCTCTCTGTGTGGCTTTCATTGAAACCTAAACAAGATAAGATTATCTTCTCCTAAACTTGGTGCCACCCGGAACAGGTTGTTTGCTGACAGCTAAATCTTCAAAAGGTTTGCAGCTTGGTTCTACTCTTGGACTCAGCACTGCTAGTTAATAGCCTCTCAATTAGAATTCATTATAGCAGTGGGCCTTGTACAGGGATACCTTTGAAGATCTCTCAGAAAATTCACTTGCCCAGAATGCAGCAAAAAGGCTTTTAACACCTGGGCAAAGTTATCCTCTTATGGAGCTCTATCATTTATTTATTTATTTAATTTGGAAGCACTGCTCACAGGCATCATATCCTAATTATGTGGACCCCAGGTTTTGGAACAACTGCTTTAAAATCTGAAGGAGTGAGTTCTTCCTTTGGTCCTGTCTCACATGCCAACCCACCTTCTTGGGCGTCATCCGCAACTTTGCTAGTAACCTTGCAATGAGCAGAGGCTCCTCTATGATCAGGAACCTGAGTGTGGCTTTTTAAGCCATCTGGGTTCAGTGCTTTCACTGGAGCAAAAGTGCATATTCCTCAAGAATTGTGTGGTTGTTTCATTGGGCTGTTAGGGTGCGTATTTTGAGTGTTGAGTCCTAAGCGTAGGTGTTAATTTTATTTCTCTCCCTCTCACTGTTGCCGGTTTAGGAAGCGGAACGTCCAATGAGGTTGAAAGAGCAATAGCGTGGTGCAGAAAGACAGAGGCGTTCCTCTTCCGCTCTTCAGTTTGGCAAAGGGCTAAGATGTCTGTGGACATGAACAGCCAGGGTTCTGACAGCAACGAGGAGGACTATGATCCCAACGAGGAAGAAGAGGATGAAGCTGGGGACATTGACACTTACTACGAGGGGGTGGCAAATGACGTGGAGCAGCAGGGAGCAGATGCCTTTGACCCTGAGGAATATCAGTTCACCTGCCTGACTTACAGGGAGTCTGAGAGTACCTTGAACGAGCACATGGTCAGCTTGGCCTCGGCATTAAAGGTGAGCAGCGCTGTGGCATTTGGAAGTGCACCTTTAAGGCTACAAAAAGGACAAGACAAACTTGAATTGCTTGGGCTACCATCAGAGCTGTAAGTGACCAATGACCAAAAGTATTTGTAGGTCTGGGGTGGAAGTGTTTTCCAATATCATTGGGAATTTTGAGGGTCTTTGTGAGTGCTGCTTTTCATGAAGCTCATGTTTCTTGATAAACAAGTGATTGAATATTCACAGGCAATAAGAACAGAAATCCCAGGATGGAAGCTGCTTTCCCTCTTGGTAGGAGACAGGAGAGGGATTCTGGTGGTCAGTGGTGCAGATAAGCGCAGTGTATTTTGTGGTGTTAAGTGAAGCCTTGAGGTCCTGTTTGTCTCTCCAACCTGGAAGTAGTATCCAGACATTGATTCGCATAACCGTTGATATACCTGTCATCCATGAATTTGTCTTACCCTTTCTTAAAGCTCTCTGGTCTGGTTGCTATCATCACCTCTTCTGATAGTCAGTTCCATAGATCATTGACCCCTGTCAGTGAAAAAAGTACTTCCCCTTGTCCGTCATAAATCTTCTGTCCCTCAGCTTCATAGAGTGCCCCCTGGTTTTAGTGTTGTGCGATAGGAAAAAGAATTTTCCTCTTTTCCAGACCAGGTATGGTTTTATATACTTCAGTCAGGTCACCTCTTAAACTCTGCCTTTCAAGACTGAAGAGGCCTAGATGTTGCAACCCCCTCATTCTACTTCTCTTTTCTGCCCCTTTTCAAATTCTACAATATCCTTTCTGAGGTGTGCTGAGCACAGAATTCTAGATGTGGCCTCACCATAGATTTATAAAGAGGCACAGTGACTTTACTTGTCACAGTTTTTGAATTATTATGCCGTGTTTCATAGTTATTTGAACCTAAGCTGTTGGATACGGCTACAATATCCATCTTCAGTAGATAAGACTACTAGAAGAGTCAGATGGAACTGATGATTTCATTGTCACCCTTCTTACAGGTTTTAGAGAATGACTGTTAGGATGATTGTATGTCGTTGTGTTGTTTTTGCTCATGATGGTTGTCTGTTAGCATTGTCCTTGGTGGTGTGGTTATTAGCCAGTGGGTCTTTGGCCTGTTTCTGTCTATTGTCCATTAGCAGAATCCTTAATGATGGGTTGCTATTGCGTGTTTGCTAGCCTTATTGAGCTGTTGTGTTTTTCCTCTGCTCTCTATGGTTGCTTGGTTTGTTTTTGCAGAGGGACATGCCAATATTGCTGAGGAATAGTCACTGATAAAATTAAATGAATGTTTTATTTTAATGCCTTCTTTTGCAACTAATTCATTTGCAACTTAACTCTGGCCATTGATTTTGTGTGTTCAAATAGAATTTTTTTGGGGGGGGGGGTAGTCCATGCCTATTTCTCTGCTGAAGATTTTTCATTTTACACAAGGCATACATGTCTCTCATGTTCATTTTTTTTCTCCGTTGTGCAAAACGATAATCCTTGCATCCCACACCCACACGGCATTTTCTAAATGTTTGGGTATGGAGGAGGTCAAGCCTGTCATTGGCTGGTCTCAACATTTGGCCAGTCTTTGTTGTTGGTTTGAAGACTGTTCTGGTTGCTTTTCTGTTTAATGATTTGCCTATGTGATCTGTGGGTATCCTTGAGGCGGTAACCATTGGCCGTGAATGCTTCTTTGAGGTGTTCTGCTTCAGCTGTTAGATATTCCTGCTCTGTTAGGGGTTTATTGCTATCCTCTTGTTTGCTAGAAGCTCAGCAATTTTACATTTGAGTTCTTCAAGAACTTTTGGATATAGGCCATCTGGTGCCAACGATCTGTTAGCATTTTGTTCATCAAGGCAGGTGAGGAAGTCCTTTCCTTAAGAAAGCAACTTGGATGTCCGTCGCTTCAATCTTCTACCTTCCAGTCTAAATTTGGTTTCCAGGATCCCTCTCTTAGCCTTCCCAACGGTACAGATACTGACATGTACCACGACCACTGACTCCTCCCTAGTAATATTAGCCTGTCTACAAACTGTCTGATGTCTGCAGGCCAGTCACCGTGAGGTCAACATACCCATCACAAACCAGTCTCTGTATTTCTAATAAACAGATCACCCACCACAAAGTCCTTCTCCCCCCCTAAGGAGTACAAAAAGATATAGACACATCTTTAAAGGTGGAGTCTCAACTGAAGAACCCTATCCCTCTACCTTAGCCTGATGATGTTCCTCTCTGAGTCCTCCACTCTTCAAGGCAGTGCTGCCCGTCCTTGAAGACTTCATCCTCATGCCTCTCCCCCTGCTTCCCCAGGTGAGCTACCCATTCCCTGAAAGCCACGTGCTCATTACGCTGAGCACACAGTCATGACTTCTGTCCAGCAGGTAGATAGTCATACATGGGACACTCTATACAAAACACTGGCAAGCTCCCCTCCCCTTGCAGGCTATCTACCTGCATTGACTGTCTACCCTCCCGTTATTTTCTTTTTCTTACTAATTATATTATTTCACTTTTTGTTGTTATCCAGATTATTCTTTTTTCTACTGTTTATTTTAAATATTTTACTATTAATTATTAATAATTTAAATTGTTTTAAATCCTGAAAAGCTCGTGTCCAAGGTGTTTCTGGAGAGAACAATGAGTCAGAATTCTTTGAAGGGCTTGCAAGAAATATACAACGCTTTACAATTTTGCAATTTCGTTTGGCTTTGAAAGCAGAAATGAGCTGAGACTTTTTTGAGGGCTCAGATTGAAACTCCTTTTAGGAAGTGTTTATAAGAAGTCTTGTGGCAGCTGAAAGACTTTAAAAGTGTTTTAAAGAAAGGGACAGCAAAGCATTTTGCTATAATTTCAGAAATGTAATTGAGTTGTTTGCCTTGAATGCAGCTGAAATTTTTGGAAGTATGCACATTACTTTGAGATTCTCTTATGTTTGCTTGCCACTAGTGAAAATTACACAATACTTGAAATTCATTTGTCAACTGACAATAAGAAAGATAATAACAAAAGGTTTGGGTGGAGGGGCTGATGGTAGGAACTTCTCAAAGTCATATAAAGTCCCCTGAATGAATGAATAAAATAAATACAAATACATTTGTGGCATTTATTTATGTTGCGTATGCTCTGTTTTACTACGTGAGCCGATTTGGTCTTGTAGTTAGCGAGTCAGATTCTTATCTGGAGGTTTCCCGGTTTAAGTCCACACTCCACCAAAAAGCCAGCTGGGTGACCTTGGGCTAGTCACAGCTCTCTTTCTGAGTTCT
>MTQE01001141.1:4436471-4450976 GCA_014337955.1 Aspidoscelis marmoratus | reverse complement strand
ACCTACCTCACAGGGTGTCTTTGTGGGGAGAAGAACAGAAGCTTTGTCAGCTACTTTGAGTCCCCTTAAAGGGTGAGAAAAGTGGGGTATAAAAACCTACTACTACCACCACCACCACTACTACTACTATTCTTCTGTGATCAGCATATTCTCCCAGAGATAAAAGTTATGAATATGTTTACTGCAACTTGACAGAGAATATATTTGTGTGAAACATCAAACTCATGTCAACTTAATGTGAAAAACAAAGCCTTTTTTCCTGTGTTTTTCCTTCCTGCCCCTAGCTTTAGAAAAGTGACTTCAGAATTGGGGTTAATCTTAATTGTTCCTATTTAGGCATGTTCAGTTCCCAGTCAGTTTAGCTATACTGTAAATGAGAGCCATTTGTAGAGAGGATGCTTTCCAATGGCAAATGCACTGAGTTTCAAAACCTCTCCAATTATTCTTAGCAGTGCTTGCATTTATGGTCAGCTAAGAAGCTTTAATAATCTTGTGCTAATCCTTTAGTGAGTAGCTCTTGTGTGTTGGGTAGGCAAATTAGTTCCTTGGATATCTGCCTTGGCTTGCTGCTTTATTCATCATGCTAGATTAATGTTCAGCCTTGAAAATGTAGGCTGCACGCCCAGCCTTGGTTTCCTGGGAGTAAGCACCACTGAACACAAAGGAGCTCACTTCTGAGCTGACATGTGTTTCTTATTTACAAACAGCCTCCAAGCTCCTAGAGTGGCATACTCAAAGCATTGAGAAGATGCAGCAGAAGTACCTTTTAAATGCTTAGCTTGGTAATTCTTAGAACAGATCTGCAGGGAAAACGGCATTATTAATCCCTCTGTTGAGTGTGGGGACTTTGCAGATTTATGTTTTCCTTACAATTGCAACATTTCAGTTTTTTCACTAATCTTCATCCAGAACTTGGTGTACCTCTGTTGGCTAGCTAAACCTGTTTCAGGGCATGTGCCTAGTTAGCCACCCATCAGGGAGACTTCAATTCTGCCAGTGACTTTTTCTTTAGAAGTCTCAGGTATTTAGATAGCATACTGTTACCTGCTGGTATAAAGTAAAATGCTTGTATGATAAAGCATCAGAGTATCTGGACCGTCTCTTGGGCAGATCTGCGCACTACACTGTCAGAGGGCATCAGTTCCCTTCATGGAGACTACTACACATTGCACAGACTGGTAGTGATATTTGATTTTTTTAAAAAAAATTAACTGCAGTAGGATAAATATTTAAAAATTGCACCTTCCTTTGACTCATGTGTTAGAAGTGCACAAAGGCTTTTTAAAGCCATGCTGCTGTCTTTCCAATTCATGGTTCCCATAAGATAGCTTGCTTCCAGAATGACTTTTAGCTGCACAGTATTTTATGCATGATTTTATTTCTTACTTTTTAGGCTACTTTGAGTGCTGTGAGACAAGGTGGGGATTAAATTTGAATAACAAAACATGAATACTGTAATTACTGCCAGTCCAAGTAAGGTATCTGAGCCACTGTCCAGTCTGGCTTTATGGAATTGGTTTCAGCACCTTCTGGGCTGGATGTGGGAGACAGACAGGTGCCTCTAAGACCATTTGCTAGAATTTGAGAGCAGGTGACAGTTTGCCCTTATCTCCTGTTTGAAGTGCCCATGAGCAATTGGTGGGCCACTGGGTGGGACAGGATGCTGGACTAGATGGGCTGTAGTCTGATCCAGCAGGGCTCCTCTTGTGAAGAGGTAAATAAGGTGCTTGTAGCTACTTGGATAATTCCAGGAAGCAGGACAGAGTCATCTTGGTGAGTGAGATTCAGGATCTGAGGAACATTTAATGATAACCTGGTCCCTGAAGGAGGCAGATGGAGGACCCAGAGATACAGAACTACAGTCATCTGCTATCAAATAATACCCTGTTCTGGAAGAGGGTGTTTGATAGAGTTATGAAATCAAGCTTAGCAAAGGTATGATGGTCTGCATAAACATTAGGATTCCTATTGACCCCAAAGGGCCCTTAATAGTTTAGCCGCTGAATTTGCACACCTCTAATCCTCAAGCTAGGATTACCTTCTTATGACCCTGTGCGGAGAACCATAGGAACTCTTGGAGTTGTGGACTGTCTTTGTGAAGGCAAAGGAAGTGAGAGGAGTTTTGTAGTCCATATAGAGGAACCTCCATCCCTTCTGGCTACCAGTTCTTCCTCTGCCTTTGTCAAGGTTGCAAAGAAGGTGAGGAGAAAATAAGTGTTTTGGTTGTCTTTTCTTGTTTTAATTTGGGCTTTCGTTGGGGCTTTTCTTGTCTTTTTGTGACTACAAGGCAATCTATTAGGCACATGATGCCTATAGCAGCTGCCTTTGTTCAGAGTACCGGTGAACATGGCAGCCACATGTTCACCAGGACCAGCAGTTTTTTAAAGTGGAGACTGGGTGAGGAAGTCTCAGCATTGAAGAAAAACAACCACTGCAGTTTGTTTGTTTGTTGCCCAGCCAGAAGGTGGGGGCAGTGGACAGCTCTGCACTAGATAAGGTGCCAGTTCACCATGCACTGTGATGGCAAGGAGGGGACTAGGGAGCTATGTGGCTAAGCAGTAACGCAACAGGCCACTGAAGCAGCACCCCGGAGTAAGGAGTGTCTCAGGCCTGAACCTGGAGTCAGCACCCTGGGAACAGCAGCTTGTTATTCCTGGCATCAGCCAGAGGATCTCCAAGATGATCAAGCTCCTCAGAGCAAAGAGCAGAGAGCTTGGCTACCAGGCCGGCCCATTTCCAGGCTGATAGTACAGAGCAAGAACCATCCCTTGGATAAGAGTGCATGCTAAGGACCAAAGAGAGAACAAGCATATGGTGTTGGTTCCCTCAGAAGACCTGGAGCTCAGAGAAAATGATGGGAATTGTGAATCCAGGAACTTCACAGACAAGGCTGCAGATGGCTTTGTCCACAGTGGGGCGGAGTACTTGGCATGTGTCAAACACAGATTCCCTTCTTGGAGACTTCATTAGATTTTAGCAGCCCTCACTAAGCTTTCAGTCAAGACCTTTGGGAAGGCTTCCTTGAGGATACTCTTGCTAAAGCTGGCATTTTTTGGTAGCTGTTACATAAGAGTCACCTTGTACATGGACCCTTCTTTTTGCCCCAAAGAAGATTCAGCCTATCATAGGGAACAAGAGGTCACCTTTCATTCTCAATTGACATGTTGGAGAGGTTCTCACATGTGTAGGGCACCTTCTACCTTTTCCAGACATGATATTGGATCAGTTCAGGTAAGTGGAGACTGCATTTGGCAGATGACTCCTTCAGCAGATGCTGGATGGGTTAATTTAGCCTTCCTACTTGGGGTTCCGAGTAAGCTGTAGCTCATCCCAGAGTGCCTGTGGGCCTCTGCACAGGATCACAAGAAGGGTCCACTGGCACTTACAATGACTGGTCTTTCTCATGAACCTAAGTCAGTGATGGCCAACCTATGACACACGTGTCACAGGTGACACGCCAAGACCTTTTGGGTGACATACCTGGTCACACTGGCACCTGGGTGTGTAGTGGTTGCTTGTTCTTGAAGTGTACGAAATACCAACTTTCAATTGAAGATTTAGCAAACGAAATTCAGCAACGAAAGTCACTAATGTAAAGAATTATTTGTTTTTGCTTTTAATAAAATACATATATCAAAAATATAGCTTTTTTAGAGCTACAGATATCACAAAATTATGGATATTTCTAGATGTGACACAGCACCCAAGTTAAGCTAGGTGTTCTTGCGAATTTTGACACATCGAGCTCAAAAGGTTCGCCATCACTGACCTAAGTCCTAAGGGACGCTTAGCCTTGGAGGTGGGCAAAGGGATGGATTCCTTAGGGAGGGCGGGTGGCCAAAGCTGACACCATCTAGCACTTTTGAACTAGATATCCTCAGAACTGGAAGGGAGGGGTTTGCCCTATATGGACTCAGCGTTCTCGTGGCATCTGCATTTAGGACCACAAGAAAACCTGTCATGATAAGTGCCAACTGGTCCTTCAGCTGTTGTAGAGAGAGGCACATGCCTAGTGACCTTATGAGTTGAGACAGCGCGAAATACACTTTTCAGCATTTTGTCCATATCTTTCTTCTGAAAATTCAAAGGGATGTTCCAGAATAGGAATAAACTGTGTGAATCACAGCATAACAAAGTATATGTGCTCCCTCAACTTGATACTCACTGTGTTAATGATGGTACGCAGGTATCACTTACCTTAGCTTATAAGCAAGCTGCAATATACACGTTCTCAATAGTTCACAAATGTAATACAGTTCTCTTATAGTCCTAAAGATTGGATAGATTTTTCCAAAAAGCTCAAGCATGGTTCAAGCACAGTTAAGCGACTATTTAAATATTAGTGTAGCATGCACAATCTTTGCAGTTTACATTTACATACCCTTAACAGAATTTCACAGACATATTTTATATCTGTTCCCCAGCCTAGCTGAGATAGAATGCACAGCTGTATTGCCAGATGTGTCACGGTGCTTCCCCCACTTTTTCCATATGCCACACACCTGCCAGGGAAAGATTTGTAGCTCTTTGCAAATCCGCTCATTGTCCTTGTTCTCATAGCAGATTTTTATGACATTCTACAAGCAGCTTAAAGCCAAGTTACTCAAGAGTGTCAGTTCATTTTATTCCATCTGTTTGTATAGGAGAAGTGTGAACTGATGTTACCTTTGGTTTTATCTGGTCTAAATCAGGATATATTAGGGTTTTAGTTCTGTTTGTTCCTTGAATGGATAAATAGTCTGATCCATTTATATGTTCTTGAAAGCTCATTCAAATCAGTTTGGATCTGAGGAAGTGTTTGTTCATTAGTTCAGTCCTGTGGTTAGATTGTCGCACTCTTACTGGTAGTCTCCCAGTTCAAGTCAGCTCTCCTACACAAAGCCAGCTGGGTGACCTTGGGCTAGTCACAGCTCTCTTGCTGAGCTCTCACAGCTGCACCTAGCTCATAGGGTGTCTGTTGTGAGAGAATACCAGAAGGTTTGTCAGCTGCTTTGAGTCCCCTTAAGGGTGAGAAAAGCAAGATGTGAAGCCAAGTCTCCTCCTTCTCTTACTTCATCTGAAGGCCATAGGAACTGAGAGAAGGTGTATCAATTTAGAGAATGCCAAAATAGTGTTTGGTTTACGAGAATAATGGGTCTTTCACTTCACTGCTGGAAGTGAAAACTTTCCTTTTCAGCCATGTGCCCCATACTGTGTTTGACTTCTCTTACATGGTAAGCAACATAACATAAATTTAGCTCAAGCCATGTCTCCCTCCCAGTAAGAGGCATTTACCACTTCCTGGACCAACCCAACCCATGAAGGGCAAGGGGACAGGTAGTATGCAGAACATATAAAGAGATGTCCGACATAAATTTTCAGACATAATTATTTTCTCTACACCATCTATTTTTCTCTACAGCATCCTTTCTTTTTACAAATAGTTTTGATAACAAATTTATTTTATTAATTTCAACTACTTATATCCTATCCTTCGTCCTAAGGTCCCAGGGTTGGTCCCAGCATTTAATAAAAATAATACAAACAGAACACATACCGTATTTTCCGGCGTATAAGACGACCCCCCCAACTTTCCAGTTAAAATATAGAGTTTGGGATATACTTGCCGTATAAGAAGACAACACCTGGCATATAAGACGACCCCCGACTTTTGAGAAGATTTTCCTGGGTTAAAAAGTAGTCTTATACGCCAGAAAATACAGTACTTTAAATACAGTATACAGATTAAAGATTTTCATCATCTGTACCACCACCACCACCATTTATCCTATAGGTGAGCAATTTAAGCAGTATAAAATGAAAAAAAGACAGGACGTCCTTGCTGGCCAATCTTATAGAAAAGTCACAGACCTGCCTGTTCAGATTTAAAATTTTGGACTGTCGATAATGTTACATGCACTAATGCCAATCTATTGCCTAGCAAAGAAGTGTGATGTTTCTAAAACAAAAAAAAACTTTGGCTCCTTTAGGGTTAAATGAGGAATTAGGGTTTTTTTCCCCTATTAAATCCATCTTTATTGTATTTTTAAAATTTATTTTAATAATTGTATTATATGATATATTTTATGTAGCCCCTGAAGGTTTTCATATCAAAACACGTTGGGCTTTTGTGTATAATGAAATTGGAGTCTTACAAATATTAGTAGGTTTGTTTAGATTTTTATACTGCCCTCTACCAAAATACCAGTGCAGTGAACAAATGAATATAAACAACAAATAAAACATTTAAAATATATTCTAAGTAATAACATAGAATCTGAACAGTAACGTTTAAAATCTAAAAACATAAAAATCTATATAAACTATAAAATCAAATTATTTACATCTGGGCCCTATTCTTTGGTATCCTGGGACTTTGGTCTTTCCTCTGCTGCCCTCTTTTGCATTTCCTTCTAGATGCTGCCTGTTTCTTGCAGGATTGTTGTTGCATATTGTGACTGTAATTATGATAAGCTGCCTAGGTGATGCGTATCATCTAGCAGAAGGATTAGGTAATACGTTGGAAATAGCCCATGCAGAGAGATACATTGGATGCAAGCCTGTGTAGAATTTTAGATGAAAGGTTTCTGTAGCTAATTGAGATTACTGTAGAATCCAAGTTGAAATTTCATTAAGTGGATTAAACAACCCACTGTTACTGCAAAATGACTGTTTTTGATCTGTGACATTTTATATCTTTCATGTCTTCCAAAAAAGTCAGGGATGCACATTATTTTCCTTTTTACTTTCCTTATGACACTCACTGCTTTTCCATGGCCAAATTGAGTTTCAAACTGGGTTCACCTAGGTCCTACCTCAGCACTCTTAGCAACTTGAATTGTCTTACAAGAACCTCATCAAGATCAAATGTGCCTACAGTACAATTAAGATAATTGATCAATGTATTTTGAAGAAGCTTTAGAGAAAGTGGATGGAAGGACTGCCAATTCTGCCCAAGCACAATTGAGAAGCTGTTAAAAGGCTCTCAGGAGCTGATGGCATATGTACTTCCTGGGCAAGGTTTCTGTTCTTCTAATTGTTAAAGTTGCATAATAAAATTAACAGGAAACTGCACTAAAAGAATGTAGGCATACTAAAGCAAGCATATTCTGAATATAAACTCCGTATTTATCTGGTATATCCTGGTGAAGCTTGATTTGGTGTGGTCCCTCTCAAGTTGATGCTTTCTTATAGATGAAGCCCTCACGGCCACTGTGAACAGGAGATTTCGGCTGTGTGGGGGAGCGCAGCTGAATTACAGCTAGTGCGTACAGATTAAATGCAAAGAACAAGTTGTTCTGAGGTTTAACAGAGATCTTCTTTCAGCCCAGTCTAATTTCGTACACTGTGAATAAAGGGCCTGACCTCTCTTGTCTAGGGCTTGTCATACTTACCAGGACACAACTGCATTCTTGCTTATGAATGTCTCTGATCCAGTAGGCTGAAGAGCATCAGGTTGATAAGAGGGTGCATTAACATCTTTTGGTGTGGAATAGTTGTCATGCCGACATTCAAGTCCATTTCATAACAAGAAGTCCTAGGCCCTTGGACGGTAGCCCTTGAAAACACTGCACAGTGATCAGGACAGCTGGAGTTCTGAAAAGGATTTGCACTTGGGATCTCAGACGGAGGAAGGGGGACTGCTCAATTCCTGTACTCTGGGGCAAACAGCTTCATTTGTGGACTATCTTTCTACAGAGAGATGCTTTACAACTCAAAATAAACAGATCACAGGAGTTTAAAATAATAGCAGGATATTAGCAAACAATAAAAAAGCAATTTCACTGATTGGAACGCATCATTAGAAAAAGCAAAGGCATCATAAGCAAAAATACGGAAAGTGTTAGGAACATGCAAGCTAAATCTCTTTTTCCTCTAAGAAACCTTATAAAGTCTGCCTGCCTATAGCAATCCTAAGTGTATCACAGCAAATGCCCCAGGAATTCAAGGTTAAGGTACACTTGGGTTGATACTGGAAAATTTGGGGGTGAGGAGAGGACCTCTCTATTCTGTTTTTTGACTGACAGGAGAATTACATGGAGCAGAAGTACTTTCCAATCAGATAATTGATCTTAGGCTGATTGGATTCCAAGGCAAACTGGGAATAAGTTGAAAACTTGAGATCAGGTTATTACTGTTTTAAAAAAATCCATGGCTAGATTTTGGTTAATTTAGTTTTAGATGTTTAGGAGAAAAATCTGAAGGCAATAAGATTGATTTTGATTAATTTAGCTTAAAGGGAAGAATATGAAGGCAACACCCTGAAAAACAGTTAAAGAGTAAAATTAAAGTACCAGTCATTGATGATTCTTTCCTGTAGTAGTTGTTGCATCATTGGAATTAAAGTTAAGGAAACTGTAGGAACCTAAATTATGTTTTCTTGAGATATGTTATTCTTGCAGTGTGTCAAACAGAACCGGGATTAGTAGAACTACATCTGATCCTCAGGAAATAACTGGAAACTGTTCCCTTCGAACGACTGATTTAGATGATCTATTGAATACTGTAGTTGCGTGTTTTGCATATGTATGTGAATGAAGTTGGATGGAAGAGATAGCGATATCGGGTGGAATTAAAGTCACAGAACTTTCTGATGCCTGTATACAGTATGTGCTATGCTTATTGCTGTCCTACCTACCATTACACTGTGTCCTGTAACATCTTAAAAGTTCAAACTCTGCATTATGGAGCACTTAACACTGGCTTAGCACTTGCTTAGCTGTCCTCTCACTTAGCTCAGGAGTAGGAGAGCTGTGAAGGTGTGCTGTGCAAATGTCCTTTCTGTGGACTCTGTCTCTAGATTTATTCTCCCGTGTTCTAAAACCCTTCCTTCGAGGGAGCAAAAGAGATCACCTCACAGCTATGGCTACTCAAGCCTTGATCATCTTCAGAGGTGTGTTGTCAGGTATCCCTGTCAGTGGATTTGAGGCAAATTTCCACACCGATCTAGGTCTTGTTGGCTGTTCCTGTGTAGCTGATTGTTCTATGAAGATGTTTATTTCTTACTCTGCTTTTAGGTTTTTAGTTTTACTGAGTTGAAGTAAAAGCATCATTTACGTTGTGATTTCTGCTTTTTTTCACCTTGTTTTATTCCTTGTGTTGAAAAATTTAAGCCTACAAAGGATTATCTTATTGCAAAATATTTTAACAGTGATGAATGTCTCTTGTGAGGAAACTTTCTAGTCTGTCATGGTATTGGAGTTATGATGGCCATCTTCCGGTCCCTAATTGCAGAAGTTGAGCATAATGCTACTTCCATGTTTTTGTTAGGAAATCCATAGTGTCAGCATTGAATACTTTAATAAGGTGGCTTCAGGACCTAATTATTGGTTGATGTTCATTAATAAGGAGCACAAGGTAAAGCAGGGGTTCTTAACTGAGAGTCGGTCAAAAGATTTCAGGGGGTCCATGAGCTTGAATTGGAACAAAAAAAGGTTAAGAACCCCTGGGCTAAAGGATTTGCCCCAGTTCTATTCTGTGAAGAGAGATGCAAGGAATTCATAGAGCTTCTATGCAAGTTCCTGCCCATCCAAGTATCCAGGGCCTTCCTGCCCGCTTCCTGCTTCTAGTGTGTTTGAAGAGGGTTGTTATTTTTTAAAAAATGTCCCTACAGTTCTGGCAATATGCTCCTCAAATTTTACTTTTATTTTTCTTACGCTGTCTCTGCGTTTCTTCTCCGAAACCTTCTCCTCCTTTTCTTCTTTCGGACATCATAAATAAGATATGTACCAACAACAGCATTAAACGCTTAGGGAAACATAAACTGATTATTGCAAGAGTGGGTTCAAAGTAGTTTAATCTTAAACTTGTAAAGGTTTTTCATACAATTAAGGATTAAGTCTGATGGTGATCAAGTAATATGTAACTGATATTTTTTAATGTAACCTTAGGCTTGGTTATCATCTCCTAGTGAAGCATTCCAAAATCTCAGGATTAAAATCTCTGACCACGTAAATTAATGCTGGTCCAGTATGTTAGGTGTTTTTCCACAGAAAATGATGATTTTGGGATTCTTAAAATAGAGCCTACCAACATGTTGATACTAAGCTTTGTTAGATGCTATTAAGCATATTACCAACTGTAGGTTGTTGAGTGTATAAATACAGTGATGCCCTTTTAAGGAAAGCTTAAGCCTTAGGTGCCTCTTTGATTTAGTAAACATGCTATTTGGTTATGATTTTGAATTATATTCCTCCTACGCGCAGAAGTTTGTCCCTGGATTAATAACGGTAAGCCATTAGGTCAAGAACACAAGCTTATCAAAATGTAAGTTTGTAATCACATTAATGAAACATGTCAGATGTCTAACCAGAGAATATTACAGTTTATATCTCAAGACAAAGGAAATCTTTATTACATCTAAGAAAGTTTGGTGTGGAGCTTGCCAGAGGGTACTGAAAATTTATGAGAAATATTTATTTGGGAGGATAATTACTCCTTTTAGGTTGCTGGGTCCCTTGATGTTTGCGTAATGCTGTTGAATGAGCATGTTATAAAACATTATTATTAGATTATTACTGTCAGGGCTGGAAGAATTTTGGTCAATGTGGAGAAGTAAAAATGTCCCCTCCTGCGCATTTCGCCCAAGAGCGTGGAAACTATCCAGCTCCCCACCAACCGCTTGATCAAATTATTTGTCTGGCTTCTAGATTTATTTTTTTTTCAAAATCATAGTCATAACAAAATCCAGTTTTAGAAGAAACAGAGGTCTCTCCACTTTTTCATAATTGCTGCTGCCACTGTTCCTTTCTGGGAGTGGAGAGCGATCTCGCTGTGACACCTGTCATTCCATTAATCACCAGGGTTGATCTGGCTAGCTAGGCGGTTGTCCCCTTCCTCCTCCTCTGCTCCATGTATGCAAGCTGTGTCCTTGGTAGGAAAGGGCAACCATCCTAGATAGGAGTATACTTTGTTCTTTGGCTAAATGACTTCCCTGCTAGAACATACGGACCGACTGCAGTAATATCTATATACATTTCTTTTTAAAAAAATGTGTGAGTTTATAGTCAGCACTTTATTACTGCTCATGCTGCTGCAGTAGCTCAAACTCATCTCTGGACAGAAGCCAAACCAAAATAGAAAAAAGCCCTTTGCAGTCCTTCTTAGAACTTGCGCCCAAAGAACCTAAGAACCTAAGACAGCGGTTCTCAACCTTCCTAATGCCGCGACCCCTTAATGGAGTTCCTTATGTTGTGGAGACCCCCAACCACGGAGGCGGAGCAGCTGGGAGGTGGGAGGGAAGGGCAGCGGGAGACTCGTCGCGACCCCTCTGAAAGGGTAATTCGACCCCCAAAGGGGTCCCGACCCCCAGGTTGAGAACCACTGACCTAAGAGGATCCCTGCTGGATCAGGCCACAGCCATCTAGTCCAGCATCCTGTCCCACACAGTGGCCCACCAGTTGCTCATGGGCATCTCAAGTAGGGGAAAGGGCAAACCTCCTCCTTCTCCCGAATTCCAGCAAGAGGCCTTAGAGGCATCCTGCTTGTCTTGCAAATACCGTTATAGTTGGAAATTGAAATGGGCTTGCCGTGCACTGCAGGGTGAGGCCACAGCCATGTTTAGAGTGTAATAATAAACGCCAAACCTAGCTGTTAGCCAGGATGAACACAGGCTGGACAGCCAGCTACCGTGATTTTTAGGGTCTTCTCGGTCTGAGCCAGTTTGGTCTTGTGGTTAGAGAGCGTAGTCTTTAGTGGAATAGTGAGAAAAGTGGAGTATAAAAATCAACTCTTCTTCTGGTTACTGGACACCTGATAAAAGGTTGTGTCTTTCAGTGATGGCTCTCTCCCTGCTTCCAAAAGCTTGAAAATTTAGTTGCCCATTACATTTACTGCTCTACTGTTGCTCCATCTATTTTTTTTTACTGGATCATCTTCAAGACAAAAAAAGGCTGTACGTAAAGGCTGTGTAGCAGACTTAATACATCCCTGGTTATGATTTGCTGTGGATAATGGAAAAACAGAGGGAAGGGTTTCTTTTGTGGGTGGTATCATTAGCATAGCAGAAATTCAACTTAGCCTTGTCTGGTGAGAAGCATTACATACACTTTCTGTCTTTCCATTTGCTAGGAACATTAGGTCCATTATTTTTTTTCCCTTCTCTCCCTTTTTAGGTATCTCATGCAGTTGCTAAGCTCATATTAGTTAGCTTCCACTGGCAAATCTCAGAAATATTGGAAAGGTAAGTCTTATGTTCAATCTTGTTTGACCGTTTTCTGTGCCAAAAATAAATACAAAATAGCATTTCTCTTGTTCTTAGTTTGTCAACATACAGTATCTCTAAGACAGCAAGATATGTTTAATGTATCGCAGGGGGAAACAATCATTTTACTTACCTTGTCCTTTGGTACTGTTGAGTATTTAAATCATGTTCAACTCTTTGTGAAATGTTCATTCTTTCTGTATGTATCAACAAAATCAGAAGGAACAGACTTCCTATGTATTTGGCACTGAATATTATAAAATTGTTATAAAGTTGTTGAAAGCAGATATATGTGTAAGATGCCCATTGAATTTTATGGTGGCCACTGAGGAAGACTCTTCAAGGATCAGAACACATCTGGCCATCCAAAAGGATTTAAAATACGCTCCAGAACTGTGACTGTCCAGAAGGATTTGAGACAGCCCTACACTGGGACTGTGTACATTTCTCTGGAACAGTTTCTGTGAACATTTTATATTTTGGGTTTTGCATATCTTTTTTAAGAGAGTAAATATTTGTAATAAGTTTTTTTGTTTGCTTATTTAAAATTCTTTCGCAATTTGTTCATTTGGGAAGATTATTTGTGTTTGTTTCGGTATATCTTAGTTGAATCTCTGTAACTGGGTTTTCATTTGGTTTTTCTCAACTCTTTGTGACCTCATGAACCACAGCATATCAGGCTCTTTGGGCCTCTCTTTTCTCCCAGAATTTGCCCAAGCTCATGTTCGTTGCTTCCATAAAACTATCTATCCATCTCAAACCTCTGCCGTCCCCTTCTCCTCTTGCCTTCGATCTTTTCTAGCATCAGGGCCTTTTACAGTGAGTCCTGCCTTCTCATTAAGTGGCCAGTTAGAGCTTCAGGTTCAGTATTTCTCCTTTCGGTGAACAGTCAGGGTTGATTTCCTTAAGTATTGATAGATTTCCTTGCATTCCAAGGAACTCTCAAAAGTCTTCTCTAGCACCACATATTGAAAGCATTGATTGTTCAGTGCTCAGCCTTCCTTGTGTCCGAACTCTCACAGCCATACATTACAAGTGAGAAGACCATAGCTTTGGCCATACAGACCTTTGTTGGCAAGGTAATGCCTCTGCTTTTTAGTATGCTGCCCAGATGCAGCATAGCTTTCCTCACGAGAAGCAAGCTTTTTTTAATTTCATGGCTGCAGTCACCGTCTGTAGTGATCTTTGAGCCCAAGAGTAGATCTGACACTGCTTCCATTTCCCCCTCCCCCATTTGCCAGGAAGTGATAGGACTGGATAGCATGGCCTTCATTTTTTTTCATGTTGAGCTTCAAGCCAACTTTTGCATTTCCCTCTTTCACTCTCATTAAGAAGCGCCTTAATTCTTCTGCACTTTCTGCCATCCAAGTAACGTGCCAAGTGAGCCCCAAAGGAAAACATGAGCAGTGCCCCACAACACCCAATAATCTGAGCTTGAGTCTACTCTAGCTTTTTCCTTCTCACATTTAGTATTGGCTCCAGTGTGTGCATACATTGGGGGATAACTTTAATAAGTGTGTGCACAGAACTACAACCTTGGTAGCTTCTCAGCTATCATTAGTTCTTCACATGGCTTCATTACTTCAAGCCCTTCCTTCTGTTCCACCAGCCACAAGGGGTGCCATCCATCACTGATTTCCCATAAGTTCTTTTTTGGGGGATCCCAAATGTGTAATTAATGCAAAGAGTAATTTAGTGGACTCATTGGTAGGTATGACCTAGTGAATCCGATTGTGTAGGATGCAATACAAAAGAAGACACTTTGGGGTTAAAGGGCATGTTATAAACGCAAAAATAACAGCAAAGACAGCTTTATTACATTTCATTTCGTAAATGCAATAGAAGTTCATTCGAATAGTCGCATATTAGTCCACTTTATGTTACTTGCAGCTAAAAAGGTAATTACGAAAAACTGGAAAAATCATACTACATTGAATAAATCAGAATGGTATCTCAAATTAGCAGAGATGGCAGTCAATGAATTTATTGCATCACAGTACAGAGAGACGAAAGGGTATGTAATAAAATGGATATAAGGTGGAATTAGAAATGTAAGAAAACCACAAAAGGAGCTAATCTGTATGTAGTTGTTGATGATAGTTTTGTTTTAAGATTTTCTATCATTCTTATTTGGTTGGATTATGATTTACACATGTATTCCATAAATTTAGTAATAATAATAAAAAAGAAACTTAATAATAATTAATTCCTCCCCACCCCCGCCAATATATAACACCTTTAATACTAGATAACATTATTAATTTTAGCTGTCCCTTGGTGTTAATCTTTGATTTAATCTTGATACAGAGTTGATTACCTTGTTA
>MTQE01001141.1:4398037-4432575 GCA_014337955.1 Aspidoscelis marmoratus | reverse complement strand
TTTTTTTTTCTTTACTCTTTCAAACACCAACACTTGGAGCATCAATTTGTACCTAAAGCACATTGTGCTTCTGGGGTTAAGAACATACGAGGAGCCCTGCTGGACCAGGCCACAGCCCATCTAGTCCAGCATCCCATTCCACACAGTGATCCACCAATGGCTTATGGGCATCTCTACCAGAAGATGACAAAACCTTCACCTGCTCTCAAATCCCAGCGGATGGCCTTTGGAGGCCTCCTGCCTGTCTCCCCAGCCTAGAGGGCATCCATTCTAGTAGCCATTAATACTAGACCATTGTGATCTTTACTGAAGAATATTGCTCATTGGTTTGGTCTGAACAAAAGTGTTTTTGTCAGCTTTATACTTCATTTTTAAGGTAAGTAAAATAATGCCTTTTCCTGTCTTGGTGTGTGTAATTCGGGATAAACATAAGACGTTTCCAAGTGGAATCTACAGCTACATTTCATTCAATCCAAATGCGTGGCACTAACCAAGAATTTTAACTTTACATGCAGGCACAAGTCCAATTCTGTGCAGTTGCTAGTGGAAGCACGCGTTCAGCCTGCCTCATCAAAACATGTGAGTAACTGCCAGGACTGTCCTGATAGCTAAAATCCTTTCTGTAATCCTCTGTGTAGCTTAGAGCCATGATTTATTATAGAATATCTGCTTCATCGTAAGCTATCCTTGAGCTTATAGTCAGTATCAGAAGCCCTTTCAGTGATCTTGTACTGGAGGCCATTGGAACTATGGGTACTGTTATTCCCTTGTGCTCAGAGGTAGATGAAGAAGAAGAGATCAGAGATGTAGGGGAGGCCCTGCCCCTTCCAGTCTGAGAAAGATTTCCTGGATGTATACTCATCTTTCAGATGCCAGCTTAAAACCTCTCTCTTTCCTCAAGATGTACAGTGGTATAATTTAAGATCTAATACAGTATTTAAGTCGTCTTCCTTGTCTATCTGAGGCTGATAGCGATGTTGTCACCCCGTCCCTTGGTCTATTTATGGTTAATACTGCCATGCCTGTGAGATTACAAGGATTTTTGTTGTATTATTTATTTAAACTATAGTTTAAATAGTATTATTTAAACTATTTTTGAGTTTGTTGGCTTTATTTTAAAAAAAATTGTTGCCCCTTTTCTGCTTGATCCAGTGTCTGCTGGACAAGTGTCTTGACAATATACTGAGAGCATGGTTCTGCCATAAAAATATAAGAGGAACTCTGCTGGATCAAGCCACAGACCATCTAGCCCAGCATCTTTTCTCAAACACTGGCCCACTTGGTCGTATGTAGGCATTCATGGCCAGTTTCAACCTTATTTCTTGCAGTTTGGGGCTGTTCTTTCATGTTCCAGATTTCTTCTGAGAACCTATATCCATAAGCTTAGGTTCTCAGTAGAAATCTGGAACATGGCACAACAGTCCCAAAGCTGCTACAAATCAGAAAAAAAGCTCTCAGTTCCCTGCAAATGGCCTTGAGGGGCCTTAAAGAGGTTGGGTTTTTTCTCTTTAATCAAGAAGAAGCAGGTACTGTTTGCAGAAAATAAGGTTGTTAAAACATCTTGAAGGCATCAGATGAAGAAGTGATCTATAAATTGACTCCTAACTGGATTGATGGGGAGATACAGGAAGTTTAGCATGTTGAAATCTAAATTTTAATTTTGGTGCCCATCCCAAGGCCCTTGGATATAGGGTGAGACAAACACAGATTATATAAAAGTATGTCTGGGAAGCCTCTAAAATATCAAAATATAAAAACAAAGGCTAGACCAGTTGCTCAGCAAAGGGCAGGCTTGTTCTCAGGCCAAAGACACTGATTTGTGATTTGTCAAGACTGCTTTAGGACCATGCCATTTTCATATTGTATTAACTGTGCATGGTGAAATATTATTTTACATAAACAGTTCTTATGGCTCTGAAATTATTTAAATCTCTATCACACTTGAAATAATAACCTTAAGATCCAAAGCCAGAATGTTAACTAACCCACTCTTGGCTAATAGATCAATGTAACCAATGCCATCCTTAATTTTAATATCTGAGATTACCTTGCATTGAGTTATGAATAAAAGCATAGTGATATGCAGGCTCCTGGGCATATGGGACTAGAGGCATATCTCTGAGCATTCAAGACAGCTGCATAACTTGCATGGCTTGAAGTATTTCATGCTTATCAGGAACAAAAGATTTTCACCTACTATACACACCATTAATGTATTGTTGGTTCTATAATGTTGCTAATTTCCTGTTGATGGCTTTGACACAGGTGTTACCTGCTATTAGGGCTTTAGGCAATATATTTAAAGCAGCTGTAATTATTTGTTCTTCTTTAGAGGAAATTTGTCAGTCTGAGGGTTAAATAATGTAGGGATTTCCGCTTTAAAGTACATCTACTGGTTTACTGGAATGCAGATAAGGTGAGAAAGGGAATTTAGTTGTCCTTGTTACTTACCTTCTTCCTGAACAAAGCCTGGAGAGAAATCAGTTAATTTTAATGACAAACACTGGCAACATGGAATAAACTGTCAGGAGCACTATAAGGGAAAGAACAGGATGAGGCCTTCTTAGTGATGGCTCCCAGATTATGGAATAGTCTTGAGGTACATCAGGCATTCTCATTTTACATGTTAAGGAGAGCAGTGAAGATACACCTCTTTGCCCTAGCCTTTAGTTAATTAAGGAAACAGCTTTTCCTCCTCACTTTCAGGTAGGGTTACAATATTTGGTTTTTATATTTTTATCCCCCTGAGGGGTGGGAAACATGCAAATAAATAAATAAATGGTGAGCAGAGGTCAAAACTGTTGTCACCTGTGACCTTGTCGTTCTTGGTCAAGAAAGCTCTGAGAAGGCACCCTGAAAAACAACAGAAAAAGTGTGTGAAGTTTCCTCTTGTTTTTGCTGTCGCTTCCCATCCAGAAGGAAACGCTGAAGAATTACTTCCCCGTTGATTTGGATTCTTCACTCCAAATGGCTTTCTAAGGGCTTGCAACTGTTAACTCTCAAGTTACACTTAACGGTTTTCTTGTCCGTCATTTTTTGTTTTTTTCCTCTTCCAAACTTAGGCCATGGTACATTCCTCCCAGCACTGTGCGGTGTGTATGCAGTTTGTCCGAAAGGAAAACCTGTTGTCTCTAGCTTGCCAGCACCAATTCTGCCGCAGTTGTTGGGAGCAGCATTGTACAGTGCTTGTTAAGGATGGAGTTGGAGTAGGTGAGCTCAGATCATTGCTTTATTTGAGACTTTTTTGTACCTTGGCACCTCTTCTGGAGCACCTCTCTGCATCTCCTCTTGACCACTTATTTGCTTGCAAACCTTTAAAAACCTCGTGCAAAAGAAGCAGGGGGGCCATGGGTAATGGGTAGTACATGCTATAGGATGCTGGCTATACTGGCATGAGATGATGGGATCTAAGAACACCTAGAGGGCCGTAGGTTCCTGTCTCAATATATAGGAGGCACAATTGCTCAAGGGTAAATTCCTTAAGTTGTATTTTTATTTTCTTCTGCCTTTTTTAAAAAAAATTGCTGTTTTGAAAATTACATGCTACGTCTTGGAGTATAGTCCTCAGCTCTATGTGCCCTGTTAGTTTCTACTCACATCTTTACTATCCATCCATACAATGAACTCGCCCAGAAATTTATCTACAGCATTGTTAAACCTAATAAATGTATCCTCTCAGCAGATACATTTGCACTATCGGTGTTGATCAAGTCATTTACACTTATAGGATTCAAATATTTATATACCGCTTCCCAATTAAAAATATAATCTTTATGTACCATAGAGAATGCAAACAGCTAAAATCATAAGAGTTATGTAAAAACATGATCAAAATCAAGGATGATGGAAGGAAGGAAACATTATCTTTGCTGGCTTTTTTTTCCCCAAAAAAGGAGTTTCCTGCATGGCTCAGGACTGTCTGCTCCGGACCCCAGAAGATTTTGTGTTTCCGTTGCTACCTAGCGAGGAGCTGAAAGAAAAATATAGACGCTACCTCTTCAGGGATTACATAGAGGTACCGCTTTCCTTTGGCACTAAGTGTTGTGCGCTTTTTAAATCAATGTTTTGGTAAACGTAATGCTTCCAGCTTTGTTCTGCCACATCAAGATGTAAGTTCTTCAGACCCTTAATTTAATTTCCTTATTTAAAAAACACAAAATCAACCCCTATGTTCAACTGTCACATGATACTATAAGTATGAAGATTTGAGCACTTTATCTGGTATTTTCTTAATATTTGAGAAAAACATTCCTGGTATATATCAATTAATTTTTGAATAAATATACAACCAACAAAAGCCCCTGAGATATTGATAAATGTACCAAGGAAGAAGGTGCTCAAATAGATTTTTTTAACCAATTCGGTTACGACAAAAAGGAGATTAAGGTATCGAATGATACATTTAATTTTTTTTTAATTCCCAAAATTTTCCAGTACTGCCTTACCAATAATAATAGATTAGACCTCTTTCATGCAGAAATTCAGAAGTGACTGTCCTGTCCCCCAGCTCCAGTTTAAATGCGCTTCTAATACATTATTTTGGTGGGTTACTTTGCAGAGCCATTTCCAGCTACAGCTCTGCCCTGGTGCAGACTGCCCTATGGTCATACAGGTACAGGAGCCCAAAGCCCGCAGAGTGCAGTGCAATCGGTGCAATGAAGTTTTCTGGTAAGAAAGTGAACGTGTCCTTTGGACTGAGGGTGGCAAGAGGCTTTGTGCATCCCTGGAGCACCTTATCCAGAAGTTGCATGCTGTTTGTTCAACACTGTGGGGAGCCCAGCGCTCTGCCTGTGGGTGCTTTTCTTTGCTGCTTTACCAACGTTTGGTTATGAGCAGTAGAGTTAATACAAAGTGGACACATCTTTCTCTTGCTTAAGTTTCAAGTGTCGGCAGATGTACCACGCTCCTACGGATTGTGCCACCATCCGAAAATGGCTCACCAAGTGTGCGGATGACTCTGAAACAGCTAACTACATCAGTGCTCACACTAAAGATGTAAGTGCGTGCATGGTGTGAAGATAGCCATATTCTTGTTTTCTCCTGCAGAGAAGCCTTAGTAAGGAAAGCAGCGTGGCAAGAGAACATAAGAGGAGCCCTGCTGGATCAGACCACAGCCCATCTAGTCCAGCATCCTGTCCCACACAGTGGCCCACCAATTGCCCATGGGCATCTCAAGCAGAGACAAGGGCAAACCTTCTCCTGTTCTCGAATCCCAGCAAGTGGCCCCAGAGGCACCCTGCCCATTCCTCCAGCCTGCAAGATGTACCTAGGCATCTGTTCTAGTCGCCATGATACATCTGTCATCCATAAATTTTTCTAACCCTTCCTTAAAGCCATCTAGGCTGGTTGCTGTTGCGAGGCTCCTCTTATGTTATCTTATGTTCTTCTGACCTGTCTGATGAAACACAAGCATCTGAGAATATCTCCCCATGCTGCTTTCCTTAAGTAGTTAAGTTCTTTGGTGTTATAAGAAGAAGCCAATGAAGTATTAAACCATTTGCCCCATACCTAATGCCCTTCCTTATTTCATTTCTTCCTCCATCTCATCCTCTCAGTCCTCATTCAGTAGTATCCACCAAGCAAACGAAGGACAAAGACAAAAAAGAGAAGACGATGGAGTGTGGGACAGAGAGAAAGAAAATCTTAGTCTGTTCACATACCCAATAAGATCTTAATTTTTCAGTGGTAATGCTCCATAGTGGTGGTGTGAGCAAAGCTCAGCCAGTGTGGTGAAACCCAGAGCTCCACAGCCAAGCACCCCTGTAGTCGATGCAGCATCCTTGTTCACTGGGGTTGATGCTGATCACAAAGCATCCTTTTGTCATATTGAAATATTTAATTGTAGTACATAGCCAGTTAGATCACTGATTCACAAGTACTTTTGTTTCCATAAGAAAGGATACCCAACTAAATGCCCAACTAAATGCCTTTAGCTTCAGTTTGCAGCAGAAACTCCATGTTTAACAGCTAAAAAAAGAATGCAACAGTTCTTGGACAATTATTAAAATAGTCATTATTTAAATGGTTTACGTTCAAATCTCCAGCGCGTAATCTACATGCTTCCACAGTCCCATTGGCCTTTAGATATTGGTTTAGCAACTCTAAATGTTAGGGAGAAGGAGATGTGTTTTGACCAAAAGGAGGTGAGACCAGGGCCCTTTCTGCACTGGGCCTTATTCCAGATTCTGTCTCAAGATAGGGACCTCCCAACCACATGCTGTTACAGACCATGGCAGGCTCCACCCTGACCCTGCTGTAATCTGCCATACCAGCATGTGGGTGGCAGGTCCCTATTCAGAGATATAATCCAGAATAAGAGCCAGTGCAGAAAGGGCCAGTGTCTCCAATGCAACCCGGTGGTCAGATTTTGTCATGGAATTCTTCCTATAATTGCAAGGAGAGCATGAACTTAAATTCCATAAGTTCAGAGGTGGGGCAGGGATGACTCATTTTGTGCCATAGTTTTGCCATAATGTGGCAAGGAGGCAAAAGCAGTTGTAGAGCATGGGAATAGTTCTGTAGGTGGGAGAAGAACGTGCTTCACAGAAGTCGTAATACAGCCATCAACACCCCCACCACCCATTATGAGACTATTAAGTCCTCAGCTGTATGTTTTCTGGCTACCACTCTGTACCAGAGTGTTTCATCCCTGCAAAAGGCTTATTCTGCAAGCCCAGAACAAAGGGATGGTAGGTGCTTTACTATATACAGGAATAGTATAGTTGCTTGACAGGGTTTACCTGGTTATTTAAAAAAAGGGGGGGAAAGCAAGTCAGAAAGCATTAAGACTAGGAATGGGGTTTTTTGCATTCAATTTGTATTTGATCGAATGTAAGAAAATTTGTATTTGTTCAAGTAGATCCCCTTCAAATGTGGTAGGATTCTATGCGATACAAAAACATTCATATGACTATCCATAACATATCTGCTCTGAAAGCATCCAGTCTCCCCTGAATCCACTTTGAATCCACTCTCAATCCATGTCAAATGCAGTCTGGATCCATTGCAGATGTGACTGGCACGGCTGCTTTCCCACCTCCCAGGTTCACGAATGTTCCAAAGCATTCGTACGAATACGAATGTCAATGTACGGATGTCGTGACATTCAGTTCACATACAACTGTCCAAATTTGTATGAATCTGTACGAATGTTGAATGTTACGAATATTCATGCACATCTCCAGTGCTGAAGGGGAGGGTGTGAAGTGAGTGGGAAAGTTGATGATTAAAGATCCTGTAGATTGGAATAACAAGCCTAATGGGGAAGCACATGTTGCTTTCTCATACCAAGTCAGTCCATTTCACCATCTAATCCTGTAGGGTATAACTAGATTGATAGTGGCTCTCCAAGATTTCAGGTAAACGTTTTCCTGAACCCTTTGTTTCGTATCTGGAGATGTCAGAATTCTGACCTTGGTGCCACCTGCAGGCACTGAGCTGTGGCCTTGGAAGGAGAAGGAGAAGAGAGCTGTATCTCATCACAGAATGCAGCCTTTGCCCACCAGGAGTCCCAGATTCAGTCCTGAACCTTCTTGCCCCAAGCAGCAGCAGGAAGTCTTGCCCCACCTAGCGAAAATGTGAGAAGCTGCCACTAGACCGTAAGCAATACAGTCCACCCTTGTTATAGGCAAGGAATCCATTCTGGAAAACCCCCGTGAACGTGAACATTCACAAGTAACAAGGGAGGTAGAAACCGAGATAACTTTAAGAAAGGGTTAGACAAATTCTTGGATGACAGGTATATCAGTGGCTACTAGAATGGATCCCTGGGTACTTCAGGCTGGAGAGCGAGGCAAGATGCCTCTAAAGGCCATTTATAGGGATTTGAAGGCAGATAAGCAATTGGTGGGGCACTATGTGAGGTGGGATGCTGGACTAGATAAGCTGTGGCCTGATCCAGCAGGCCTCCGCTTGTGTTCTTATGTAAAACTCCGTCTCACCTGAAAAGAAAGATGGGAAAGTGGTATTCCGTGACGTTGCCTCACAACTGAGTTCAACCATGTGTGGATGCTAAAGCCTCTACAGTCCCACTTGAATGGATTCATAAAACTTGTGTGCATATATAGCTATACTTGGGTACGTGGACAAGCATTGACTGCGGGTTGAGTAATTTTCCTAAACGTAGGAAGGGAAGAGTGACATATAATTACATAAAGCAAGAAGTGTGAGTCAAAGGCATATTTATGTTGGTCAAATTTCCTCTTTTTTTTTCTACTTTCAGTGTCCAAAGTGCAATATCTGTATTGAAAAGAATGGCGGCTGTAATCACATGGTGAGCTCATCTTAACAGTATTAGAAGTCCATTACATAACCTTTCCCTTTCAGATAACTCTGTTTGCCCTTGCTAATATCTGCCTTTCTCTTTTGTCTCCACAGCAATGTTCAAAATGCAAGCATGGTAAGTAGACAACATCAGACATTTCTGTCTTGGGCAAGATGATGATCATGATGATCGTGATGATGACTGACATAAAACAACAACTACTATTATTGTTGTTGTTGTTATCCCTAATCCATTGAAGCACACTGGTTAACAATATATAGTAAATCTTCTGCTAGGCTCTTCATTACTTGCACAGTGAGAGAGATTCCTCTTGCTCACCAGGAGGAAATGACCACATGTGCTTTGTGCTCTGACTTGTCCCTTGCTTACCTCTTTCAGACTTCTGCTGGATGTGTCTGGGCGACTGGAAGACTCATGGCAGCGAATATTACGAATGTAGTCGGTACAAAGAGAATCCTGATATTGTAAACCAGAGTCAGCAAGCACAGGCCAGAGAGGCCCTTAAGAAGTACTTGTTCTATTTTGAGAGGGTAGGAGACATCTTCTTGGCTACTGCCTGCAGTAGCCTTTTCATACACTCAGCCTTGTGCAAAGGTCAATGCTAACCATTTCTTATGAGCAGACACAGGATGAGATATTTTGTAGGCACAGGCTGACATCTTTCTTCAAGGTTACTTTGGAGATGCAGACTGCTTTTCAGAGAATCTTTGCCACCCACATAATGGAATGTTCCTTATTGAAGCCAAGAGTACTAACCTTCCTTAAATCTTCCGACATTCGGTTGCCTTCACCCTCTCTCTGTGATAATGGCTTTCTCTTCTGTAGCTCTGTTATCTCCTGCATCAGAAATAACTTAAAAGCACCTCTCAGGGTTACTTACATTTACATAAGAGAAGCCCTGCTGGATCAGACCACAGCCCATCTAATCCAGCATCCTGTCTTACAGAGTGGCCCACCATTGCTTCTGGGCATCTCAAGCAGAAGAGAAAGGCAAAATGTTTACCTGCTTTCAGATCCTGTGAATGGCCTTTAGAAGCATCCTGTCTGTCCCTCCAACCTGGAGGCGGTACCTAGCTATGCATTCTAGTAGCCACTCATAGACCTGTCCTCCATTAATTTATCTAAGCCTTTCGCAAAGTTATCCAGGCTGGTTGTGGTCACCACCTCTTCTGGTAGTAAATTCTATAAACAGAAGACACTCTAGGTGAAAAAATACTTTCCCTTGAGGGTCATAACTCTCCTGCCCATCAGCTTCATAGATTGGCCCCTGGGTTCTAATGTTATGTGATAGAGAAAATAACATTTCTCTACTCATATTTTCCACACTATGTATGTTTTTATATACTTCAGTCAGGTTACCTCTTAAACACCACCTTTCAAGGCTGAAGAAGCCCAGATGTTGCATCCTGATTTCATAAGGAAGGTATTCTGGTTTAGGGGCGTGCACAAATTCATTTTTTGCATTCGAATTTGAGTCAGTTTGAATATTTGATTTGATTCAAACTTTAAAAATCCAGATTTTCAAAAATCCAATTCGAATCCAGATTATCCGGATCTGTACTTTAAAAATCCAATTCGAATTTGAAAATACAAATGCTAGAAACATTTGTATCCAATTTTCGCAAATAAACACAGTATTTGGATCTATTCAGTCAAATCGTTCACAAATCCATATCCAAAATTAGACTGAATTTGCTAATTTGATCTTCGAAAATCTGATTCGAATTCTGAGTGTCAATATTTGATGGATTCGAATCAGATTTTTTAATATTTGTGCACATCCCTATTCTGGTTGCCCTTTTCCACGCTTTTTCTTTTGTAATCTGAATGCATCTCCTTCCACACACGGTATTGCCAGCAAGATTTGTTAACTAAGAAGTAATAATTTGATTTTAAATAACAGTTTTAACATGATATAGATGCATAAAATTATACACATCATGGTTAAGTTTTTCTCCTTTTCCCAAAGTACGAGAACAAATGAAGCTGGATCTTGGAAGAATCAGAGCAGCCAAAAGTACCTATTTATTGTGAGCCAGTTTGGTCTAGTGGTTAGGGAGCTGGACACTTATCTGGGAATACCGGGTTCGATTCCGCCCTCCCCCATGAAGCCAGCTGGATGATCTTGGGCTAGTCACAGCTCTCTTCTGAGCTTTCACAGCCCCACCTACCTCACAGGGTGTTCTGTTGTGGGGAGAAGAACAGAAAGCTTTGTCAGCCACTTTGAGTCCCCTTAAAGGGGTGAGAAAAGCGGGGTAGAAAAGCCAAATCTTACTATTATTATTATTATTTGCACAACACATAGTTAAACATTGAATCAGCTGTCGTGATTCTCCTGAAGGTCATCTGTTCTGTTCATGGTGATCTGTACAGTTGGGTTGGCTGTTGTACAATAGGCTGCCACACCAGGTGAGCCACTGGTCTGATCTAGCAGGGCATTTTTACAGGCATTTGTAAAATTCCCATTGCAGAAGTGAAAGTCTTTCCCACCTGTGGATGGGTGGAACTGTGTATCTTGGTTGTGAATTAAGTGTTATAACCAACTTTTATTATTTTGGAAAAGCATAGTTGATAAATTATATATAACCAGTATGAATTAAAAATCTTGTTTTTTCTCAGTTTCTGATTTCAGGGAATTAAACTGTGAGCTGGATACGTACTGCTTTTCTACATTTGCATTCTAAAAACACAGAAAATGTTGCTATTCCAGGAAATGCAGTGTTTAAAATGTAGCCAAGCACACATCCAGCTTCTCAAATGTCATTGTCCTCTGAGATTACTGAGAGGGGGTGTTAACAGAAATGTAATTGTCTTAAGCTTTCTGAAATTAACTGCATAAAAATAATTCAAGAACATTAAAAAATACGCTGTGTGCCTGTTCTAAAGCTGAAAGAACTGAAAGTTAGCGTGACCTTTTGGTGTGGGATGTCTTTTCCCTCCCTTGCATTTCTGTTAATCTGACACCTTATTCTCCATTTTTACAGTGGGAGAATCATAACAAAAGCTTACAGTTAGAGGCCCAAACATACCAGCGAATTCAGGAGAAGATTCAAGAGAGGGTGATGAATAACTTGGGAACGTGGATAGACTGGCAGTATTTACAGAATGCTGCAAAGCTACTAGCTAAGGTGAGTATTTCTTGATATTGATTGCAAGTCACCTTTATCCCTGAACCAAAACAAGATTGAACCAGATTGGAAAGCAGTAGTTGTTGAGATCTTGAGGACTTTAAGTGGTAACCGGGAGCTCATATCAAAGAAGCTTTTATATTATGTTGGTTAGTATTCCATGTTAATCGCAGCTAGGGGTTCATTTCATATATCCAAAGTAGATTAGCTATCCACTGCCAAGCTGTACTTGTACATTTAGGTGGGTCAGGATGACCTTTTGATCTTACTAAGCGTAGTAGAAAGTCATAGTTACTAAATTTATGTAACCACCCATTAAATGAAGTTCTCTTGGCAGTATATGAACAAATTAAAAACCAGAGAGCTGGGCAGAACGATGAATAAAAAGATCTTCACCTGGTATCTAAATGCATATAGGTATGATGCCAGGTAGACCTTTCTGGAGAGGCTGTTCCCTTGTGACCAACACCTTAACTTCACTTTGTAGGGGATGCAAAAGTTTCTTTTGCAGATCTTAAAGTGTGAATAGGGGTGCACAGTACCAGGCACTCTTGCAAATAACTTTCTCCCAAAAGATTTAGGGCTTTAAAACAGCACTTTGAACAAGATCTGGAAAGGCACTGCAAGCCAGTGTGGTCAACAAAGCACTGGCATGATTTGTTCAAAGCGCCCAGTCCCTGTTAACACCTTTACATCACTCATCTTGACTAGCTGGAGTTCCTGAACTGCGTTTAAAGGTAGCCCCATGTACGACCCAGGGCAGTAGTCTGGCTGAGAGGTTAGTAGAGTGTGAGTAACTCTGGCCAAGCTATTCTTGTCCAAGCTATTCTCACACAGTTGAGCTGCAGCTAATAGAAGGCACTCCAAGCCACTGAAGCCTCCATTGACATGCCTGGTTGGATGAGCATCTCCAGCCTACAAATCTGATCCCTCAGGGGAGATCCAGCTCCCATCTGTGAACAGCAGAATATCACTCCCTTAAATTCATGAATCACTAGCCAAAAGTAGTTCTGTCTGGACAGAATTCTGGTTTATTTGCCCTCATCTAATCTATTACAATGACCAAGCACTGATTTAAGATATCTAGGATGTTCTGTGGGTCTCACAAAAGAGAGATATAAAACTAGGCATCATCTGCATACTTATGTTGCTACCCCCTGCCCCGAGACCTTCATGTATAGGGCGGGATAAAAATGCAAATAAATAAATGAACGCTCACCAAATGACCTTCCACAATAGTTTCATGTAACGTTGAGTGACATTGGAGAGGGTAAAGTATATAAACCCGTGAACCCCCAAAAGATAATTGCCAAGAGGTTGATTGGCGTTTTTCCAGCACCACCTTCTGGAATTGATTGTCCTGGTAGGACCAGAACCAAAGCCAAGTAGTACCCTCACCCCTGAATCCTTTAAGTCTTTCCAGAAGGATATCTCAAGGGTAGGCTTCTTTAGTAGTGGCCAAACTATACCTTCTTTAAGGGATGTTGGTACCACTCCCTCTTTTAGTGAAGTATTTGTAACCTCCTAGATTAGATTGCTGCTGGATCTAATCAGTTATGAAGATCAGGATTCAGGGCTACAAGGGGTGGGACATACTTGACCAACCTTCTTGTCCATGCCCTCAGTATCTAACAGCTTGTAACTCAGACAATAAAGCTGGATTGTACAGAGATCTGTATACACTGCATTAATTGTAGAGTTCAGGACATGAGAAATCTGAGAAACGTGTCTAGAACATGTCTAGAAAAAATATTACAGCATCCTATTAGAGGTTTTCCTGGATTTGTCAGGGCCAGAGTTTAATATTTCTGCTAGGTGACACTGAGAAAATGCAATGCATGTGTCTTCATTCCCTTGCGTTCCAGCTAGAATGCAATTGGCTTCCTTGCCTGGTTCTAGAGTGTCAGCGGCCCAAACTCTCTCCCAATTCCGGAGAGAAATAGGAGCTTGAAACCTTCAGGTATGGGGCGGGATAGAAATGTAAATAATAAATAAATAAATATGCAAGCTGCAAAATCTCCCAAGATCCTCAGGAGTCTATCAAGCTTGATCTGTGTCTAGCAGTTAACTAATTTAACTAATCTCCCGTCCTTGCAGAGGAAAGAAATTATTGAAGCTCTAAACTTTGACAAGAAATGATCTGCTTATGGCAGTGGCAAAGATGGTAAATCTCTCACTGTGAGGTCCTCCCATCCATTTGAAAATGTCAAATTCAGAATGTATTCAGAAACATGCAGGGATTCCTTGCTCACTACAGTAGCAAGAATTCCTGAGCCACACCTTCTAAGACCTATCTCAGTGTGGATGTTGAAGTCATACAAGGCAATAAGAGGATTTTAACTCTAAATCTGAGGCAGCTTTTGGCAGCATGTTGGGTCTTATGCTAACAGAATCCCCCTCTGTCCTGTGTATCCGATACAGGATGATATAGATTGCTGCTAGTTCCTTACTTGTATGTCACATTGTACTAGCCAACATGCTACTACAAGACTTGTGAAAAAATAAAAATAAAAAACTATGTGCACCAGATTAAGGGTGCGTCTGGACTTGCGCATCTGCCCAATACTGTGTAGCGGCAGCGCATTATGCAACCGATGCTTCAAATTTATCTACTGCAGAACGATGAGCACTCGCTCCGCAGTACCAGGTAAATTCAAATGTCTCCGCCAGTCCAGACAGGACAGCAAGAACAGTGAACAAGAGCTGAGCCTGCAGCTCAGCTCCCATTGGCTGCCCCATCCCACGTGCACCATGGAAGTATCGCTGCTTTCTCTGAGAACGTTGTGGGGAGACTGCTGGAGTCTGGGCAGCGGGTCATGACTTCGCTGCAGGTAAACTGCACTTCTTTCCCTAACAGCGGATAAATCCTAAGTGCCAAAACAGATTAAAAATTTCTTTCTTTTTGTTGTTGTTGCTCTTGTTTCAGTGTCGTTACACTCTACAGTACACATATCCATATGCCTACTACATGGAATCTGGCCCAAGGAAGAAATTGGTAAGACTTGTGATTCTGTGTCGAATAGAGTCCTAAAATCACTTTTTAAAAAAGAGAAAAAAAAAGGACATAGCCTCAAAGGAGAATTCTTTTGATCATGGTGGCGTTCACCTGCCCTGGAGCTCAACTTGGCTAGGTTGGAATAGAAGGCCATCACAGAATTTCCTCTGGAGCAGAAGTGTCAAACTCAATTTTTGCAGAGGGCCGGATTAAAAAAAAAAAAAAGTACTGTCAGGGCCAGAGGGTGTGGCCAGGGGTGTGGCTGGGGGCGTGGCTAGGGCACAGAGGAGGGCCTGGGGCGTGGTTGGGGGCATGGCTAGGGCACAGAGGAGGGGCGTGGCCGGGGCGTGGCTAGGGCACAGAGGAGGGGCTGGCTGTCCATGGCGGCGCCCGCGCACTCAGGCAGGGGAGGGTCCCGCCGCGCATTCGTTCGCCTCGCCTCGCCTCACCTCGCCTCCTTCGCGCCCAAGGAGGACAGCGGCAGTGGCGGCCGCGGGTAGCGGCCGCGGGCCGTATTAATACAGCCCGCGGGCCGCATCCGGCCCACGGGCCGTATCTTTGACATCCCTGCTCTGGAGCTTCACAGAAAAAGAAATGGCATGTGGACTGTGGATTGTGTGGCCCTCTGCACTGGGTCTTATTCCAGATAGTATCTCAGAATAGGGACCTGCCATCCCCATGCTAGTCTTCAGCAGGCCTCAGGTCTATAGAAGCTGAGGAATTTCACCCTCTAAAGGTAAAAATTCCTGGATCCTGGACTTATCTGAATGCTTCAAGATTATTAGAAGGAAAACAAAAGGATCTATTTATAGATTGTTAAAGCCTTGCGAAATGAAGAATTTTAGTCATTTCAATAACAGATATATTTTTATATATTATTCCTGTTGTCAGATCTGGGTAATATAGACAATAAGTATAAAATTACAAATGTACAGTATTTCCATAAATCTCAATACAGTATAAAATAAAGACAACATACAATGGCTCATTGTCAACAAGGATATAGCTGTGTGAAACTAGTCTTTGCAAACAATATGCAAGCACACATATGGTTCATGTAAACAGTAAATTTTGATGAGCCAATGATTGCAGTGCCATATGTGGAAATTCAATTTGGGCGAGTGTGAAACAAAGCTTAGAAAAGAGTGTGTAACGGTAACAGCTAGAGCAACTGTTGCGAATTGAAATTTGTTACAGCAGCCTCCCGGTGCTCATGTTTTGGATATCACAGGTCACTGTGTTCTGACTCTGTGCACCTATTGAACGTGCCTCAGGCTTGACCGCGCTACCTTGGCTTCCCTCAAATCCATATGGCAGTATGAACAGCAGCTGTAAGGGTTTCTCAGTTTAGCTGATATCGGGTGGTGTGAGGATGATGGGAGCTGGGTCCCTTCTTTTAACAGTCATTTTTTGTTTGATTTTTCAGTTTGAATACCAACAGGCTCAGCTGGAAGCAGAAATAGAGAATCTCTCTTGGAAAGTGGAGAGAGCAGACAGTTATGACCGAGGGGTGAGCAACACACTTTGCACCACTGGCTAGCTGTTCAACCATTGCAAGTAGAGCAATTACTCTTAAAGTAAAAAAGATCTTGCTGCTGAACCCTGAACAAAAATTGGGAGGAAGGAGAAATCAGGTTTTCTTGGAGTGAAGCAGAGGGCAGATGAGAAGACTAAGTATATTTCAGTATATTACAGTCAGGCCCTGTATCAGCTGCCAGTAACCACAGTTTCATTTATCTGTGGTGACCAGACCAGCCCCACCCTCCCCCCTTTACTGGTGCTTTTAGGCCTACCTGAGGCTTCCTGGAGGGCTGGGGCAATCAGAATAGCACGAAATCACACTCGAAATCCTGGGAATTTCACAGGGATCATGGGAAATCAAGTGTGATTTCCCAGTGTTTCAAGTATCCGTGGTCTTCGGTAATCATGGATATGGGGGTCCAACTGTATATGATATATACACAAAACACATGCCTTCCATCTGTTAGAAAATGTCAGCTGGGATGAAAAGAAATGGTCTTTGGATTTTAAGGGTTTGTCTGTAAGGGGTGGTTTTCTTAGAGAGTTAGATTTGGAAGAAAAAATTTAAAAGAAAAAACAAGGAGAAATGTGGGGGGAATCAGATTATGTTTGAAGACTACAGTAAGAAGAAATGCCAGACAGAAACAGGGCTTGAATTGATGGACAGAAGCCTTGCCTGGATACCTTGGAGCAGCTGCTTATGAACTGTTCTGCGATTCAGGGAGGGGAAGGCAAATTGGCAGCAGAAAAAAGGAGCACAAGAAGACTTTGGCATTCTTTTCTCCTGCCAGCTGGCAGGCAAAGGTGCAGAGGCTTCTGGGACCTTTTCATGATCATGTTTCCGATTGGAAAGAGAATTAGAAAAATGCCCTAGGAGTCTCTGTGCTGCTCTTTTTTCCCCTTGCAGCTTAAAAACTAGAAGGAAAGCAGAGGGAAAGACCCCTCCCCCAGTTACAATTAGGAAATTATACAGGGTCATCAAATCATGGATATTCAAGTCATGAAAAACAAAACGGGCTACCTTTTCTCAATTGTGAATATATGCAACTTGCAAGTTCAGAGGCACTGTTGTATTCATATGTGTACACTAACATTACTGTTCCCTCTAAGCATGGTGCCACTTAGGTATGTGTTTCAGCTCCGTTAATCCTGCCCAGACTATCCTATTTCTGAATATGCCATGCCAAGCTGGTTTATACTGGTAGGTTGGAACTGGGCAAACATTGGCTTGGCGTGGTGCAAGGACAGATGATGCCAAGCCTTCTGTGTGCAGCCTGGCTCAGTGTGTGCCTGGGCAACTCAGAAGTGTGGTAGTCGGGGGCACAGTTCCTAATCAAACCAAAACTTGTGCCTGCACTAAATCTACACCCAAGGTTCTAGGTCTGCTTAGTTACAGCTGAAGTGTTCTGAAGCACATGTTGGTACAAAAATGCTTTAAATAGCTTTCTGTGTTCTAAAATCTCCTTCACTACTAAACCTTGTACATTTAACGTAGAGGTCTGAACGGGGGCTCTGAGCATGTTGGTCTGAACATTTTTAGAGACCTCATCAAATTCCAAGCTTCCAAATCACTGTCACAGGTTGTAAAGTATTTAAACATGCATGAAAAACTTACAGTAAAGACAGCAAAGTTGAGGATGGAGCAGAAAGATCTGAAAGTGTACAGAGATGTTGAAAGCAAGGCTGTGGTGTGTGTCCCTTCCCACCCCTCTATATGCTTTTGATCTCATGTGCTAAACGTGATGACCTAAAGAGGCCTTATTTCTATGAGGAACCTCATGTCAAAAGGGACAAGAGGAATTCCCTGTGTGTTTGGGGGAAAATGTGCTGTCCTGATTATTCAGGCTTTGATCAGTATCTATGTGTGCTCAAAGCAGGAATGAATAGCTACTAGAATTGTTGCCAAGGTACTGCCTCCAGGGTGGAGAAACAAGCAGAATGCCTCTGAAGGCCATTAGTAGGGAGTCGAAAACAGGTGAAGGTTTTGCCTTTGTATTCTGCTTGAGATGCCCAGAAACAATCGGTAGGCCATTCTGCGAGACAGGATGCTGGATTGGATGGGTCATAGTCTGATCCAGCAGGGTTCCTCTTACTCCCTTCTTCCCTCCCTCTGCAGGATTTGGAGAATCAGATGCACATAGCTGAGCAGAGGCGGAGGACCCTTCTGAAAGACTTCCATGACACATAAGGTAGCAGAAGCTGTCCGGGCGCAGGGGCAAAAGTGAAGAATGAGGTGGCAGTGAGATCAGTAGCAGAAGCAACATGAGAAACTGGTTGCTGCCCCCTCCGCTGAGAAGTGCTGGAGACAACACCACATCTGCCCTTTGCAATCCGGACACGAGCTAGCACCAGAGTTTATTCTTCTGTTTTCTTCTCTTTTTGCTTTTCAGTTTTGCCAGGCTAGAGGCTGGAGTTCAGATTGGCACCTTTTCCTGGGACATTTTCCTCACTGGCCCTTGGAATGTTCTGGGAGGAAGTTCTGTTTTTGTTTTTGTTTTTTATTTCCTGAATGGCTGTTAATAGTGTTAGATCATTACCAATATATGTAATTTTCAACGGTTGTACAATTATACAAAACAAATTCTAGAATAACACAACCCCCTTTTTAAAAATAAATTGGACTATGGAGTGTGTTTCCTTTTTAATAAGCTGCTTTTAAACGAAATGGCTGCTTCACTTTCCTGCCCACTGCCCCTTCTTCAAAATCCTCTTTTGCACTGAAGGTTATAAAATAGCCCAGCTATCTGTTAGCACTCCTTGTGCGCCCTTTTGTATCACTTGCTCTGCACTCACAACTGAAGAACGGTGCCTAGGCTGGGAAACATCAGCCAGAGCCAAAGGTCAGCCTACATTTGAGCAGCACTCCTGTTTTTCCTCTTGGCTAGATGAGGGTAGTGGGACAAAGTTCAGGGCAGCATGGGCCTGCTGTTGCGTCAGTTTTTGGTTGTGTCTTGCCTGGTTTTTGTTTTTTGCATTGTCTCTGTTTCTCTGGACTGTGATCTGCCAAATCAAAACTACTTGAAGAGGTTATGGGAGTGCATTGAACTGGTTTTACTTGGGTGCAGAATGGCAAGCCATACTCCGTCCATGCCTTGCATTGCTCTGTATCTTAGTCACACCCAGCTTGATCCTTTAGATGACTGTAAATTGATACATCAAGCTTGGCCCTTCTTGCCATGTCAAGACCAGGCACTGTGGATGGAGCGAAAGCTGGTTAACACTTAACATGGTGCTTGATTATTATTATTTTTTTAAAAAATCTTGGCAGGCTAAGATAAGTCCTTAGAAACTTGTGCCAATTGTAAACTTACACCACTGCCTTGTTGGCTGGAAGAAAAAAATGAAAAATGAATGGGAATAGATGTCTGGGCGGTTTATTGATAGCAGGGGATTCTGAACTCCTGAATTTGTTTAATGATTTCTTCCATGCCTATGAGATGCTAGCTTCAAAAACAGCCATTTAAAAACTGCTGTGTAAGGTATGTGTAGTATATGAACAACTTATGTGACTGTGTTGGTTGTCCAAAAGAAGGACAGAACATTCTGAAATTGCTTTGATATGCTGGTTTGAAATGAAAACATCTTTGCCAGTTTGTTTACAAGAACACGTGCTGAAGTTTCTTGTGCATTTAGCACACAAGGATTGGCTGGGATCGTTATTTCAGTCTTTGCTTTGTACATCTTCCTTTCTGGTCTTTCAGTGGGATCCATTCCATTTGACCTAGCCCTGGATCACCACTCATGCTGCCTCCTCTTTCTTCAGCTGCTGAATTGACTACCTCAAGCATTCCAAGGAAAAGGATTATACCCACCACCTGCCTGATTCCTTTAGTAATTAACTCCAAGACCTTCTTAATAAGACTTTGTCCCCACTAAGGAACAAGTGGATCAGAGGTTAGGCAGAAAGGACCTCAAGGCCCACAATTCTATACTTAAGATCCCAGGGAAGGGTTAGAGAGAAATTCTTGCCCTCCTCCACCTCCTCTTGCTTCACTGCTCTATTTGGCTTTTCTCCTTACCTTGGACTTTGATAGATCCGTTTAGAGCATGATGCCCTTTTAACTCATGCCTATCTGCTGTAAGCAGAGGTCATGGGATTGTGTTTTGTTGGCTGTAGATGTTTCCATTTCACTGCATGAAGTCCAGACTGGGCCTTGATGTATAGAAACAGACAAAATCTTTTAGCAAATGCAAGTGTGTGTGTGACTGAATTACCTTCTAAGCGCTGAATTCCCATCAGAATACCCGAGAACTCATTATTACTGTTTTTATGAGATGTAATGTACAAAGTGCTAACACAGGATGATTTCATTAGCTAAGATACTGTTGAGGAAAAGTTGTCCTCTCAGTAGGGAAAGTTCAGGAAGGTATGGCTTCTGGCTTACGCATTTCTGCTGTCAATGTTCACCTTGACCTAAGCTGTTTGGTTGCTCATCCTAATGTTCAGTCTTTGAAGGAAGTGAGCCTCTGTTTTTTAATCTTTATACCTACATTTCTGACTGAGCTCTCTGACTTTCTGAATCAACTGAACTAAAACATATGCATTTCTGTAACTCAGACCTGGCTAGTTCAAGTGAGAGTGATATGTGACTTGCACTACATCGGATCTCCACTAGTAGCTTGTTGGTGGTGATACGCTCTAACTTTCAAAGGCAAGTTTTCTAAACTTGGAGACTCTTCAGTTTGGCAATAAGATCAAATGGCTGGTGTCATCCTCGTATGGTGCTTTTTATGTGCTACATAAGATAGTTTTGCATCACATGGTAATTGCTGCTACTTGGTTTGGAACAGGTAGCATTCTTGTATGTAGAAATTATTATTTCCCGCCCCACATGATTTACAGATGAGCATTTTATTCCTGCAATTCAGAATTTCATAATTCTGAAGCCAAAAAAACAAAGGGTTCTTCACTGTTGAGCGTATGCTTAGTATATTCTCCAGGGGTGTATTTTGTTATTCCCTTGAAAAAAAGAGGACTCTGTGTGTGTGTAGACTGTGATCTAAGAGTGAATTCCAAGAGAAATTCCTTAGAAAATGCTTGCAACTTCAGAACAAGTCTTCTGGGCCAGCAAGACTGCAAGTAAATAATGACACCTAAACTCAAAATGTACGTCCTGGATTTTTACTCTTTGCAGACTGAACATACGGCACTGGGAGTTTAGTCTTTTCTGTAAGGCTTGAGACTAAGCCAACCTGGCAGCCATTTTCACCCTACAGTCTGCTTTTTAATTTTGGCTCGACTCACCTTTTGACTAACCTTGACTTTTGGTTTGGCTTGCATGCGAGACTTCCTGCCATAGAGTGCTTACAAAACAGTGCTAGAACAAATAAGGCATCGATTATGCGTCAGTTTCTCATAGAAAACACTGGAAGCTTTTAGGTTACACAGAGAACTTGTAATTCAAAAGCTTGCACACACACACATACACCAAAAAGGTGCTCAAGTAAACTCCTCTAACCAATTCATATTTGCTTTCTCATAGCATTCCTTCCTCTACAGCAGGCAAAGGGGTGTTTTTCTTTCTGTTGACAGCATAAACCACATGTCTGCTGCATGCCATGCTGATAACTGCAGGAAGAACCAGAGATTTCTCTCCCTATTTACTGCAGTGTTTCAATTCATTCAAAATGTCTTGTTTTTTTCAGAAATCAATGGCATTTCTCACTGGCTGTTCCTAGGGGATTTTTTTGGTGTGCTCAGTCAAGTATGGACTGTTCCAAGTTTTCAGGTAGTAGCTTCTGCTATGGGAGCTTTTTTATTATGCAGAGTGCTACATTATCATGGCTGCCCTTGCTCTGTTCCTCACTGAGGTATGGGGGGGTAAGCAGTCTCAAGAAACTGCCAACACTTCTCCGGCATTAGGAGGGGAAGGGGCAAAGGAAGTTTCCCCTTCCTAAAATTGTTTATTTGAAAATAAATTGTGAATTTCTAATTTTAAACACGTGTGATGTCATTTTTCTTTGTTATTGAAACAGAATTTCCCTCGGAATGTTCACTGGCTGATAACCCACTCAGATCCATGAATACATAATTGGCTGTTGAATCTACTCCCGGGCACCTGGGGCTCCCCTTTCCATTAAAGAAGAAGCCTGGAAGGGGAATGGTGGAATTGTGAACATGTGTCCTTTCTTGAACAATGTTCTAGAGCAATGGTTCTCAAGCTTCCTAATGCTACGACCCTTTAATACAGTTCCTCATGTTGTGGTGACCCCAACCTAACCCTAACCCTAACTCCCAACCATAAAATTATTTCCGTTGCTACTTCATAATGACCCCTGTGAAAGAGTAGATCGACCCCCCAAACGGGTCGCGGCCCACAGATTGAGAACCACTGTTCTAGAGTGTCCTTTATTCATTCTTCTCCGTGCCAGCTGGGGGATTCAAGAAGCGTCCTTCCAAGTAGTAGAATGAGATTGGCACCTAGAGGGCTTTTCAGATAGCCATGGCCCTTGTACTCCCCAACCATGCAAGTGAGGAGGGGAGCAGAGTGTGGATTGGGTTGACCTCACCTTTGTATTTTTTCATAGGCGTACATATGAGCTTTCTTGTGACAGGAGTTTTATAAAAGTCATGGAAATCTAGAGGATCTGTAAGTTTCCATGCATGGAATCCTGTTCTATGCCACTATGATGATGTGAAGCACTGAGTTAATGTTCTCATCTTCATTAATACAACTGTGTTTTGACACTGCTTTTAGTGAGGTATCACACCAACATAATGGAGATCCATGTTTAGACTGATATTTTTTGTTCCACATTTGTACCAAGAAACAGTAGATCTGTGGTCTCTAAATTTTGGCCAGTAAAGATAGATGTGATCTGAGACCTCTCACTAGTGACCTTTTTAAACAAACAAATTCTAAAGAAAGTCAAGAAACTCCATGAGGATTTGTGCTTTGTAGAGATGTGTACAAAACTGGTTCTGGCAGGTTTGGTTTGCATTGAATTGAACTGAATTGGCTTATGGGCCACACAGAACCAACCAACTGGTTTGTTGAGCCATCTGGTCAAGTTGAGTTCAGTTCCACCCAATTTCCAAAGCCCTTTTACTTTCTCCTCCTGCCACAATATAAGACAATTCTAAAGTTCCCCAACGTCAGAGGCAACTGGTCACATTGCATAAGTAAACTGTGTGGCCTTCTGGTACTTAGTGTCCCAGAGGATAGAAAAGTGGGCCAGGGCACTTCAGCATTTCCTACACAGCGACAGAGCAGACCTTGGTAGTGCAGGATGGCAGGTAGGTGGTGGTATAGTACAAAACAAAGGTGGGAAAGGGGAGGTATGCAGCAACTAAAGGGCAATAAGGGGATGTTCATAAGTTGAACCAAACTGGTTCATTGAACAACTCTAAGGTTTGGCTTGGTAGCAAGCTCAACACTGAACTTGGTGTCCAGAACTGTTTCAAAGCAAGCTGGTTCAGTGCATCTCTAATACTTTGATAAATGCTTTGCAAATATAGAGAATTTATACAGATCAGTCCATGTCCATCAAGGCAGTATTTTATTTTAAAGTTTTCATGCACTGCTTCTAAAAAAATTAGGATCCATAATTCCAGATATTTGTATCATAGTGCTTACGTGAAGTATCATATCTAAAATTTCTGCACTCAAAAATAAGACATATGTTTAATGGTACTTTTGGTAAGATGCCACATCAAAAACATGAGAATAATTAAACCAGACCTCAAGTTCTGCTTTTAAGGACATAAAGGGAGCCCTGCTGGATCAGGTCACAGTCCATCTTGTCCAGCATCCTGCCTCTCACCATAGCCCACCTCTTCTGGGCATTCTAAAGCCAAAGCCTGAAGGCAAAACATTCACTCGCTCTTGACTCTTTGCAAATGGCCTTTAGAGGCATCCTGCCTGTTTATCTAATTTGGAGGTGGTATCTAGGCATTGATTCTAGTAACCGTTAATACATCTGTCCTCCATGAATTTGTCTAACCCCTTTCTTAAAACTATCCAGTCTGGTTCTGTCACCACCTCTTCTGGCAGCAAATTCCATAATTCAATGGCGAACTGGGTAAAAAAATACTTCCCCTTGTCAGCCCTCTGGTTCAGACACTGTGTGACAGAAACTAATTTTTCTCTATCCACTTTTTCCACAGCATGCATGGTTTTATAATCAGATTACCTCTTAAGCACTGTCTCAAGGCCGAGGAAATGTAAACAGTGTAACCTGATTTCATAAGGAAGGTGTCCCAGCCATTTGATCATTCTGGTTGCCCTTTTCTGCATTTTTTTTCCAGTTCCACATTATCCTTTCTGAATTGTGGTGACCAGAATTGTACACAATGTTCCAATTGTCACTTCACTGTAAATTTATAAAAAGTCACAATGACACTTGAGTTTGCTTTTTTCACTGCTGTTATGCACAATCCACCAGAACCCCAAAATCTCTTTCCTGGTCTGTCACAGAAAGCTCAGACCCATCAGTTTACAGGTGTAACTCACTAAGACTCAAGCAAATTTACTTGGGAGCCTACTTACCCAATGTCAGGAGTTCCCTCTCGAGCTCTTCACAATCTTTTTCAGTTTTTACTTTCAGCCCTTCTCTCTTTCCCAGAATAATAGTACAAGGTGCCACCCAATTAAATCTGGACCAATCAGGACAGATAAAAAAGTACTTGTTTACACAATGTATAGTCAAATTTTGGAATTCACTACCACAAGATGTGGTGGTAGCTACCAACTTTAGGGATATTTAGAAAGGGTTTGGATGAATTCATGGAGGTAAGGGCAATCAGTGGCAAGGCAGATGCCTCTGTAATGGGAGTTGGTTTGCCTCTGAATTATGAGCTGGTAGAAGACTGTGAACAGAACATGTGAGCTTGTGTCCTGCTAATGGGCTTTCTTGTGCAGTTGGTTGGCCATTATTGTGAAAGAAGAATATGATTCCAGTCAAATGGGGCACTTCTTATGTCCTTATGTAGTCAAACTGGCAGTGTGGTCACTTTCCCTGTGTTGCTTTGGAAAGTTCTTGCCCCCTCGTTCCTTGCCTTAGGGTTTCAAGGTGAACTGGACTGCCTCATCCTATTCCTCTGCCCTGGGTGTGTCAAGCTAGAACATGGTTGCCCCTTGCTGGATTTCAGTGCATAAGCAAGCCATTAAGTGGCCTTAATTCTGATTTTCTGAGTTGGAAAGCATGCAATCAGAATGAGTAATTGTGTGCAGGACTTAAATAATAGTTTTTTAAGCTTGAAGTAAGATTGGTAAAGTAGTACCCAAAGTTTCAAGCATTTAAAGCATAATTTACCAGTGTTTCATATTCAAATTAGTCTTTGTTTTTAAGAATGCTATTTGTAGTTCTGTCAATTTTTTTGTACTCTTAATTGATGACAAGATTGTAGCTCCTGAGACACAAGTTCTTGAAGAAGCTTTATCGGGTTGCCTAAACTTTCCACAGAAAGAACTTATCAGAAGAATATGAGCCCTTGTTTCCTTCCCAAATTTATCTAAACTGTGTATTAATTCTGCTTTTTCTTTCAAGCCCACGAAAACAGTTGGCATTCAAAGAACGAATTCTAAATGCTCATAATAACCACCAGACGACAGAAAGGAGAAATGAATTGGCTTCTGTGCAATGGCTTTTCAACTCTTTCCTAAGAGCGAAGCTTTAACCAGCAATCCTAGGCAACTTCAGCACTGGTCACACCTAACTTTTAATCCACCTATAATGATATCCACCTATTCTATATTTGCTGAGAACACCTCAGCAAAGTGACCAGTAATTTTCTTTCCACCTTATCCATGCCAAAGGTGAATTTTCTGAGCTATTTAACACTGAAAGGAAAAGCTTGTCACTTTGCTGATGTGTTCTCTCGCTCTGAAAGTGAACTGAAGCTGGATTAAACCTTAGGTGTGACCTCAGCCAGAATGCATTGCACTAGCAGAAGCTCCCGATTGAAGGCCTGGAATTTTAATTTTCATATTCTGCCGTTTCCCCAGTTTGTTTGGGGTCAGCAGCCAAATCCTCCCGCCTCTGCTCTTTTGCTCTAAACATCCCTGCAAGGTTGGCTTTGTGAAGACTGCATGATCGCCCCACTGCCTGTGCTATTCTACGCTACTGTACTGGAGCCTCGTCCGCCTTCCTAAGCTGCTAACTGTAAAGAGCATCCTTGTTGGGATTCATTTTTGCATGTCAGCCAAAAACCAAACAGCAGCATCACGGTGGCGGGAGACGAGGCGCCCATATGAAAAACGGCTAGAAGGCGATTCGCAGGGAAGACCTGGAGAGTGCCATTTTCCAAAATGGCCTCCCGTGCGACGACCAAGAGAAGCCGGCAAACTTGCCAGGACTCGGACGGCCTTTGGACACCCGAGGGCCCCAAAGAAGAGGAAGGGTCGCGTTCTGTTCAGCCAGCGTGCGTCATGACGTCACCAGCGGCAATACGTCCGGTCCCGACGAGCCCCGATGGACTGTCGGCTCCGCCCTCCTCCCTCCCGTCGCTGTTCGCGGGGTGGTTGCCGTGGCAACCCGCTCCCGCTCCTCCGGGCCTGCTCGGGTGGCCGGACCGGGACGGGTCCTAACCTAGGATGGCGGCAGCGGCGGGCGCCGCTGTCGCAGCAGCAACGACGGCGGCAGCCGGGCAGGCGGAAGACCTGCCTCTGCCGGGACCCTCCCTCGGGCGGCGGGCCGTCTGCTCCCGTCCCTACTTCGTGGTGCTGATGGTTTTCGCGCATCTCTACGTGCTCAACGTGCTGGGCTTGCTGCTCTTCGTGCACATCAGCTCCGACGATGGAGACCCGGAGCCAGGCAAAGAGTCCCCTGGCTCCGCCGCCGCCGCCGCCGCTCATGGCCCTTCGCCCGCGGCGCTGCCCTTCGCTTCCAGCGCCTCGAGCCCGCATGCTCTGCCTCGCCTGGAAGGCATCAAGGCAAGAGGGCATGGGGTGGCGCCGGGGTTGGTTGCCGAGGGGAATAGTGCCCGCCAAACACTGTCACGAGTGGCAAAGCAAGAGGGACTCCTCCTCTTCCTCCTCCTCCTCATCGTCTTCCATGGAAAAGTCAAATCCCTGAACTGTAAAAGTCACTGATCCGCTTGAAGTGGGTCTAACTTTTGCTCGGGTGCTGCTGTGCAAAAAGCAAGGAGGATGGAGGAGGAAGCCTGAGCCGATTCCCCGCCGCATAGCATGTTTTTGCGAATTTTCAGGCCCAAGATGATGCTCGCCTGCAAACCCCTAGGGTTGGGATGGGAACTACCCAGTCCCAGACAGACTCAGGCTGGGTACTCAGCCTGCTTTGCTCACCAGAGTTTAGGCGTGCGTTGACTTTTGCACTTTTCCCTTCCTCGCCCACATTCTGGGGAGCGGGAAAAGGGGCGCAGCTGTTGCATGCCAAGCGATAGGCAGCAAAGCTCGCCTGGGATTGTTCGGAGATCCCAAAGGACCCCCATGGTCACCAACTGTAGGTGCAGGTTTTGCTTGGAGACCCCCACCCACCCTTTACAACTTATTTGCCTAAAACGGTAAATCTGATGATAACTGGCATTCGGGAAGTTCTGGAGCCTTCCCAAAATATTCCTCGTAGCCCAGTGCTTGTCTACTGGTCGTTCGTGATCAATCTTTTGTTTTATTGCACACTGGCAAATTTTAGTTCCCCTTATTATTTATTTATTTGTTTGTTTGTTTGTATTTCTATCCCACCCTATACCCAAAGGTCTCAGGGCGGGTTACAATATTATATTAATCTTAGACAGGTCCCTGCCCTCAGGCTTACAATCTAAAGAGACAAGATACAAAAGGAAAATCATCGTTTTGCTTGCCTATTGGTACTTTTTCTCTGTTCTCCAATCACCCCCGTTTGATGGTGTCGAATTTTCAGTAGGGAATTGTCAGGGCAGGGACTGGTAAATCATATTTTCCTTCCAGTGATACTCTTCAGTCCAGATTACATAGTTTTTACTGTTGGCACTGGTGGTTGAAAAGGATAAGCCTCAGTTCCTGCTGTAAATAAGGTGATATATTATGCTCAGTGGAAGACTTTCCCCCCAGTTCGTGTAGTGGTATAAAAAGTTTTTGTCCTTGCTGAATTTTTTATTTTAAGGCAGTTGCTAAACTGTATGGGAGGACAAAAAGTTGGCAAATCTCATGTGTGCTCAGATTCATTACTATTTCTCCTGTAATGATAATCCGGGAGAAGGAACACAAGCCCCTGTTCCTCATATGTGTTAGGAGCTGAAAAATCAGTTATCAGAATAGTTACTTCTGTTCACTTCTTCCTTCTCCAGTATGAAGTAAAATCTTACCGTGTCATCCTGCACATGGCTTCCAATACAAAGTATTAGATCTGAGGCTGTGAAACAGAGCAGTGGTACAAAAAAGACCTTCGCTTTTGCCTGCCTGATACAACAGTGGTCTGACTGCTTATTTAGGCCAGCAAAAGTGAGACATTCAGTTAGAGCACTGCCCTGTTTTCCCTACCCCTAAACCCCAATTTGTGGGCTGCTGTTGACAATTAGTTGTCCTTACTTTTAGGTAATGATTGTAAAAATAACATATTCTGAGCTGAATTAGCACTGTAGCTGTAAATGTCATTTATGTGGTTCAACATAACAAAATATAGAATAATGATAATTTGTAGAAACATGCACATTTGGTTATAATTCAAATGGTTCGAATCACACCATTTACAAGGGGCTGGTTTGATTCAAACCCAAGCAAGGTTGCTTGGTCAAATAGAACTGTTCAATTTGAACCGTTCAAGTTTGACAGTGTTGCCCTTTCAGTGGGGCTTTTTAAAATATATTTCCAATGGATTTTTAAAATTTTAACCTTGAACTATTTGCCAAACAGTTTGTGAACAATCTGAATCTGGTTCTAGATCGAACATGAATTTGTGCAGATCTCTCCCAGTTTTATACTGGGTGCTGAGCCCTGTTGTGATACTAGGCATGGGTACATGCTTTCTTGCATGTTTTCCTTTTTTTCTTCCCAAAGTCCCTCTGCTACTAATGCCCCTACTTTCTAGGTGGCAAGTCCCTAATTTTATCTCCTCGACCAACAAACTTCTACTCTCTACATCTCTAACCTTAGTTTCTTGTACCTTATTTAGATTCTTCAGGTTTGCCCATGGACTGCTCTGGACACAGAGATGGAGAGCTAAACATTATATATTTAAAAATTAACTATATTATTATAATGGTTATGTGGAAAAAAATTATCTATGTATTTAGTGCTCTTATCCTATCTGTATCCTCAAGGTGGATTACATCCCAACATATAAAACAAAGATTTGATAAAACTAATAAAATAACTGAATGAGAATTGCAATTGTTGTTGTTAAATATACATCCACACAGTTTTATTGAGGTCTATAAAATGATTTGCTATTAATGTCATCCATAAAAAGCCTCAGGATCAAATCTTTTAATTCTCTGGAGCTGAACTTTAGCCAAATAAGGGGTAGAATACTTCCTTAGTATTCGGGGGAGGGGGGAGTGATAGAAGATTTGTAGTTTGTGTTTGTATTTTTGACATGATTTTTGGCCACTCTAGACAATGGGTCTCTTTACACTTGGCCCAGAGACAGTTCCAGATTGATTATGGAAATGTGTAGTCCACACTGCTATCTGCCTGTGTGGGGATCTTCCACTCCAACGCTCTTTTGGCTCCTGAACCGGACCACTCTCCCAAAAAAGAGGTCCCTTGTTTAAGTGCTGGCAGTGATTCCCCTACACACACCCCTTCTTCTCAACTGACACCAGCATAAAGGTCCCAAAGGCCTCTCCTTTCTGCCTCTGGCTGGGTGAAGATATAATGTAACAAAGCCCACTGACTTTCTGTTCACTTCCCAGACTGCCTGACCAGCATTACTTTGTTAATCATAGACTCTCATTAGTTTTGTATTGAAAGCAGCAAAACGATTTTATTAAAACAAAAGATCAGTATAAGAAAGAACAACTCTCTCAGAGGTAGGTTTACTTTAAACAGCATTGCAAACTTATGCACATTAATTCTCTTCCAGCTTATGAGTCCTATAATATCTGTCTCAGAGTTTCCTTACTCTATCACAGAGCTTTCTCTAACTCTGTTCTCACTGGCAACGGTTATGAACAGCCCCCTTTTCCCTGGCCTAACCACAGTCAGTTATTTCCCCAGGCAAGAACCCTTAACTGCCTGTTGGCTTAAATAGCCCTCCAGCCTGGGTGCTGGCAGGATTTCATTGGTCACGCTAAGGAGCGATTGGCCCCCACCCTGCTGCTAAGCCACACGCCCTCACTGTATCCTTCCAGCAACCTGCCAGGAGTCAAACAACTAACAAAAGCACCACTAACTACACCTAACTACTTACCTCCTTCCCCAGGGTCATTACAGCCTGCATGTGTTGGTATATGTAGTGCTTAGTTTAAATAAGAGAGAAGAGTTATAAAATACCTGATTATGATGCATTTATTTTTATGGAATAGTAAAGAAAAGCAAACAAAAAAACCCTGTTACTCTCTGAGTTTTAAAGTATACCATCTTTCAGGCATCTGCTTACTTTATATTATTGGACTGGCTCTGTGCCTAAAATTGGTACACATTGGTACCATTCTGTTTTGCACAATGCGAGCAAAGTGAATATCTGATGAATTTATGTCTGTGTTGATCTTCATTGTATAGTGTATTCCATAAGGAAGTAGTATAGTGGGGTCTGAGATGATCAGTTTGTGTAGCACATCTGTAAATGCTTGGAGTGGCACTCTGCTGTATCTTTATTTGGATGGACAGTACTGTACTCCTTAAAAAGTATGTCAGTAAGTCAGTGTAAGTGTCACTATTAGTAGTAGCAGCAGCAACAGTAGCAGAAGCCCCTGAATGGTTCAGAAATCCCTAAACTGTCATATCTAAATGTCCAAAAGAATGCCTTCTCCCATATAGATTTGTCCATGTCCCAAGATCTCCTGGTAAGGCCCTCTTGGTGGTCCCACCACCTTCAGTAGTTAAAGGAGTAGGAACTTGTGGGAGAGCTTGCTTGGTTTCTTGAAGTAATGTCCCCTCCAAGGTGTGTCATAGAGATGTGCATGAATGTTTTTTTGACATTCTATTCAAAGCAAATACCCCAAAATCTGATTTGGTTCAAATCTTTTAAATTTGAATTTAACAAGATTTGATTCATATTTACCAAATTTGAATCTATTTGTTCAAATTTTTTATTCAAATCAGCACATACGCATCTTCCCCACATCCATACACATCCGTATGCTTCCCATATGTTATCCTGTATGAAGTCCTGTAGTTATCCCATATGCAACCTGTTTTGTCCTGTATGGATCCGTACAAATGCATATGGATGTGGGAAAGATGCAGATCTTCAACTATGCGGTTGTGTATGAACTCGTACACATACAAATGTCTGGACAATACGAATGAATAGATCCAAAATGATTTGAAAGTATACATCTGAATTTTGGCACATTCTATTCCAGTTCGGATGTCAAAATTCGGCACATTCGATCGGATTTCGAATGCCTGTGAATATTTGTGCAAATCCCTAGTCAGGCACCCTCATTATGTTTTCATAAAACTGGTGAAGATGTATCCTGGTTTTCAGCTAAGGGAACATTATCCCCTCAACATGTAAGTTCTGTCATTGTTTTAGTTATGTTTTTTAACTGTTTGTATTATAATTTTATTGTGACACACCCTGAGGCCTTTGAGTATAGAGTGGGATGGACGGACGGACGGATAGACGGGCAGGCGGGCAGATAATCTTACTGCTGATATCCCCTTTTTAAGAGAAGTAAGATTTTTACTTTTAAGTTGCAAAGGAATGCATGGCTGCCAACCCCACGTATGTTTAAAAAGTGCAATCCAAACTGCACATATGGGTTTGTATTAACAATCTCACGCTACTTATGAAACTTGTACTTATATACCAGGGAGTGATCCCATGAAATTAAGGTTGCATCTCCATTACACAATAAAAGCTCCTTATCCATCCCTCAGTGCAGTTGGTCTCCATTGGGAGTAACACAAACAGTGGGTTTTTCCACACTTGGTCCACTGGGGAAATTGGGGGATGCTCTGGCATGGAGCATCCGCACTGCATGGAGCCACTTCCATTTCAGAAGTGGCTCCGTGTATGCTGGACCATCCCTCAGCTAGATAACAATGGAGTACTAACCTGTGCTCCACAGAAATATTAGCCACATTTGGGATACAGCTTGTATGCTCTGGCAAGCACCTCTTCAGGGCAAAGAGTGCTTAGGGTGGGGCAGCACAGCTGCAGTTGCACCCCACGACACTTGGTTGCTACTGCAATGGCCAAAACACATGGCCATTGCTGAAATGAGGCAATCATCTCTAGTACAGTGGCAATCACACTTACCTGCCATGTAATGAAATCCTGGGTAAATTTGGGATGGATTTGGCATTCTGAAATGCGGATGCCCAGTCCATCCCAGTTTTTCACTAATTTCTGCACCAAGCAAAGGCCCTGACTTCACTTAAGGTGCCTTTGCTGCATAATGGGAATACAGTCTAGTTTTGAGATTGATACTTATGGAGAAAAGTAAAACTATGGAAGAACTGAAAGTGTTGTAGGCATAGATAAATGTTATTTCATTACTGAGCTTAGAACACTACCTTTGTACAAGATGTCTTGTGGTGGGAAGGGGGTTATGCTTTAAATATGTTTTAATGTTTTTATGTATATATAATTGTGATCCATCCTGGGACCTTTCAGTGAAGAGTGGGATTTATGTGCTTAAATAAAAATAAATAAATATTTAATCATGTTGATTAGTTTTGTGCTGTCCATCATACTGAGGTTTTCCAGGTGATGATTTTGTAGGATATAGAGGAGGGGTTTATTGCTATAGAGAGACTGATTTGTGTACTTTTTTCGCTTGTTCTTTTTGTGGAGATTTTCATAAAAAGTTGTTTGATGCTTTTCCCCTGATATATCCAGGTTGTTCTTTCAGCTAATGTATAACAAAATTTCTTGAAGGAACAAATAAATAATGAAGAGCTGATTTTTTGGCAACCACTGACAAAGCCCATAAACAACTTTCTTTCCTGCCCCCTTTTTTTTGGCAAATATTGCTTGATTATTATTTTAAAGTGTGAGTATTTATTTTGAGTTCCTGATCAAAATAAAACAAAATTTCAATTTTAGCCAAATACCTTTTTTCGGTTTTTCTGAATTATATAATGCCTCTTAGTTCAAAAGTCAAGAACTGATGGTGTCCATGAAAACAAATCTGTCCCAGTCTTTCCAATCTGAAACTGAGTATTTTGGGTAACTCAGAGCTTACAGACAAACAGGAACTGCTCAATGTCATCGATAATGCAGTCGCTGTTTCTCCTTTTTGGTCAAAAATGATTTAATTTTATTTATATTTGTCCTTATTTTATTAGCACTATTTTATCCAATTTTTAATGTTTTATTGATCTGAATATTTTTTTTAAAACTCATTTATACATTATGCCTGTTCCCTTTACGGCTTGTTTAGCTGAATGCAATGCTTTTGACAGAAAATAAAAGATAAACCATAACTCCCTTATCAAAGATAGGTGGGACGCAAAATCTGTATTTGATATGTAACAATTAATTCATTCCCTTTACCTTCTTTTTTCAAGGTGGGTCATAAACAGAAGTTAGAATTGGTTCCCAACAAAATGCACATCATGAAAACTCTCAGCTTGAAACCACTTCTATTTGGTAAGACATAAAGGCTATTGGATATACATCTGTTTGCCTCTGTATGAGACTCAGACCCTGTTCCTAGGAGATGAAAAGAGGTGTGCCAAATATCTAAGTTTCTTATTGACTAATCTTTTGTTTTCCTTGGTTATAGAAATTCCCTCCCATTCATTACACTAATTTTTACATGGCTTCTAACCACAATGTCCTTTTCAGACTCAGGGTCCATCTTTAATTGCAGCTGCAGCATGGGGCCCATTTCTGGGTTTTGTTGGGTTTTTCCCTTTACAACTTGCATTTGTCTTTTACTTATTTCTCCTGAGTAACCAGTTGCAAAAGAGAACAAGGCTCCTATGTGTCTAATCATGGCATAGAAGATAAGATTGTCCCTGTTTCTCATGCAGGAATGCGCGTTGAAATTCCTTTCTGGGTTTTCAATCCTACTCTCTAACCTTTTTTGTTGTTGTTGGTAGTATACCACAGTTTAGGTTCTAGGTGTACAGTCTTTTTTGCACTTTCCACAGCACAATATTTTACAGCTTTTAACTCTGTAATTTAAAAAAATAATTTATTATCCTGGAATCTTGAAAGAGGAAGTATGGAATTAACAAAAAATAAATCAGTAAGAATTTTCAGAAACAGTCAAGAATAATGTGGCAGGCTTGTGAATGGTCACTTTAATGTGTTTGGGATAAAACATTTTATTTTAAGCAAGTGCTTCTAGTAAGCACAGCTGGGCAACAGCTTTAAAAAAAAATGAGTTGTAGATTGTCAGCAAGGGTGCTTCCGCACAGGCCCTTTAACACCCATTAAGCACGCATTCCAGTGTGTGCCTCCGCACACGGGTCACTAAGTAGGACACTTCCGGCGAGGGGTGTCCACACAGCGAGCCCGTTTTTAATCCGGATTCCGGCAGCAAAACCGGTTTGCTGGCAGAGCGTCCACATTAGCAGGGGCAATTAAGCACACTTCCGGTAGGTGCGTC
>MTQE01001141.1:4371092-4388098 GCA_014337955.1 Aspidoscelis marmoratus | reverse complement strand
CTGTAGTTTGCATTTAGTTGCGCTTTCTTGATAAATGGCAACCATTTTCCGATAAATTTGTTTTGAACTTCGAACGCTTGCATCTTTTCTTTCTGCGCTGTTAACAGTTCATTGAGATCTAACTTTCTTTGACGTGACCATCTGTACTTCAAGTGCTGGTGGTCAAATTTGCAACTGCCCCAGCATTTGGAATGTGGAGGGCTTACTCTGGGCTTTCTCTATCCTCAGTAGGATGGTATTGTTATACCATTCCACTGAGTTTAATGCAAACGGGCCTGAATTCTCTGTCACTCGGTTCATACTTCATATTTGATCATGTCTTACTCTTGGCAGTCTGTTTCTTACCCTGTCTGGTATGCAGGGCACTTAGTGGCAATTGTTGCATTGTTACAGAATCATTTTCAGCCTCCCATGTTTGTTTTTTGTTTGTATTCAGAATGCATTCAGCTTCTAATTTCACCCATATTTATTCTTGCTTTTTTGAGTTTTATTTTTAATTGTTATTTCCAGTAAGTTCAGGTATACTGAGACTGTCTCCAGAGAGCACAGGATAATGGCAGCTCTTAAAAGAATCCTGGCATTTTCTAGCAATGTGGAATGCCAGTCTGGTGCCACAACAAACATTGCTGTGTTCTGTGCATGTAGGTATACTGTGGCATAGAAAACTATTGAAACTGAGTTTGAATGCACTTACTTACCACATCCATTGGGACAGAACATTGGCACAGGCCAGTTTAAAATAAAAATGGAAATTTGGGATCTTGTCCATCAATTTCATACTGCATTTTTCATGGATGGCCAGTTTATCTTAAACTAGATGAACAGAATTGCATAATGAGGCAGGTTGTCATTGTAATCAGCCAGACTAATTATCCCTACATACAACCTTACCCCAAAAAGTCAGGTGTGTCTTATAGCCTGGCTGATTTTAGCAAAATGTGGCCACCCTCATTAGTTTAAGTGTCATGATTTTCTTTCTGCCTCCATTCTGTATTAAGGAATCCTGTGAATTGGCTTTTTCTTAAAATTATAAGAGCAGTCGTGTTGAAGCCCCAATTTTCTTTCTTAGAGTCCAGCTTTCACAACCATCCATCACCATGGGCAAGAATACTTCTTTAATGATTCTGATCCTTTATCCATCATGGTTACCCTAATAAGCTTGGTGAAATGTGTTAAGGAAGATTTGAGGACGCAGTAATTGCAGACACCATTCATTGGGCCTCAGCTGCAGCAGGGACAACATGTACACGCTGACCCTCAGCAAGTGTGGGTTGTTCCTGCTTTTCCTTTTTTGGGCCCTGTAACTCTCATGTGCCAGGTGTACCTAGCTCCCTAGATGAGCAAATAAATTTAAATAAAAAAGTGTACTTTGTGGACCTGCATGTTGGAGACTTGTTTGCATATTTGGTTTTGAAAACCAAAAATCTTTTCTAAAAATTCACATCCCAAAGGGGACATTTTGCCATTAATGAGATAAAGCCTAAATCTTTCCTGAATTAATGTGAGCATTGTAACTCTAGCATGGGCTGATGGAAGATTTAAAAAAAAAATAAAAATAAGAATAGAAGGCAGCAGATGAATTAGGATTTCCACATGAAAAAGAGGATGAGACGTCTTTACCTAGTTGTATAGAAGAGGAAATCTAAGCAAGTACTGCACAAAGGATCGGCAACATCCATTTTTTGCTTTGATTTCCTCTTCTGAACAATTTTTAAAAGTGATAGCTGTTCTGTCCTTTTTTGATATGGTAAGCCTACATTATTTGCCATAGCGTCTATCAACCGATGGATTTTTGTTTCCTTCAGATAGCTAATTTAATAAAACTAGCACTTCTAAAGGACACACAAAGTCATAATGGAACACTGATAGTATATCCCAAATATTTTTAGTATAAATAATAGTAATCCAGTGTCCTCAATATGCTTAGTAAATGCTGGAGAAGAAATGATAAAATCATTTTTAAAAGTTTGGTCTAGTGGTTAAGGAGCCAGACTCTTATCTGGGAATACTGACTTCGATTCTGCCCTCCCCCACAAAGCCAGCTGGGTGATCTTGGACTAGTCACAGCTCTCTTCTGAGCTCTCACCGCCCCACCTACCCCACAGGCTTTTCTGTTGTGGGGAGAAGAACAGAAGCTTTGTCAGCCACTTTGAGTCCCCTTAAATGAGTGAGAAAAGCGGGGTAGAAAAGCCAACTCTTCTTCTTCTTAATAAAATATTACTATGGGGCAAAACCTTAAAACTTAAAATTAATTTATTAACATGGCATGTGACTCTACCTCCTTGACATCCCCTCACCCCACCCTTCTGACCTCCTGTGGTCTCAACCTTGGACCCCTCACTTGTGCCCATGGAGATTGACAGCTTAGCAACTGACACTATGAGACACCCATCAGCTGTTCATACTTTCTGGAATTCTGCATCTTCTGAACTTTTAATCTTCCTTCTACCTCCATTGTGCTTAATTAAAATGTTGCATTTTCACTTTTTCCTAGAATTGGCATTCCTCCTAGACCTACTAGCATAATTCCATCATGTTTTGTTGTTATGAGACTGAAACAGCCAATACAGGATTTGTGATGTTGAGCAAATTTGTTTTACTTCTTTCTCATGTGATCTGCTCAGAAATGCTGACTCTCACATGCTTTGGAGGTGCTTTGGAGGCCTTTCATTTCTGCTAGTCACACTTTCTTCACTTTTTTTTGTCAAGTAACTTAATCACTCAACATGACTGGAGTTCCTGATATTCAGTTCAGTCATTCATTCTTCATAGCTCCAGTTTAGCTCTGTTTTTTTGGTTTTACTGCACAGATCTTTTTCAGTCTCATGTCCTCCAGATACGTTGGACTACAACTGTGATCAGTCTTAACTAGCAGAGAACAAAACATCCGGACAACACAAAAGAACATAAGAGAAGCTCTGCTGGATCAGGCCACAGCCCATCTAGTCCAGCATCCCATCGCACATGGTGACCCACCAAATGCTCATGGGCATCTCAAGCAGAGACAAGGACAAACTTTTCCTGCATCTCGAATCCCAGCAAATGCTTTGCCCCCCCAGCCTGAAAGATGTACCTAGGCATTCATTCTAATAGCCATGGATACATCTGTCATCCATAAATTTGTCATTCACCATATTGGAGAAGGTCGTGGTAGACGTTTGCACACAGAGCAAATGTTGTGCCACTAAGTTGTGACCTGCAATTCCAGGCAAGTTTTCTAATGAGTTGAAAACCACCTGGTATGGCCTTTTCTGCTCTTACTATTTGTTAATCCAGATCAGTGGATTATGGGTGAGATGTGGGCTGAATCAGCACTGTCTGCATTGATTGTAGTGATCTTATTCATGCCTCCCCGTGGCTGCCAAGGTCTCACAAGCTTTGCATTCTCCACACTCACACTTCCAGTTTCTGGCCTTGGAGACTTGCAGGAGAAGTGTTTCTGAAAATCACCCACTGATATTTCCAGATCACAGCCGTGTGTTGTCGGTGTGCCTCCCACGATCCAGATAAGGCCCTTGGTCCAGATACAGACCCATTTAAACAGGTCTATAACAGATTAAGGGCCTCCTTAATCTGGACATGGGTTTATCCAGTGTGGATGGAGCTGGACCAGCTCCTTAATATGTATCACTAGGAAGTGCAGAAAGGGCCTTAGCATCTGATGAATATCAGAGAGAACATTTTTGATGTCTGAAGCTTTGCATGCTTGGAATTCCCTCCTTGGTGGAAATACATCTGTCCTGTAATCTCTGATACTAAGAGAGTTCTTCAGATATTTTTTGTGTGAATAGAATTCATCTGTGTTTTAAGAATATTTTATTTTTATTTTTTTATGGGGATTTTTTTTCTTGGGGATTAATATAGCGTCATATCTTGCTAATAATTTCTTTCGTAGTGCCTTGTGGAAGCAAGGTACCATGGAAGGCGTTTTTAAATAAACAGTGTAATAAAATGCAGTTCATTCATGTCTGTGATGATTGTCAATGACTCACAAGGTTTTTAAAGAGAAACATTTCCCCGACCACTTTGAAGAAACTTGGGAATTGCATTTTGGATGTTCTGCATGCAAAGCATGGGCTTGATCACTGAACTGCGGTGCTTTCTTAATATCAGGATACTCAGTTAAGCTTTTAAACCTATGTCTCTCCTTGGTCCTAGAGTGAGATTACTCACATATATCATACTGTTCACAATTTATTACATTATTTCTAATCCAGATGTCAGATATACCATATAGGCAAATGTAAACTATAAAATGGTGAAGTAACCAGTGGGTATTGGAATTAGCAATTATGGAATTAATTACAGATCAACAAAGATTAATGTTAAGCCAAGCAGTAAAACAAACATTTCAAGAAATTTGGCAACCCCTACTGGCTGCTATTAACAGAATCTCATCCACACACTTAATCTGCTCATTATATCTGCATTTGATATTGGATTAAATTAAATGTAAATAGCTATATTGCTGAACCCTATTATGTATTATATATGTAAGCTTTGTTGCTTATTTTATGTTGATGTTCACTGTTATTTATTGTTACAATGCTTTCATATCAGTGTTTGTAAGTATATGCAAGTCTGTAGTATATAATTAAACAAAACTGATTTTTACAAAATGGTGAGGGACTTTTCAGACTAAAGCAATAAGATGCACGAATTGAAAAACGTGTCTTATCTTCGCACCAAAATGTTAAGTCCTGGCTGAGTTGCCTTGGTAAGGAGAGAAGCTCAGAGACTGAATTGCCGAGTTTTTCATTAAATGACTGGAGCGTTAACATAAATTGGGGGAAATAACTGTACGGAGGATAGGAGAGCAAAACAGGGCAACTGAGGACACTGAGAAAAAATATATATTCCACATTTTCGCGTGGGGTTCCTATGCACTGAGAACCGCCTCGTTCTCTGTGTCACATGAAGAAGAACAGACTGCACAACGTTACTAACATCTGTTTTATATTTTGGTTAAAGTTGATCTGTACCAAAGCTGCATTAAGCTGACACATCAGCTTAAAAAACAGCCAGAGCTGATAAAACAGAGGTGCACAAAAGCATATGAGACCTTTAAGGGTGAGGACAAATGCCCATACAGATGTTTCAGAGACAACAAATGACAGAAGAATGCTGCTGGCTAGAAAATAAATAAATAAATAAATATTTACTTAACATTAGCTTTAAACCATGTTCCCTTACCGGTCTAGGCAGATTGGGGCAAAGAGTGAGCAGAGGAAGATTCTGGCGTCTGGATGGCACTCCCTAGCCAGCAAGGAGAGCCAGCTAGTGGACTGCTGGATCGCTTCAGCCATCGTTTCATGGTCCAGCAGGTTGGGGAGTCTCATCTCGTCGTACCCAATGTCGTAACACAACGCCATGCTCCTTGGAATCGATACGCATCTGGAATAGCTTCTTTGGTAGCTTCCCAAAACTCCTGGGAAATCCCAGATGAGCAGATAACCCAGAAGGACTAAAAGTTGTTGCTGTGTACCAGACATGGTGAGATGGCGTTGATGCGCCGTTTTCATCGCCTGGCTTTGTACCACCCCCCCTCCTCCTTCCCAGCAAAATGTGATAGATTAAATTCTGCCTTCTCAAAGGCAACCCAGACTGAGGATTTCCTGGTGGGATTCATTTATTATAGTAGGGAGGCCACCTCTGTGTGAATGCATTCTCATTAAGCTCCAGTGGCACAGTTTGTTCCCCCCCCCCTCCCCAAGTGGCTTCCCAATTGTTTGGCTTGTGGTAAGGGTTTTGGCTTAGACCGGCAGGTGTTGAAAATAGGGCAGTCAAATCAGCTTTGAATTCACCCCCAGCCCCCCTCTCCCCCAATATCTTGGAGATTTGATTGATTCATTGTTTAAGATGTGCTCTGCACCCACCCACACTTTTGCCTACTCAAAGATTAGTCATTATTTTATAAACAACAGTGTTTTTCTCCCCTTTGTGTGTTGTGGCAAAGCAATCACAAAGTTAATTAAGAGGTGTTTGTTTAGCTACAACCATTGTTAAAGAGGCTGTAGGGAGTTCCACTCTCGGGCGCCACTTGCAACCGATTTTGGATGGTTTTCTCTTGAGTTTGGATAAGTTGTAACTTCGGAGGCCGTTGTTTACATGCCCTGTGTAACTGGCAAACTTTTTCTCTGTTAGCTGTGCCACAGGAAATTAATTGTGGACAATGGTGCCCATCTAATGTTGGCATGAAATGAGCGGCTGCGATATAGCTCTCATCGAGGGTAATTGTCGAAAACATTTACTGTCATCTCTTTGGAGCTCAATGTAGGTCTTCTGGAGCCCTAGGGGGTACTGCTTGTTGTGTTGGCTCACTGTTGATTTGTTTCATACTGTTGACTAATAGCTGGGGGTAGCTCAGGAGAAATGCCCTGCAAGAGGATTACGTGTTCCTTGTCACAAAACGCATTTCCTATTGGGGCTCATGTAGCCATGGACTGCTGCATTTACTGTTTTTGTGGCTTCGCTTAAAGCATGCAAACACATTTTACCCTTTCTCGTTCTGTGTTGAGGAAAAAACTAAGCTCAGTTGTTGTCGTTTAAAGAAATTGCAGCAATATGTCTCAGGATATCCTTCTCTTCCAAAGTGGTTCAAAGTTAAAAATGGTGTGACTTGAGTTTAGACCTCAGTTGATGTTCTGTCTCACAGCATTTCAACGTCAACATAATAGCAGTAATGTATTTGGCCATTGCAAAGTAGTACTTTAGTTTTTAATAACATTTTAAAATCTTCTGAGGCATATATACTAATCATCTGAAGTGGAAACAAGTGTATCTGTTAAATGGACAAACATGCTTGACTTGGGAGGGTGAACACAATAATTCAGAAAACCAAGAAAGCTAAGAATCCCACTGTTAATACTGTTAATACTGGAAATACTGTTAAAGCCTAACATTCAGAAACTGTGCCCTTGGTGGCACCCATATGCTTCTTATACATGGAAGGAGCAAGAAACTGATGGGGCTTCATGCCCTGTTGCACAACAGACAGCATGACCCTGTGGTGCTCCCAGGCACTTGGTCCCAGGGCTCACTGACAATCCTGAGATATCTCTTTATTTAAGGTTTCAGCCACCTATATTATATTCATGGGAGCAGCGTCTGGACATGGAACACTACAGAAGACAAGGAGAGATTATGTAAGAAAGCACTGCATATGAGGTATCCCACTAGATCAGATCCTTGGCCTGTGTAGTCTCACAGTGGCAAGTCAGCTGCACCAGGAAGCCCCTCATCAGGGGGAAAAAACCCTGCTAAGTATTATCTAAAACAGTGGTTCTCAACCTGTGGGTCAGGACCCCTTTGGGGGTGGATCTACTCTTTCACAGGGGTCATTATGAAGTAGCAACGAAAATAATTTTATGGCTGGGAGTTAAGATTAGGGTTAGGTTGGGGTCACCACAACATGAGGAAGTGTATTAAAGGGTCACGGGCAGGCGGGCAGCATTAGGAAGGTTGAGAACCACTGGTCTAAAGCATGTGGAATATATCAGACTAGCAAATGTGTGACAGTATACTGAAAATAGATGGGCAAGGAGCAAGTACCTACTTGCTCTTATTTGGCATGTGTGACCTAAAGCAGTTGTTTTAGAGACAATAGACAAGGACTGCCCAGGACTCAGAGCACTCCATAGAGGCCTAAGACCTACAGGAGAGGCCATAGCCTGGTGGGATACCATAGCATAAGTTTAGTGGGTGAAAGATTCAAATCTAGTATGCAAACCCACACTAGAAATTGAATCCTTGCTCCAGTTTGCTTCCTGTCACAGAAATCTAAACTTTGAAGGTAAATTCCAAATTAGAATGTACTTTTTGGAACCAGCATGCTATCTGCTAGGATGCGATGGTTGATTTACTTTTACCCACTACTACAACATTTGATAGCTGTGACAATGGTATTCTGTCTTTCTCACATTTTTGCAAGGTTTGCACATCCGTACTCTGTGACAAAGTTGCATGTATTTCTGACGTTTATGAGCAGATTTCACTCATCTGCCTCTTTCTTAACTTTACAGAAATTCCAGACTTTCTGAGTGAGGAGGAATGTAAGTTAATTATCCACTTGGCTCAGCTGAAGGGGCTTCAGAAAAGCCAAATACTACCCACAGATGATTATGAGGAAGCTATGGAGATGATAGATATTAGCCAGATGGATATCTTTAATCTTCTGGACCACAACCAGGATGGACAACTACAGCTCAAGGAGGTATGCAGGATGGGGTAGTATTGTTTTTTTAAAGACATGGACCTTATTTGTCTGTAAGCAAACTTTCTACCTTCTTTTTAATTTTTTGTACAAAACAATATGACAAGCAATGATTCTATCATACTTTGTAGTTCCAGATCATAGAGGGTGCATTCCCACTTAGTTTTTTTAGTCCTGTTTGGCCTATTTTTTTAGTCCCATTTGAACTATCTTTACAGTGCCTGACAATTAATCCAAATATAGCCATTCCCACTCACATTGCACCACCACAGAAAAGAGGACTTTTAAATCCCCACTCCCCCTGCCTCCTATCAAAGCAGCCACATTTTCCCCTTCACTCATTCCCTTTCAGCTGAAGTTGGAGAGCTTAAGTTAAAAGCTGGTGCTTTAAAAAATTTTTTCTAAAACCTGCCTCCTATCAGAGCAGCCACACTATTCCCTTTTCACACCCTCCTTTTCCCGATAACATTACCTCCATCAACATTACCGGGAAATGTGCGCTCAATCAGATCAGCAAAGGAGCAGAGTGCAATTGGAAGACAGGGATTTGCTGCTCGGAGTTTTGCTTTAAAGCCTCTTTACTGATATATCTTTCTGATGATTGTTATCAGCTGCTGGAATGTATCTACATTTCTAGTACCTGGTAACAATCAGAAAAGATACAAATGTATCCAACAAAAAGGTTTTAAAAGCAAAACTGCATCAAGTTGCTCTTCCCCCTTTTCTCATTTTTTGCCTTTTTTGATCAGGACTCTAGCATTGTGGGCCTGGGACCTTTACATCCATGAAATCCCACCCACATCTGCCAGGCATTGGCCAGAAGGCTTGATCTCCACCCCAGATAGCCCAGTAGTGTTCCCATTTAAGGGGGGGAAAGCAAACTCAGCTCCAAAAAATGAAAAAAGTCCAGTTTTCATCAGTACTTTTGAGCTGAACACTCTGAGAGTAGACTGAAGCTGAATTAAACCTTAAGTGTGACCACAGCCAGTGTTTGCACTAACTTCCAGTGCACAATCCAGATCAGTGGATCCATTACTGCAGGTTCACTAATCCGGATCAAAGTGAGGTAAGTGCAGAAAAGGCCTTCGGACTAAAGTTCAGGTTTTACTTTTTTTTCACTTTGGAAGGCACAGCCATGTGGGAGTTCAAATTTGAGAGCAAACTGCCCAGTTTGGTCAAATAATCTTTTATTCTTTATGCTCCCCCCCTCCGGATTCTCCAATTGCCTGCAAATTCATGATGCGCTCAGTTTGATGTTATAGGCAAATGTTTCCAACCAGAGAATGTTGTGCACTTGTTATTTCAGGTACTGACGCATACCCGCCTAGGAAATGGCAGGTGGATGACACCTGAAAGCATCCGGGAGATGTATGCTGCTGTGAAAGCAGATCCAGATGGCAATGGTGAGATGCAGGTTGCCTGTCTAACACTTTGTGATCCATATTTATAATGCATACATATGTGTGGGTATAAATGCCTATAAATCTCAGCCTGTTGCAGTCTTGCCAAGAAAAAAATGAGCCACAGCTGCATAAAAATGAAAGAAAATAGGTTATTTGCAAGATCACTATCTTGACATGTATTAGAACTGGTATGTTTTTTAAAATTGAGTTATAGCTATATTTGAAACTGATAAGGAATATTATTAGTTGTGCTGACTTTAATATACTAGAGGTAGTGGGATTTTTTTATAGTAGTGGCCCTTTTTTGATTTTGTTTATGATCCTTTGTTTTTTTAAAAAAATAAATTTAAAAAACATTTTTTAAAAAAGTGCTGATTTTATTGTACTACATTGTACTATACAGATAAAATTATTCTTATATTCAGGGTAGACTACTAATTGGTTTCTCAGATCTCTTTGGATGCAGAAATCTCTTCCTGACAACATTTTTGGGAAGCTTTTGCAAAAATATAGAAACTTGTTTAATTGAGAAGAGGGTATTTTAAAACCTTGTATATCCATCACCTTGAGGAGAAATAGTGTTACACAGCTTTTATTGACCACCAGGAGGCAGTGCAGAACCAGTTTCACCTGTGTTTGGGACTCATCAGGTGCTTTTAGCCACATTAAGCCATAATTTGTTGTTCCTTCCTTTATCTGGAATTGAATTCACACAAGTTTGGTTAAGCTTTACTGTGCATTTTAGCTATGGAGTGGGCCTGGAGATCTCAGGCTTTCAGGAAGGGATTCTAATATTTTGGTATTTTTCAAGGTTTCTCCTTATTTTGAATTAGGGTCTCTGTAATTGAGAACCTAATAAAAGATACAAACAAACCCAGGTTGTATTTACAAATTGAGTCATCTAGTATATGAGGGCTTCATCATAAACTATCATCTTTGTCCCCCTAAGTCTAAATAAACTCTAATTCTAAATAAAACAGAAACCTGAAAAATTGCCCCAAAAATCAGTGTTACATGCATTTATAACCTATCAGTATAGAATACAAAATATGTAGAAACTACCACTGATTTAAAATGGACTGGACTCTCAATAGAGGTGATTTATTTCTCAGTAGAGGTGATTTTTCATTTATCAATGAATGGGAAGTGTGAGAAGACTCTCACATTTGTGTGATTTTTTAAAAAAATTATATATATAGTGTAGATACTAGCACTTTGGAAAGGATTTTGTGTGTTGGGCTGGCATGTTAATCTCCACAATTTTTTTATTTTATTTATATTTACATTTCTATCCTGTCCTATACCCTAATGTCTCAAGGTGGGTAACAGCATTTAAAAACAGACATGTTAAAACAATACATATAAAACAATAATGTCTGCATTGGGGGTGGGGGGGGGCTATACCACATTTAGCCAAAGGCCAGAGCAAAGAGGTGTGTCTTCACTGCCTTCCTGAGTGTATACAGTGCCCACCCGTCTTACTGTTGAGGGTGGTGGGACAATGGTTTGTTAGCTTCCCAGTAGTAAGACTATTTGGTGCTTGGTGTAAAAATTAATGTATTTTATTAAAGAGATTCGCAATTCCCTGAGTACCTTCATTTAAAGATATTGCTTTCTACCAGTATGCCAATGAAAGCAGCACTTCTGTTGGAAGAGTATTCAGCCAGAATGGAGCTGAACCTAGGAATCTCCTCCTAGGTACAATAGTTTTCCAACAGAGGGGAATTCCATATGATGTGAGAGGGCAATCCATAAGGTCCGCCTGACATCTGTATATTCCACAGTAATATGTACAATGTGTAATAAATGATTCTAAGTGGAGTTTGCCTCTCAACTTCCTGTTCCTCTCCTCTGGTTGTCATACCTGTTTCAAACCTGTACTGTACAGTCCATGGGTTTGTGTTTTCAAAGCCTGTTGTTCTAGGAGGCATCTCTTGACCCTGGCCTTTAGTCAATGGAACTGTTTTCCCTCCTCTTCTCAAGCACTGTGTTGTTAACTTTGTTTCTGTTGCTTTTACTGAAACTCATGACCTATGGCTATAGCGCAGGATATAAATATAAGAAAATAACTAAAATACTAAGAAAGATCCAGTTTGCTGCCTGCTGTGCTGTGGCCAGTGGTATCCGATAAACAGAATGGATACAGAAGTCCTTTCTCCATCAGGTTATTCTCCAGCCCCTCTGCTTCTCTCTAGAGGCTACAAAAGTTTCTGGAGGCTTCCAGCTTCCAGCTGGTCTCTCCAGGCCTCCTGCTAGCCCGGATATACACTGTGATCTCCTGTTCTAATTAGAACGCCTTCAGTTGAACGCCTCTCCATTTCCTAATCAAATTAAGCAAGCAGGCAAAGTGCGCACACTCACGTCCAGATTGCTTGATGAGTCTTCATGGCCCGGTCGCGCTCGCTTTAGAGTGGGAAGCAGCCCTTGCCCTTTGAGCTTGTGACGTCTTTGGCAGAGGCCAGGGGGAATACACTGTTCACGACATTTTCAGCACGGTAAACACCACCGACCAAAGAACTTCAATTAAAGTCTGAGTGGCCTATTTGGAGTGCCCAGGGTGGCCTCAGTTCTCAAGTGCTACTGTCATTGTTAGCAACACGGCAGCAAGAAAGCGAGGGTCACGACCTGGATGTGGTGATAAACTGTGGGAAACTGAAGCTGGTAAAGGAGTAGCAGGAAATAAAGCATTTGCATGCACTGGAAATCAGTGGCAATCATGACTGTCCCGAGCTGACTTCTCTATGTCTCATCACTTAATTCTAATCACAGGGGCCTTTTATACCTTTATTTCTGCCGGACAGCATCCTGGGGAAGTGAAGATAGGTCTGGCACCCACACTTTGGTATGCCAGATCTATCCCAAACCTTGCCAGGACTTCTCTAAGCACTGGCAAGGTGTGAATCGCCTCCATTACAGAGGCGATCATGGAGCTCTGGCAACAGGGCCAACGTGCCTAAGGGACGCCTGCACTGCCACTCCCCAGGCTCCATTCAGATTTCTTCCACCCAGAAGAAGTGCAGACAGGGCCACACCAGGTGGCAGTAAGGATAGATGAAGAGCAGTTAAAACTGCTATATGTCTACACATGCAGGGAAAACTTCTGGTGAAGAAGCAACTCAGCAACAATACGGATGCAACATGCAGGCGTTCCCCCTGCAGGTAAGTGCAAAGAGGTTCAAAGATTCCTCTGCTGACATTTCTCCAAAGTAGCATTTTGCTTGTGGTTTAATACCTTCTATTTCAGAGTTATGTCAGTCTGTTTCAATAGGTGGAATCAGTTATCTTTGGTCAGATGAAGGAGCTGAAGTTTCTTTCTTTCTTTCAGTTTTAATTTTAGTAAAAATTAAAAAAAGCTTTCTTTTTGGAATAGCCTATCCTGTATGTCTGTGTGGCAGCATCTAACATTTCCAAAGAGCAACACAGCAGATCCTGAGTTTCACATACTTTCTTCTGTTAAACTAAATTACAGTAGTGACTCCAAGAAAGTCAGTCAATGGAGCTCTAATGTGACATTTTTTCTGTAGCGCATTGCCTTAGACGGAGCTATCAACAAGGGTTTCTTTTCTCTTCTAGGTGTGTTGAGTCTGGAGGAGTTTAAGAGGCTGAACATTCGTGACTTTCATAAGTACATGGGTAGCCAAAAAGTGAAAATGAGTGACCTGGTGCGGAATAGCCAGCACACGTGGCTGTATCAAGGTGAGGGCGCACATCAGGTCATGCGCTCCATACGACAAAGGTAAATGCTTTCTTGAGGTAAGAATAATCACAAATATTTAACTGAAAGAAAGAGAGTGATCTTCACTTGAAGATTAAGTAGGATACTTCTAATTGTAGGGTTCTCAGGTGATTGAAAAGAATATTGATTAATATCTTGGTGTTCAACTCAAAAGTTAATAACTACTGTAAAACTATTTAAAAGGCATTAAAAAGTGTAAGTGGCTGCTATTAATTGTTCATAATATTTTGTATTTGTACATGTTTCACAATTGCCATGGTTTCTCTTTTGAAATTGAAAAATCTGAATAGTTTTTGTTGATTTAAAACAACAAAAAGGCATCGCATCCCACCAAACAATGTAGAACTGCTGCTAATGCAGGTATATTCATTGGATTTACTGCATCAGATATGGGTATGTACCATGGCAGCAGGAAGATCTGTGACCTTTTGTACCATTGTTTCCATGGAAGACCTTTTACAGACCTGTCAATGCACGTTTGAACATGTGCAGTGGGGCTTACTTCATAGGCATTCCATTTGAATTGGTGGACTCCCTAACTCCCATTTTGTATATATAGTTGAGATAATGAGTCTTCCCTTTGTTAGCTTTCATGTTGTGTCTCATGCAAAATGTTCTGCATTTATAAGATGTACCATGGAAAGAGTAACAAGGGTCTCCGTTCACACTTTCCTCAGTGGATGATGATGATGATGATGATGATGATGATGATGATGATACCATTCTACTGAGGTGAAGACCAGGTGCAGAGGGAACCATCCACACTTCAAGTGCTGGTGCACTCCCCAGCTAGACCACCAGCACTTGTAGTGCAGATGGCCTGTGCTGGGTATATCAGATTGCACAGTAGCACCTGGCATACTCCCAAATGTTGCCATGGCAACCAGCCCGCAACTGTACAGCTACAGGTGCACTGCACTGCCCACTTGCAGCCTCACATCCAGAAGAGGATGCGAATGCTGCTGACCAGGAGCTTGGTAGCTGCTTCCTGTCAGATTTTGCAGACAGGTGCGGACTGGGGCACCTGGAGTGAGCTCCGGTGCACTCTGGGACAGCAGCAGCACAGCATGCAGATAGGCCTCTCTGGGAAAAACTGGAATCACTCCTTGAGGGTAAGTGAAAATGGGCTTCAAGTTTTTTTTAAATTAAGCATTGGAAAGTGGAGCACAAGTGGTGATTTAAGTACGGTATGTTTTAAAAAGTGCTCCTGTTCAGCATTGTTGCTGGTCCAGAACTACTACAATTCTTATCTACGTAACTAAAGACATTTCAGCCAACTGCTGGCATGGCTGTTCTGTTCCAGGGTCATATTTTCACTTATGGTGGAGTGGCCCAAATGTACAGACCTTTTGGTCTGGTGTAAAGAAAGACATACATAAAATTATAAGAACACAAATGATACTTACTCCAACATTCTGCTTTTTGCTTAAGCTGCATCCAGATATTGGTTACTTAGTCCTCTATATCTGCGTATTCAGAATAAAGCATGGATATTCTGAAATGCAGCCTTCACTCCAAATACACAATTCTCTTACAAAAATCTGATAATTTCTTTTTCACACACGGCAGCCAAACTAGTAATTGCCCAGTGCTGGAAGCAATAGAACAAACTGAATTTGGAGTTACAGTATGAGAGGATATGGGACTTCACCATAAATGTTTCTCACTTTCCAGGTGTGGCTATGAAGGACTTGTTTTCGAAAATATGGCAATCTCTCCTACACACTATACTGCAAGTAAAACAGCGAGAATGGCCTGACCTATTAACCACGACACGGTGGTTCAAGAAACATACCCCCAAAGTTGTTGTACGTTGAAAATACAGCAATAAATAATTTAAATAGATAAATAATAAAAACAGAAATAAAGATTCTCTTGCTGAGGTAAATGAATTCTAGACTGGCTGAGAAAGTCAGTTCTTCACCATCTGTCATGAACAGTCCTTCTGTCCCAGTCCCAGGGAAGGGACACTCTGGATCCTCTTGTCTCCATGCCTGTATTTCTCGTCCTTCAGGGTGATTCATTTAACCCGCCTGCCTCCGGAGATTGTGGAGCACAGTGAACCCCTGCAGGTGGTGCGGTACGACCAGGGTGGGCATTACCACGCCCACATGGACAGTGGTCCGGTGTTCCCCGAGACGGCCTGCAGTCACACAAAACTCATTGCCAATGAAACGGCTCCATTTGAGACTTCGTGCCGGTGAGCTTGGAATGACTTTGGTGGTCAACATTTTTATGCATAAAGGCTAGGATTAGCTTGGTGCCCATGGGGAGTCTTAGGTGTGAGGATATTTTTCCTGTCAGACCTCAGCGTATGTGCGGATCGTGAAATGAAGTGCTTTGCATTTGACAAAAAATAAAATAATAGTCAGGAGAGGCTAAAACTTCCTCACATGTACCTGCAGCTTTCTTTTGTAGCAATTCACAAATTTTCTGCTCTGACCCAAGTTCTTCTCCATTCTGTTCTGTATCATGATTGAGAATGTGGTGAAACCAGAGTCTCTGGCTTCACTTATTTTGTCTTAAGGAAATACTGTCCAGAACATTTTCAGTTAAAGGGCGAGTCCATACTGGTGAGCCCATATTAGATCAGTGAGCTTACTAGGCCTCCCTTTCATATGCTGGTGACCCCAACCAAGGCCTCCCTTAAACCATATCAGCGTGCAGACATGGGCTCCTCCTAGTGTCCTTGCTGGTCTGGTATACCATCCAGTGCGGAATCACCCAAAGGGTACCATAATGTTATTAGATGAGTAGAGAAACAGGAACTATAACAAGGCTATCCAGTCTGAATAAGAATCATAGAATCATGGAGGTGGAAGAGACCTCTAGGGTCATCGCATCCAACCCTCTGCTCACTGCAAGATTTCCTAAATCCTGTGGGGGAACTTCATATCATTACATGGAAGATCTTTTTTTTTTTCTATATGCCAAACCTAATGGTTGTTGTGCTTCAGAAACAGGGTCACTGACTATAGTCAGCTCCTTCCTGTTCACCCACCATTCATTCTTTTGCATGGAGAGGAGAATGAGTGAAAGTTGGATGAGCTATTGACCTGTTGGGATTTATACAGAAATGTTTTCATCTAGGTCTCTCCTACTCCATTGGTCACGTTTATTGGTATTGAAGGAGAAAGAGTGAAAAAAAAGCAAGTGTAGCAAATATTTATTTGTGTTTACATTTTTTCTTGTAAACCACTTTGGGATATTTATTTTTTTGAAGATGATGAAACAATATATAAAAGTTTTAAACTATATAGGCAAATGTTTGGGTATTGTATACTGCTTTATATTGAAAATTTCAAAGCATTACACAAGTGCTTTTGAAAACAACAATAACATTTAAGAAAATATAAACCAATGTTTAAAAGCACTATTTGAAACTAATAATAATATACTAGTAAGAGTGACAAATTGTGTGACGTGTGGACAGGGTAGTTGCCTTGCACTCTAGTTGTTTTTCACACCTCCAGCCAAGCCATAGCTGGCATTTCTTGAGGGATGTTACCCTAGTTGGTGTCTAAAATTATAATTGTGTTACAGAATCATATTATTCAAACTGTAGAAAATATGTATTTTATTTATTTATTTATTTATTTTATTTCCATTTCTATCCCGCCCCATAACCGAAGGTCTCTGGGTGGGTAACAACAGA
>MTQE01001141.1:4341026-4370916 GCA_014337955.1 Aspidoscelis marmoratus | reverse complement strand
TAAGAACAACATATTAAAAACAAAATTAAAATAAGGTACACAGTTAAAAAAAACTCCTTAAAAATTCAACAATAATTTAAAAATATCTAGGCTGCATTCGCACCTAGGTTTTAATCCAGTTTCAGTCCACTTTCAGAGTGAGAAAATACATCAGCAAAGTGTCAAGCTGTTTTCTTTCAGCATTATCTAACTCAGAAAATCCATCTTTCGGTTAGATAAAATGGAAAGAAAATGGCTAGTCACTTTGCTCTCAGTCTGAAAGTGGTCTGAAACTGGATTAAAACTAAGGTGTGAACTTAGCACTACAAGTTAACCCATTCATATTGCTGATGGTTAAAACTTTTTTTAAGATTCAGAATATAGCCCTGTACATATTTAACTGAGAATAAGCACTGAATGAACTGGAAGTTATAGCTACGTGTCACAAATAGGATTGTAGTCTTTGCCTGCATACCCAATGGGAAAGTGTTAAATGATTTCAATACTTCAGAATCTAGTCCAGAGTAACCATCCATGTCTTACAGCTATATCACTGTACTCTTTTATCTAAATAATGTGACCGGAGGAGGAGAGACCACCTTTCCAATTGCTGACAACAGAACATATGAAGAACTGGTAAGAGAGTTGTTTTATTATAACCCCATTTTTTTCATTAAAACCTGAATTAGGATTTTCTTGTGATTTCTATTTTGCAAGTCAAATGAGAGAAGATAGGCCAAAGATAAAATAAACTTAAAAGGAGAACTTGTAATGCCCTAAAAACATCCTTGTTTGCAATCCTAATCTTAAATGTACCTATTGTTTGGGATACTGTCATGACCAAGTATGCCCAATATGTCCTAGAGTTTTCCTGCCATAATTACCCAAAATCTGATTGGGCAGAATCTTTAAATAAGTCAGGTGACTGAGGCTGATTGGGCAAAACTCCCAGGTAAGACAGGTGGCACAAGCTGATTGGGCATTGTAGTATGTAAACACTGCATCTGTATAGGTTAGGTGCATTCCTAACAAAAATAACATATTATGCTGAACTCGTTTGTTTTGTAATAAATTGAGTTCTTGTTTATTCTTATGTATCCTCTGTTTGACTGTTATTTACAGTGACCGAGCCAAACATCACATATCTAGTCAAGTTTGTTCTCCATAAATATTCACAATATTGAACTACTGGTTGTACAGATTTCAGAGAAACCACTAGAATGCCGTTGTTACAATATCTTACTAAGGACAGGTCAAAATGGCAGGCATATGTCTGGACGCCCACCGGGCATCGAGTCCAATTTCATTGTATTTGAAGAACAGTGTAAATAATATTAATGGAAAGCGGAATATTTTTGTTTTTTGGTTGGAAAAGATACCAACACTTAATAAAGGGCAAGTGCAAACAAGGTCTTAGATACATTGATGTTAGTGTGCTTAAATGTTATAGCTTAGATCTGCAAAGAGTCATGTCTTATTTTACATTTATATGAACTTTTAAAATTCACCTTTTTTTTTGCTTAAAATTAAAGGCAGTCTACACTGGCTGGTATTCCAGACCAGCAAGCTTACTCGGAGCCTACTTTCTACACATTAGTGCAGTCTAAGGGACCCTCTCTTAGATCATGGAGTTTTATTATGATTCTTCTTTGTTTTCCTGAAGTAGAACAGCAGTCAACAGTTTCCTTTTTCCTCTAGTCTCTAATCCAGAATGATGTTGACCTACGTGATACTCGTAAGCACTGTGATAAAGGAAACCTGCGCATAAAACCCCTGCAAGGCACTGCTGTCTTCTGGTACAATTACTTGTCAGATGGTGAAGGTAATGTTGTCCTCCCAAGAGCAACCCTGTATCTTGATCTCTGAGGCGCGTTGCTCTTCTTGCTGAGTTCTTGTTAACTAATGAGGAAACAACAGTTGTGGTCCTCAAATTCCTGAGGTCCCTCAACGAGAGGTGTGTCTTCCCCTCACGAATTCTTGTCTCCTTCCAGGCTGGGTTGGTGACCTTGATGAATATTCTTTGCATGGAGGCTGTTTGGTCACCGAAGGAACCAAGTGGATTGCCAACAACTGGATCAATGTTGATCCCAACAAGAGGCGGCAGCTCCATTTCCAAGAAGAGATGGCTCGATATACAAACAGTGAAGACGAGGACCAAAATGAGTGGACGGTGGATAAATCATACAGCAGTGTGCATGTAGAACTGTAGGGCTTGGAGGTGCCTCTTTTTTGGGTGGAAATACCTCTTCGTTGACGTCGAAGAAACCGTTTTGCACTAGCCATTTTCAGTCCTGTATTCTCCCGCCTTCTCAGATCCCCGCATATCTCAGCAGAGAACATTAGCTAGTCATCAGCCTTGTGTTTCTGACTAGAATGGAGGGAATGAAAAATGGATTGGAATATATGGTCTGGAACGCATTCTGAAGGAGAGGAGAGAGGGGAATCATGGCAGCAGCTAAATTTTAGGATACAGTTTACATTTGTACATTTCGTGGATAAACTCAGAGTAGGTCTTCTCCACTGTATGCATAGTCAGCCATCCTTCAGGATTTTAACTCCGCCTTGTTCTGAGCTAGCCCTTCCCTGTCTCTTTAGCTAGCTTTTCAACTGTGTCCTTGGCTGTTGCCCTTTGGATACATGATTCTGGAGTCAGTACAGATCCAAGCTGACAGGAAGCTCTCAGGCAGCAAAACTAGTATCTGGAAATGTCTGCTACGCATTCTGATCTGCTCTCAGTGGAGTGGAGTTGCTGTTCCTAGCCCTTGGAGGCATAGGTCACCATTTTAGATACATAGTAGTAGATGGCCTTTCTTTCTTCAGAAGTGCTTAAATAGCTATGTGCGAGGGGAAAGGCAGGAACTCGAAGGTTACTAGAATTACTCCAGATGATTTCTAATGTTTGTTGTGGATAATTCTTCTCAGGGTCGGACGTGGTTCTGAAATATTTATTGTGTTTATCAGGGAAAAAGGGAAGTATTTTAGTGTGCAATAGCAGCTGGCATGCTGTATTCATTTAATAATATGATTTGTAAGCTTGGTTTCCTCAGCATCAGTCTGTATGCAAGTCCTTCCCTTCCCACAAGATAACTTCTCCTTCTTTAGCGTTTTGTCTGTGTAAATGGCATCTGTCGTGCAGGCAGGTCTGTATAGAATATGCATACTTGGAAGCAGAATCCCTCAATCATGAAAATAAAGAGAGTCCTGTTGGGTCAGACCAATAGGCCTTTCTAAATCAGTTTCTTCTCCTTCCATGGGCCAAGCAGATACCTCTGGGAATCCCCCAAGCAAGATGGGAAGGATGTAGAACTTGTTGTTCCCCAGCAAGTAATGCTCAATGAAGCTTCTGGTCATAGCTGGTTCTAGGTAGCCCTTATAAATGACAGCCATTTGCTGGCCTTATTTCTCTTTTTTAAAATCCCTTTAAACCTTTATCATGGTCCCCCTTAGTTGCCTTTTTTGCTGAACCAAAATAAAAGAGAAGTTATCTCTCCTAAAAGATATTATATCCCTCTGGTGATTTTGCTTCTCTTTATTAGAATGTTTCTCAGCTTTTTAAATGAGACTAATCAAGGATCCCCCCCATGTTGCTGAGGTGTCAGTAATAAAGAAGGAGGGGAATTGAAGAATGAGAAAAGAAATAAGAAAAAAATAATGAAAATAAGCAAGAAATAGGGAAAAACCTAGACTTCATGAAGCTAATAGCTATGAAGCAAGACGTAAATCACTATTCGAAAAGAGAAATTGGAACTTACCATGACGATCTCTTTCTCCAAGTCAAAGAGGAAGAAATACTACCTCTTTCGGCAGCAATCCATTGTGACAGTAGATGTCACTAATTTAGGTATAAAAACCTTTGGTGACAAACCTTGTTCCAGTATTTCAAAGGAACAACGAAACCGTCAACATTTCAGAACTTGAAGCAACAGTGAACAGTGAACTTTAAAACTGAAAAATGTTGTACAAAAAAGAACCTGTGAAAAGACGAACTTGGAGAGGTAAATCCACCACCTTTCCAGGTAACCTGGAAAACATACAGCCAGCTCCTTAGATACGGAAGGGTGTGGATCCCTCCATCAACTTAGAGAAAGAGATCTTCACACGAAGTACCAGTTTCTATTTCCCTTAAGTCTCTTGGGAGGAATGCAACCAATGGGGTGTACCTCAGCTATAGTAACATGGGCAGGTCTAGAGTGTCTCCAAATCCACCACCTGCTAGAGTACCCTACACCTGAAAGATGCACCTGCTGAATTGCGCAAGCCCATTTTGTAATTACTAGAGACCATGGGCAGTAACTGCCACATTGAAGCTTTTCATATTTCTTCATCAGGCACCTGACACTTAAAAGCAGCCGATACTGCCGCCGATCAGATAGGATGTGTAATGATTCCATGAGGTAACTCTAGACCTAGGCTTTTATAGGCCTCACAATCCACAAGCAGATCCAGGAAGCAATGGTTGCACTCAAGGCCTTTCGAAGTAAGTTTTGCTGGTGAAACGTGAATAAGGACAGGGACTTCCAGAATGACTGAATATGACCAAAATAGATCTGGAGAGCCCACCTTATGCTCAAGTTGTGCCAAAGGCATTTCAGGCTTTAGACCAGACGAAAGGACAGCCGATGAATCTCCTGCCCTTGGTACAAAGAATCACCAAATCTGGGATGAACTTCAATCAGTTCTGGTCAACAGAAAGGGCACTGAGGTCAGGCACTCATCTTACCAAGGTAATTGCCACCAGGAAGGCCGCCTTATAAGACATCCATAATAAGGGATCTCACTGAACAGCTCACTAGGAGTGGATGTCAAGAGGACATTGTTCAAATTCCACTTTGGAAAATGCTGTTTAATCAGGGGTGACATGGCTTTCACTGCCTTTACAAAGTGCTTGAGGAAAGGACACAAAGGTAGAGGATCTGATCCATCTGCGTCAAAGATGGCTGCCAGGATTATAACCAGTTTGTGAATGGTGTTGAGCTTAAGCCCCATTTCAGTATCCTTTTGCAGAAAACATAAGATGTCCATAACAGAAGTTTGCAGGGCGACAGGTGCCTTGAGATTTTGCTCATCTACAAAAGGATCTTCACTTGTAAATACAGATTGTAGATGGGAGCTTGTCCTACAGAATGGTCTCAATTACACTGTCTGGAAGCCCTGAACAACCTATGCTACTAAGCCTCCAGGTAGCCAGTTTTAACCAGCTTAGGTCAGGTTACATGACTCCCTCCTCCATCAGAAGGTCTAGAGTTAGCAGCTGGTGAAACAGTGAACAAACACTGCAGAGAGGGAAACTATAGTCATCTTAGCCAGAAGAGTGCTATGAAGGTGATTTCTCCCTTCTCCACTCCCTCATTGAAAAAAAATTGGAATTGAGTCAGATGGAAAACCTTCAAGTGCTCTGAATTAATAAGAAAACTGGACCTTTAAATAAGTTTAACTGTAGAGATGTGTCTTGCCAAGACACAAGATGAAGCCCAAATTAAGATGTCACCCAGGAAACACAACAGCACCTCCCAGAGCCATAAAGATTTCAACAGAGCAGCCAGGCCCTTGCTGAACTCTCCAAGGCAAAGAAAATAGACCTCAATTGCCGATGTGTGTTGCCTACACAGAAGCAAAGGAAAGTGTCTACTGTCCCTTTGAATCAAAATATGAAGATAAGCCTCAGAAAGGTCTAACAGACACATTCAGTCTTCACAGATCATCATCCTTATTGACGCTAAAGTCTCAACGGCAGCTTCCCTAAGAAATGGTTTACAAACTTGAGACCTAAATTGGCTTTCCGGTCTCCCACTTTCTCTGGCATCACAAAGAAAATGGAGTATAACCCAGATCCTCTAGAGCTATGTGGCATCTTTGTCCAATGGCCCCTATGCACAAGGGATGTTGAAACTATCAAGCATTAGGAATGTTCTGCCACATGTCTGAGTAGGAAAGACAAGGGGCAACTCAAAATGAAACTCTGATGGAGATGGGCTCTGCCAGAAGCGATCCATTGGCTGTGAAGTATCAGAACTGTTCATCAGGTGAGCGTTGGTACAAATTTGGCACCAGTAGTTTTTATATGCAAAGTAGTGGTATCAAAGGCAGCCCATCACCAAGACCGTAGTGTTCGTTGGACACTGAGACTCCCTGCATAAGAATGCAATATCAAATGCAGTATATTTGATTTCAGCCAATCAGTAATTTCTTTGGATAGGGGTTGCCTATGATTGGTTAAACTGCCCAAAATTAACCCTTCTCTTTCACCAAACTATTGAACAATCATCTGCTTGAGTTTTGTACATGTAACTTCTTAACTCCTCCCTCCACGTGTTAACCACTGAACAAGCCTAGGCAACCATTTCCTTGGCTGCTTAGCTCAGGCAGACAGGCGTTTTACACTCCGCTGGTGCTGGGGGAGCAGCAAACATTGCATGGCATTAAAAAGCAGAGTTTCTTGAGGTGGGCATAGAGGGGGTCATTTCCACGGAGGCTCAGTTGAGGCACGGCTGGTGGAACTGCAGCAGGCAGGCATTGCAGTCGTGGGCATGTGGCAAGCGGTGCTCTGGCAGTGAGCCAAGCCAGGCAGGCCTGGTTGAAGCAACTGAGGTGGTGATCAGATTCATGCAGGAAAAGCCAACCCATTAGCTGCATTCCTCTTGAGAAACTTAGGGGAAAGTTAAATTTCACTTTAAAGATATAACTGGGAAAGGATTTCTAGTTGAAAATAAGTCCTATGAACCATCTTGATATTCCAACACTGGGCAAAATGCAGCCTTTGGCTATAACTGTCACCATGCTTTGACTTTGTAGCTCCTCTTTTGAAACAGTTTGTGTCCCAGTCTGTACAAAGTGACTTCGATTGGCCTGCAAACCTTCAGAAACGTCTCTGGTCTCCTCGGCCAATGTTTAATTGTTGATTTTAACCAATCAGTTGTGTTGAGCAAAAGGAAGGACCATTCCCTTGTCCCATTTATTCCAGTTATGTTTTGTTTGGATGCCTTGAGGCTTCTGGATTGAAGGAAGCTACTTTTAAAGTAGCAGTTTGCAGCTACTTTGTTGTGGGTGCCTCAGTTGTTTGTCCAAAGGATGAAAAGTGCTAAGGTGTTCTCCATGTTGCAAGAGGCTGCTATTCCTGCATGGTAAGTTTCACTGCAAAAGGAAACCAATGTTTTTTTTTTTTTTGTGGATTCTGGATTATTATTAAGTCAGTTTATGTCTATAGAACATGGATTTCCTTTCCAAGGAATGGTGAATGATCATACATCTCTTTTTATCGGGGCTGTTGACTGTTGCCTTAGTTTGAGGCCTGCGTAATTCATGACTCATCAATCCAGATATGGCCCACTAAGTTACTCACGATGACCTAACAGATGTGGTGTCAGGTGGACAGTAAAACAAGAGTTTTTTCAAGAACGTTAGTGGCTTATATTCACTTTGATGGGACCCAAGTTGTGCAGGTCTGCCTTAGTGTTAGCAAGATGCCCCCTACGTCAGTTGACAAAACATGTTATCATTGCACCTTGTGATGTGAAATGTCTACCGTATTTTTGTCCAAAATAAAAAAATAAAAAATAAAAGGTCACTAAGCCGTCTTTGACAGTATACTTGTAACTGAGTGATTTTAAGTGCCAGGTATTTCCATGAGCTATGTTTTGGCTTGGAATTGTACTGTAGTTCTGCAGCAGGCTTTTATGGTGTGTGTGTTGGGGTGGGGGGAGGGAAACAACCCTGAAGAAGCTGCTATTCTGTTCTGTCCTTGAATGTTCCCTTTTCCAAATCAGCTGCTGCTTTGGGAAATGTTGCTGGCCAGTTTTAAAACTCTGCACAATCTTCTTTCGGAGCTGTTTAGTGAATGGAACCTTGACTTAGCAAATAAGGGTTGTCTTGTTTCACTCTTCTGAAATGCAAAAAGGTTGTACATGAAATAGGTCCCCTACATTGCTCTTCTTTCCAAACTATGTCTCTGCCATCTTGTTTTGTGAATGTACATTTACCCGTTGCTTGTGATATTTGTATTTTACTAACACAGAAGAATGTAGGGCTTTCATATGGTATTAAGAAGCCATGAAATGGGTGGAGATGGATGATGCCTTAAAAGTCACAATCTACGCAATTTAAAAAAGAAAAGAAAAAAAAACTTAAGCCAGGAGTGGGAAAGTGGAATGAACAATTGTGAATCGCACAGCATGCTATTGCTCAGAGGACCTGACAGATGACTACGCTTAACCGCCTGGACTGGAGTGGTAAAGAGTTATCAGCATGGTGGTTTGCTCTGTGGATCATGTCCTTATTTGTCCCAAGACATAATATTTGAATCCAACCACAGATCCAAATCTTGCTAATTTTAGCTAAATCAAGTGATTTGAGTTATTGCCTGTTGTAGTTAGCTTGTAGTTATTGCCTGTTGTAGATCAGCTTTCAGAGTTTTATTTCTGTGTGTTCTCTGTTTTTCCCCCTTATTTATTTGTTTTTTGTGTGTCCCATAGAAAGATGTCAGGTTACCTGCCCTGCAAAATAAAAGATTGAAACCGATCTGTTGTCCGTTCACTCACTTTGGGCTTCCTGTTTCTCATCTAGTGTGAAACCAGAGGCCTTTTCGCACGAGGGGGTCTTGAACGCGTCTAAGACACGCTGGGACACTGCATTTGCACGCTTGGGGTGGTGGGATCTGTTCCCGACCGCCCCAGCATCCCGGCGTGGCCTAGACACGTTCGAAATGTAGAGCAGTAAAAACTGCTCTACGTGCAACTTTACGTGTTCAAAGCGCCCCCGGCCATCCAGAAGCTTCAAACCCGGCCGACCGCACGGGTCGCGTCTACCGGGAGCACGTGGCAACCCGGGCCGGCTCACTCCTGGCTGCTGCACTCCCATCAGGACTGCAGGAGTTGGGGAGACACCCAGATCGGCCTCCCCTCACCCCTTTCCGGGGTGGAGGGAGGCCGATCTGCGGCTGTCTATGGGCCGGGTGGTCTGCCGCTCTGGCAGTAGACCAGACTCGCCCAAAGCTCTGAATGGGTGGGCCTGGTTTACTGCCAGAGCGGCAGACCACCCAGCCCATTGGGGCAGATCACGGGCCTCTGCGGGGTTGAGCTGCTTCGATCTAGGTGGCTAAGCCCCGCAGAGGCCCCTTGGCACCCCCTACCACGGGGGTCGGGGACGCGCATGCACAGGTCCCACCTTCTGGCTGTGCCGGGTCTCAGTGACTCGGCACAGCCAGAAACGCACACCATGTACACGCGGCGCCTTCTGATTCGGCAGATCACCCACGTGGGCAGTCTGCCCAGTCGTCAGAAGCTGCGCTGCGTGCACGTGGTGCATGTCCCCAGCTGTGCTGGGTCATTGACACCCAGCACAGCCAGAAGGTAGGGCCTGCATGTGCACACGCGTCCCCGGGTCCCAGGGTGGGTGCCCAGGGTGGGTGCCCAGGGTGGGTGCCCAGGGTGGGCGGGTGGCCAGGGACGGTTCCTGCCAGTTGTAGGGGACCAATCTGGTCCCCTACAATGTGCAAGAACTGGGGGAAGGCCCCTGACAGGTCTGCCCGCCCCTGGGTGTTCTCACCCAATGGCGGGCAGGCCTGGGAGGGACATCCCAGCCCCTGTCCGGTCTTTCCAGGCTAGGGCAGGTCGGGACACTTTCAGCATTCACATGTAGGTAGGTAGGAACACGTATCTTAGCCAAACTGCATTACAGTCATTCAGCTGTAATGCGAAAAGGTCTCTGGGCTTTCAGTTTGGAGCAGTGTTAAGGTTTAGGTTACTGCCCTGTACTGCCAATCTTAAAATACTCAAATGCAAGCAGCCCCTGCCCTCAGCAATCCTATTTGTTTTTTTTAGTTTTTCTGTAGGCAAATATAACAAAAAGAGCAGTTTTCTATAGCTGGCAATTCACATAATAGAGTGTTGCACTACTTGGTGGTTTGTAGGAATCAAATGATAGCATTATATAAGGGACAGTGTAAACAAAGTATCCACATAGCTCCTAACCATGATATCTGAAAACACACAGCTGTTAAAGAACCATGCATTGAAGAAAGATACATTTTTGCAAACTAAAGGTGCCAGCTTGGTTTGGTAGTCCTTACAGAATCAGACTCTTATCTGGGAATACCGGGATTGATTCCACACACCCACAAAACCAGCTGGGTGCCCTTAGGCTAGTCACAGCTCTGTTTCTTTGCTTTCACACTCCCACCTACCTCACAGGATATTGTGGGGTGAAGAATAAAAAGCTGTGTCAGCTGCTTTCAGTCCCTTTAAATGGGTGAGAAAAGTGGGATAGAAAAGCCAACTGTTCTTCTAGAACAGCCAGCTGCAGTCATAGATCATATGGTTGGGCAGACGGCATAAAGGTGTTCTGAGGTGGCATCTCAGTGTATAAATATTCCACCCCAGATCACCAAAGTGCACACAGGCCCTAAATAAGAAAGCTTGCACTGCCATAAAAGTGCGAATGGGGGCCATAAATAATTTTAGACACATATAACTGATTTACAACACTGGATCTAGGAAGAAAAAACAGCAGGGGCAAAGACCTTTTGCTGCCCTCTCTGTAAAGTTTTGAGAATACCATTTGAGATTTAATTTCATTTTTCCTGTCTTAATGAAGATGCTTCCCAGGCAACTGCCCTGATTTGCCACCCCCGCTCCCCAAATCTAGCCCTGCGGTTTTAGTTTTGCTTCTTCCGTGTTGTTTTTCAACTGAGACTTTCTTGCATCTTGGTAGCAATTTTCCTGATAATCGCTTGACAACTCTTGGGCAGCCCAGCTTTCTAGGCCTTCTTAAAATGATCGTTACCTTGGCAACATAAATATCAAATAGGCTGGGTGGCCACCTATCCGGGGGTGTTTTAGTAAAGGCCAGCAGAAAGGTTGGACCTTCTCTTTCTTTTCTTTCTATGGAGTTGACACCCTTTAAGGGCAGCTTTTACCACCTCATGTCAGGGGAGGATGAGATTTTGTTTATTTGTTTAAAAATTTATATACCTCTTACCATTAAAAATTGATTTCAAAGCAGTTTACAAAAGGATACAAACAGCAAATATTGCAATACAGATATAAAACCATGATTAAAATCAAGGATAGGGGAAATAAACCTTCACCCTGGGAAACCCTGCGTTGAAAGATTAGCCTTCAAGTGGGGCTTAAAAACCAAACGTGCCCGTGCCCGACGTATATCAGAGGGGAAACAGAGGCACAGGCGGCCCCCTTATCCTGACCTGGACCTGCGCCTTTAAGAACAGTCGCCTTACCTGCGAGCCTTCCGCCGAATCGTAGCTCTCATCCAACACTATCGTGGCAACAGCTAGCCAATCAAATGTCGCCGCCGTAGAGAGGGCGCTCGGAGAGATTTTCTATTGGAGGACGGAGCTCTTTGTCGGCGCGCGTGCGCTTAAGGTGAGTAGAAGCCATTCTTCCTGCCTGTCTGCCTCTCGTGGCGCTGGTGGAGAGGGAGGGGGTCGTCGCTGTGGTCCGACGGTGGTTTCGCCTAGTCCCGAGTTTTGTTGGGCGGCGTCTTGCACACCCGCCCTCCCCCTCTTGTGCTCACGGGATCTGGCCCTTGCCTTAGGGTTACAGTGGCAACAGCCAGGCGCGCTTTCCGAGCTGGGGGGAAATCCGCTGCCGCCCCGCCGTCCTCGAATGCATCCCATGGCGGGCTCGTCCTCCTTTGTAGGAAGGATCCAGACGGGCTGAAATAAATCCAGAGAAGGGCGGGAGGGTGTTTAGGAAACTGGCAGCGCGGGGGATTGGTGGGGGGTGGGGGTCGGGCAGGTTTAGTCCGAAAACAGAGAACTGGCGAGGGGGCGAGGGATGGATCCTCTCTTCCCAGCGCGAGGGGATGAACTTGGACTTCATCAGGTTTCGGCTGAACGTCAGAAACCATCAGAGCAGCCCTTCTGTGGAAGAAGCATCAGGTCCTTAGGGACGCGGTACTGAATTCCCAACTCTGAGCCTCACTGGCTGTGGTCACACTTAAGGTTTAATTCAGCTTCAGTCCACTTTCAGAGAGAGAGAATGCATCAGCAAAGTGACAAGCTGCTTTCCTTTCAGTGTTAAATAAGTCAGACAATTCACCTTTGGGATAGATGACATGGAAAGAAAATGACTGGTCCCTTTGCTGATGTCTTCTCTCGCTCTGAAGGTGGATTGAAGCTGGATTAAACCTTAGATGTGACCACAGCCACTGAGTCACACGCTGGGCTGGTCAGAAGTAGAATTCAGTAGGAGGTTAGCTCTATTTCTCAAAACAGAGAGCAGTTGCTGCTTGTTTATCTGCCTTTCCTCCTCTGCTTGGGTACAGGACCTCTGCTCTTCCATTCCTTTATGAATGGGGTTCCCCGGATGTGTCAGAATATGTCAGAATAGATGTTTTATTTATTTGTTTGTTTGTTTACAAACCATCCAATAGAGAACAACAATAAGCTGTCAAGTGTACAAAACTTTCTTCCTTTAGGGGTAATATCAACATGTAATAAATGTTCACCAGACTAGCAGTAAGTTTATTATTAACAATTAGTCAAATGACCATATAATAAAATGTTACTTTTTAAAAAATGAAGAAGTATGTATAGGAGCAATGATAAAAATGCAAATATTAAGACAAAATAATAATATGATATCTAGTTAAAATTAATTTGTAAAGCACAAACGCTGGCAGTTTTTACAATAAACAGAGCTACACTTCTAGTAAATTTGTGAGTGCCTCTTAAAAGCCTCTGTTGTTTAGCCACTGACACCTTGCAAGAACAGGGGTGTAAGACTATAATAGAGATCATACTATTGCTTTGGACCTATACTTATAACCAGTTCCTTAGAGACATCACAGCATGAAATTGAATCTTCCATAGAGCAATTGGATGTGCCCTTTCTCCAAAAATTCTTGCAGCTGAAGTAAATAGCTACACAGTCTGCAGAACACTACTTAATTTTTTAGGTTATTTTTACTATTACATCCAGCAACCCAAGGAAACACAGTTCTGCACTATAAATTTGCTCACATAATCTAATGCCATCCTAATAGAATTGTGTGGGCATAATTGTCACAAAATGTCACTGTCATAACAGACAATGAAGATCTGGGTTATGCTCACTCATGAAATCAACCCAGTTCAGCTACTGTTTCATAGATTAACCAATCATACAAAGGTATTGTGAAGTCAGGAGCTGTATATACATTTCCCTTGAATCTCTTGGAAGGAAAGCAGATTTTAAAAAAAGATTTAGCATCTCATTCACCCTGTTCACCCAGAAACAACCATACCATTTGGTTGTAGATCATCACTGTCTCATAATTTTTAACACTTATTTCACTCCCTTGTTTTGGTAAACAGCAGCCTTATCTGAGAGCTTGTTTGCTGAAAGTTAGACTGAATGGTTGAGAGGCTAATGACCAGTTCACTTTCGGCAGAGAAAACTCATTTACTTCTCCTCCTACCTTTCCCACCTTTTATTTCAACATTGCATATATATTGTGTCCAACAAATCAGGAGGCAAAAGCATTCTCCAAATGGTGCTCTTTATATATCTGTTCCTTGCTTAATTCATTATTCCTCCCAACTTTTAATTTGTATTTACCAACAGCCAAACATTTCATACTAAAATGGGAATGTACGTATTTCTTAAGAGCAATTTACTACTACATATAGCCCAATAACAACTAATGGTTCACAAAGGGCGACCTTTGGAGGGCAGGAGATATTGCAGAGTCTTTAGATCCGAGGGTTACTTCATATCACAACTGCCACATGGCAGGAGGCAATCCTGGCTTCTTATTTCTGTCTGCTGGCCCTTCCTGTTCCAAATATCCAGATGTTAATCAGGCACCACCCCTATTCCCAATCCTGGTTAGCATCCAGGTATTTAGAACAGAAACAATAATGGGCAGAGGTAAGCAATCACTATTAGGGGAAACCCAGCATCCTATAATGGTGCTGTTTTGGAGTACTGCCTTCATATCCTAGGACTATATTGGGAATGCTGTAGACATTTGTAAGATTTCCAGTGCAGTTCTGAGAGAATTACATGTTTTAACTCATATCTGGGGGCGCTCAAAGTCCTCCTCTACATTCTTACACCAAATTCCTGTTGATCCAAATAATGTTTTTACAAAGTCAAAAGGCAATATGTTTTTTGTACTACAGCTTGATCTGTGTATATTTGCTAGAAGTGTGTTCTTGTTTATGTTGTCTTGGTGGGAGTAGAGCAACTATCACACTGCAACACTCCCTCCAGATCCCATGAAAACAACCCACTAGACATCCCAGTTTGGTCTTGTGATTAGAGCGGTGATGGCCAACCTATGACACACGTGTCACAGGTGACAAACCAAGCCCTTTTGGGTGACACACATGGTCACCCTGGCACCTGGGCGTGTATAACTTTTTTACTAGAGCTACAAATATCACAAAATTATGGATATTTCTAGAAGTGACACAGCACCCAAGTTAAGCGAGGTTTTCTTGCGAATTTTGACACACCGAGCTCAAAAGGTTCGCCATCACTGGATTAGAGCATCAGAGTATTGTCTCGTAGTTTCCTGGTTTGATTCCGCAGTCCAACACGAAACCATCTGCGTGACCTTGGGCTAGTCAGAAATCTCTTTCTGAGCTCTCACAGTTGTGGAGAGAAGAATAGAGTTCTGTTGGCCACTTTGAGTCCCCTTAGAGGTGAGAAAAGTGGGGTATAAAAACTGACTCCTCCCCTCTTCTTTAGATCCCCAGCGTTGCTCACAGTTCCATTCTTTTCCCTCAGAGCTCTGCATAAAAGCGTATAGAAGGAAGAGGATCAGAACTATCATTCCCTGTCCAAGGACAGTAATGGAAACAGAATTGCTGTTGGCTCCTATTACTGCACTAGAGATTGTGAAGGATCGTCTTGTGGCAGGTAAGTTGAGTCTCTTGCTAATTCCACTACAGTAGTCCAGAATCCTCTGAAACATTACAGGACTTTCAGCCAGCAGAAAACTGAGAAACTTTTAAAGTACTAAACATAACATTACAGTCAGGAGTCTCTACTGGTAGGCCTGTTTCGAAGTGACATTCTTTCCAGCTGAAGAGGTTATCCAAACAAGAAGCAAAGCAGAGCTAAGACTGAGGTAGAACCCAATGAAACATGAAGATAGAGAAGAGGATTAAGGTAGAAGGACCCGGAGGTCTTATTGGTCACTTCTTAGGGCGGAGAGGTTATCCTGCCAGGGGACGTGGTTATTATGGAGATAACTGGAAGGGGAAGTGAAGTAAAAAATTATCACTCTTGTTTCCTTGTAAAAGCTACACATGATATGATTCCAGGTGTACAGTCTGATAATACCAAGTGACGCAATTAGCCTTGCTTTATCCTTCACATTAGGAAGCATTTAGAGCATAAATTGCATAGATCATAATTGTAAGGACAGGTACACTTCCAGAGGAAAAGTGTAGTGCATTTATGTTTACTCAGGTGAGATTATTCTGCCCTCTTGTTCTTCTGCAGGTGAAGGACCCTATATAGCCATCTATGCCACCGGGTCTGTTGCCGGCCAGTCAGCGCAGTGCTGCGTGCAAGCCCTTCAAAATTATAACGTCCACGGTATCAAGGAGCGGCAGAATGTGGGTTTGCTTACTGAAGAATCCACTGCCTTGGCTGTCTTTGGAGGTAAAAGCTTTGTTGTTGTGGAGCTCAGCTTTCAAGGTAGTGCAGTCAAATTGAGGCGCCTCTTTCCTCTCTGTGAGCTGCGTGACTGGATCTGGGACCTGCAATGGCTGACGGGCAGGACTGAAGTGGCCAGCTGTGTGGCACTGGCTCTAGGTCATAATTCTGTGGCCCTGTATGACTGCGTTGGCCAGAAGACTCTCCAAGAAGTGCATTGCCAAGAGAAATGCATCCTCTATTCTGCCCACCTGGTCGGGAGCTGCTGGGACACGTTGGTTCTGGTGGCTGGCACGGTATTTAACCAGCTGGTGGTTTGGTGCGTGGCTGACCCAGCTGATGACACAGAGAGAATCAAGCCCCGCGGCAGGATCAGTGGACATCGTGGTGTCATCTTCAGCATTTCCTTCTTAGAAAGCAAAGGCATCTTGGCCTCAGCCTCAGATGACAGGAGCTTGAGACTGTGGGGTGTCAGTGACCTCAGAGGACCCCTAGACCACATCCAGTGCTTGTTGGTGTGCTACGGACACCAGTCTCGAGTCTGGTCAGTACGGCTGCTGAGCGAATACGTTATCAGCATCGGAGAGGATGCAGCTTGTCTTGTGTGGAACTACCAGGGTGAGATTGTTCAAAGTTTCAAGGGACATAAGGGCCGGGGCCTTTGGGCAGTGGCTGTACATGAAGGTCAGGGGTGGGTGTTCACAGGTGGGGCCGATTCTGGCATTAGGCGCTGGCATGTGAAGGAGCAGCATAGGAGCATGAATAGCCTCCTGCAGCTGAATTTCCTTTCGCCGCAGAGAAAAGGGTCACCCAGATCAGTGAAACTGGTGGACGTAAATCATCTGCTTGTGCTGACAGATGCTGGGGTTGTCTATGCCTATGACTTGGATTCTAAAGCCTGGACGTTGATCTTAGAAGATGCTGCTTATCAATCCTACGGCCTTTTGGAAGTGACTGAGTTTGCCGTGGATGGCCTTCTCTGTGCCATGGGTAACTTGTCAGGACAAGTCAAAGTGTTTCCCCTCTGCAACCCCGGACAGGGCAAAGAACTCAAACTGTATGAAGGGAAAGTGCACAGCCTGACTTGGGCTCCATATCCAGGAAAGGATCCTAAAGCCTGTGGCCTCCTTGTTTCTGGATCGACTGGTACTCTGCTCTGGTTGGAAGTCTCTTACCAGCCATTCAAGGGAGTGACAGTAGTGGTAAAACAGTGGTTCCTCCTTCCCCGCTGCAAGCAGCGATGGCACACTTGTGGCATCTTCCTGCCTGAGGGCAAATTTCTGCTTTGTGGTGACCGCAGAGGCTCACTGATGCTGTTTGCGTGCAAGCCAGATCTGAAATTAGAGAGACCATCCGGAGTTGAAACGGGCTATTCTGACTCAACTGTAATCACTTGGCCTGGTGCAACCTTCCCTGGTGGAGAAGAAGAGCCACATGCAGAAGGCCCCATCTCTCTGCTCTTTGGCCTTCATGGGAAGCTTGGCGTGACCTCTGTCATATGTCATGGTGACTTCATTTATAGCACAGGCCGGGACAGCTGCTACCGCCAGCTCCAGGTGCAAGACCAGCACCTCCAAGTGCTAAGGAAGCAGAAGCCCTTCAAGAGCCTGGACTGGATAGAAGAGCTGCATTTTGGGCCTGATGGGAGCCTGTGGGTGCTAGGCTTCCATGCCGCTCACTTTGTCCTCTGGAGCACCAGCAGCAATGAGATGTTGCTTTCCATTCCCTGTGGTGGGGGCCACCGTTCCTGGAGCTACACCCGCCACCTCTCCACAGAGACCTTTGCTTATATCAAATCTGGGGATGTTATAGTCTACCAGAGTAGAGATGCACACAGTGGGCAGCAAATCCTCAAAGCGTCTTTGCACGGACGAGAGCTGACGTGTGTTTGTCACCTTGGGACTTTGCAAACTTCCAGGCAGGAGCTGGTGAGCATCCTTGCCACTGGCAGTGAGGACAGCAAGGTGAATATCCTTGCCTATGGGCTGGAGTCTCAGGTGGTGACCCAGCTCACAGCTATCGGTGACCATATTTCAAGTGTGCGAGCATTGGCTGTGACTGGGGGCAGGGCAACGCAACGAGAAACAGGAAGCATCTCCGCCATCCTTTTCTCAGCCGGAGGCCGAGCCCAGATTGAATGTTATCGGATAGTGCTCAGCCCTAACCTGGGACCTGGTCCTAGCATAGCCTGTCAGGTAATCCACGTGGCATCCCATCGCCTTGATGAACATTGGGATTGCGTGAAGAATAGGCACAAGCTCATCAAGATGGATCCAGAGACCAGGTACTTTCCAGTAGATAGATAGATCAGCCTGAATCACAGCTTGAAAGAACAGATAACCAAAATGGAGTTGTTTATTCTCGTATGGAGAATGTGAAAGGAACAGCCTTTCTAGTTTTGGAACCAGGTTGGCCAGCCCTCAGCCAGTTAACGCAAAGTCTTTTGTTGTGTCATAAGAGCAGTTAGAACAGTAGTTGCTTGCATTTGGCTTTGAAAATTATGTTTGTCCCCTGTATCTCAGTCAGAGGTAGGGATGTGCACAAATATTCATAGGCACTCAAAATCTGATAGAATAAGCCAAATTTCGACATTTGAACTCAAATAGAATGTCCCAAAATTCAAATGTAAACTTTCAAATCGAATTTCAAACGTCGTATCTATTCATTTGAATTATCCGGACATTCGTATGTGTATGGCTTCATCTTTCCCATGTCTGTACACATTTGTACAGACCCATACAGGATGAAAACGGGTTGCATGTGGGATAAGTACGGGATGCGTACTTATAAGACTACTTTTTAACCCAGGAAAATCTCAAAAGTTGGGGGTTGTCTTATACGCTGGGTGTTGTCTTCTTATACGGTGAGTATATCCCAAACTCTATATTTTAACTGGAAAATTGGGGGTCGTCTGATACGCCCAGTCGTCTTATACGCCGGAAAATACAGTAATAGATTTGAATTTGGGAAATATACGAATCAGAACTTGTTAAATTCATTCAAAAGATTTGAATCAAATCAGATTTTGGGGTATTCAATTCAATTCAAACAGAATGTCAAGAAAAACATTTGTGCACATCCCTAGTCAGAGGTATAGTTAGGACTTAAGGGCAAATGGGCAGTTTCTCTCCACACCCGGTATCTGAGTCCGCATGAGGAATGCCCTGCTGGATTGTACCAGTACTCAAAGCCTTCAGAATAGTGGCCAACCCCACATTTTGTGTAGCAATTTCATAACTGTGACAGAGATACTCAACTGTGACTTTCCAGTGTTTCTAAACTACAGCTTCCATGATTCAGTGCCTGCTGACTTAGAATCTAGAACTGTGTTTTAACAAGAGGCATTTCCGCACTGAATCGCGTTCCAGACGGAACGCGTTCAGGCGGAAAGCTTAAGCCAGCTTCGGGCGCTTTCCCCGTTCACACACAGACGCGCCAGAACGCGTGTAAACGCGTTCCGGAGCGTCTGTGTGCGAAAGGGGAAAGCGCCCGAAGCTGGCTTAGCCGGCAAACGCCGGCCAGGGGCGCGCAGACAGCCGCCGAGGCAGATCGACAATCAGCTGTTTGAAAAACAGCTGATTGTCAAAGCCGCGCGGCGTCGGAGGCGCGCCGGCAGCCGTTCGGGAGACAGAAGAAGCGCGAACGCTTCTTCTCCCGAACGGCTGCGGGCGGCTCGTCCGCGTTGGAACGCGTGTAGAGCACTTCGAAGTGCTCTACATTTCGAACGCGGAAAAGCCAGCTGCGGACACGTCGGAACGCAAGGCGCGCGCGGCCAATGCGGATGACGTGTCCACAGCTGGCTTTTTCGCGTTCCGTTTTCCCCCGTGCGAAAACGTCTAAGAAAGGAAGCAGTACTTCAAACATGGCTATATGTTCAACACTATCTTCTGATAGTATTACACTAAACAGTTTTATCACGGGGCCTAAATTTGAGCTTTATGAGATCTCAACTGCTGTATTTCTGGCACTGTAGGGAGTAGATAGAACCTAAAGATGTACTAGCAACCTTAGTTTAGTGCAGGATTTCTTGGAGAGGAGATTTCAGTGCTGCATACCAGTTTTTGCCTCTGCCCCTAAACATCTTTTGCAGAATAAGAGTAAAATACAATTTTTAAAAATATGCAATGCGTAATAACCTATCACAAACCACAGAATCCTAAGATACTGGATCTTAAAGCAAAACATCATACTAAAGCAGGGGTTTGGCCCCTTGAGTGTGGCTCTTCCAGATTAGGAGTGTTTTTCCACTGTCACTAGAAGTACCCATTAAGTACCCATTAATGGGTACAAAAATGCCATTATGTACCCATTAATGGGTACTTAATGGGTACTTTTAGTGACAGTGGAAAAACGCCCTAGGAGCACCTTAACTAAGTTAATAACAATGTACCTACCTATATAGTTTTAAAAATTTGGCTCTCAAAAGAAATTTCAATTGTTGCACTGTTGATATTGGCTCTGTTGACTAAGGAATTTGCCAACCACTGGACTAAAGCAATAAGCTGTTCAAACAATCAAGAAAGATTTGCTTATTTTGTAGTATTCACAGAAATTAATTTTCATTGTGGTGTACAGTGTTAAATTATGCTGCTATTTATCAAGATAGGATAACGATGTTGGCCGCACTTGTAGAAAGGACCTTCAATGGTGTAGATGAGAAATTATTGGGAAAATACCAATGAGAGTGATGGTCTGGGTTTCTTCTGTGTTTTAGGTATATGTCTGTTTCAGTGTTGCCTGAGGTAAAATATACGCTGCCCGCTGGACCCTTACAGTTCCTGGCTGCTGCTTGCAGTGATGGATCTGTCCGGTAAGATAGATGACTAGATTTCTGTCCTACATTTTTTCCAGCCCAGAGAAGGAGATGTGTAATCATTAGGGAACCTGAACTGCAGCCCTTTCTCCACTCCTTAGCTTCAGGACAAGCAGGATGCCTCTAAGGCCATTTGCTAGGATTCGAGAGCAGGAGAAGGTTTGCCTTTGTCTCTGCTTGGGATGCCCATGAGCAATTGGTGGGCCACTGTGTGAGACAGGATGCTGGGCTAGATGGGCTGTGGCCTGATCCAGCAGGGATCCTCTTATGTTCAGACACTCCTTTCCTTGAACTGACTGACTGCTTCTGTGTACATACAGCCTTTTCCTGCTGCTTGAACATGCCCAAAAGCTTCATCTTCTAGCAGAATCCTTCCACCACCAGCACTGTGTTCTAAAGGTCCAGTTATTTTCCTGTGAGAAAAGTGATGGAGCAAGGTGAGAACAGAGAAGCTACTTCTTCTTTGCCTAGAAAAGGACTTGAGGAACTGAAAGCTGAAAGTAGTAATGAGTTAATGTACTGCCAAAGTCCTACAAAGCTGATTTCACTAATCTGTTTGATTTTGCAGAAGGCACTACTTGAGCAGTGCAGCCACCGATGGGAGCATTGCATTTTGGGATATTACAGCTGCACTTGACCACACTGCTGAGGCTGCCAAGTCAGAAAGCACAGCAGTGAAACCTCTGGGTAGGTAAAAGGTACTGATGATCACAATCCATCCATCCTCCCATCCATCCATCTACCCAAAGGTCTCAGGGTAGGTTTATAAGCCACTGATGCACCCTCCTAAATACATCATCTTTTCCAAAAGTTGTGGTCTGTGTCATCTCTTACTTTAGATTTTTACATTTTCACCATTTTTTAAAGAATTGAATTAAAACAGAAGACAAAAAGACAAGAAAAACCCCCAATAAAAATACGCTTGAATTTACACTTGAAATAATACAAAATAATATCCTTGCATTTAACAAGCATTTTAACTAGAACTGTAACACTGGGAGTCAATTCTTGGCTGCTGAGTATTTCACTGGGCTAAAGTTGGGCACTTTTCTCAAAGATAGTTTGAATTTCAAGAAATCCTGCCAAATGGAATAGAATGAGTTTTCTTTTGTTTGCCCCCTCATCTACTTCATTTGATACATTTAGGGTTGGTATATTGCACAGTCGGAAATACCATGAATTAATTGAAGGGATTTTGTTTTCCAATTGGCGGCAACATTTCCACTGCTTTTTGACAGCACCTGTATTGTTTTTTTCCAGCTCTAGGAACCCCCGTCCTGACCATCCAGGCTCACAGTTGTGGGGTGAATAGCCTCCACATCCAGGAAACCACGGACGGCTGTTTCTCTGTGGCCAGCGGCAGTGACGACGGCTCTGTCTCAGTCAGCGTTATTGAAGTGAATTGTGATCCCGCTGCCACTGGCCTCCGGATCCTCAAGAAGTTTTCCAGACTTTGTGTTCACGCTGCTCATGTGACGGGAGTGAAACTCTTACAGCCCAACTTCCTCCTTTCGGCTTCTGTGGACCAGCGCCTGACGCTATGGCGCCTCTGTGAGGAAAGTCTGTTGTTTGTGGGCAGCAAGTTCTGCCATGTGGCCGACGTGGCTGCTTTGGACTGCTGGGAAGCTGAGGAAGGCAGCTGGCGCAGTGTGATCTGTGGGCAGGGCCTAGAGATCCTCTGCTGCAATTCCGATGCCTCAGGGGCAAAAATAAAAGCCTGTGTGTGAATGAGGAAGAAGTGTGCAATTGCGTTGTTCTGTTCAGGTGCAAAATGGTAAGAATGACTGTCAGGAACGCAAACAGCCATTACTGAGCAGTAGCAAAAGTCTGTGTTTTTCTCTTCAAGAGAGAAGCACTCCCAAAGTGGCCATATGGATATTGTTCACGGCTATTACATCACATATTGGCCGCCCTTCCTTAGGTCTACAGGGCACTCTGGTCTTCTGCTCTTGCAGCTGGTCTTAGGCAAAAGGCCCTGTCTGAGCTCCTGAATACATGCTGTCTTGATGCCTGCCTTCAGTTGGTAAACACACAAAATTTGCAACTATGTCCTGGGCTGTGGTGACACTTAAGGGTTAATCCAGCTTCAGTCCTCTTTCAGAGGGAGAGAATACATCAACAAAGTGACAAGATGCTTGCTTTCATTGTCAAATAACTCTGATAACCAAAGTATTTGGACAGGAGGACGGCTAGTGTTTGTCCTGATTGTACTATTAATACATTTTTGATCCTATTACTTACTATTATATGAAAGACAGATGTATTAGTGGCTATTAAAATGGATGCCTAGGTACTCCCTTCAGGCTGGAGAGACAGTCAGGATGTCTCTAGAGCCCAGGTTCTGCCTTTGTCTTCTGCTTAAGATGTCCAGAAGCGACTGGTGAACCACCGTGAAAGACAGGATGCTGGACTAGAGAGACTGTGGTTTCATCCAGCAGGGCACCTCATGCGTCTTATTTTCTATATATTTGTTCATAATGCAAAAACAGCATTGTGGATGTATAGTTCCCATCACTGGTTGGTCTTGTTCAATGACAGCTGGAGAACTGCAGAAAGCCTATGTAGCCATAGACCATAGAATCCTCAGCAGATTCAGTATAACTGTCCTTTGGATAAATTCCATGGTGTCAGATGGCGCCCAGGTTAACCCAGTTTAGCCACTTCTGAAACATAATGAGATTTGGGATGGGCAGGGTGAGAGATGGGAGGAACCGCATCATGTCCAGCTGGAAGGAGATCGTTTTTGGAGGGCAGTTTGGAGCAGCATTGGGGTGAAAAGGGACTATCCGCAAGGAACCATCTGAGAAGGGGTTACCTGTCTGCCTCTCAGCGAAACAAATCACCTGAACTCCAAACCTGTATGGTAAGTTGCAAAGCTACCTGGCTCAGGACTCCTTTCAGCTAATCTACAGCCCGCTAGGTTGCAGAGTATGTTTCTTCTGGTTTGCGTTCAATAATTCAGTGCTTGAGCCCTGGAATGGCTGGGATTACTGGCTCCCCAGTGGGGCCATGCATCTTTTATGACCCTGATTGAAGCATCAGGGAGGTCATAACGGAGCACCTTTGTATGGAAGTCCAGCATGCGGCTGCTCCTGTCACACTCTGCTGGTTCCCAATGGCTTTTAGGCTACTCAGCTGCAGGATGAGCTGAACTTGCTGTAAACCAGAGCAGTATTTTCGGAAGGAGAACGGTCATGGCTGGTGCCCAGTGGTCCCAGGATGACAAAGATTTGCAGTGGCTCAAACTAACAATCCCCATGTTCAAGCCTCTTTGGGTACCAGTTTCCACACCTTGCCTTTAAGCGCCTTGTAGAAACCACCAGCGGAACTGAAATGCGACAGGTGAATGAGCTCAGAAGATGCCTTTCCAGCCCACGCTCGCTCCCAAAACCAGGCGGAGACAGGTTGCCCCAGAAGGACTTCAGCACGCGGTGCCCCTGGAAGCAACAGGAATGCTCCTTGCAGTGACTGGCCCCGTCATCCGTGGTTCTGCCCTACCCACTGCAAGCGTCACCACCCACCCGGGCTGTGCCATGAGAATGAGCGTGGCTCCTGTCTTCAGGAAGTGTCAGAGCCAAGCGAGGAAGAAGGATGAGCTCTCCAAAGGCAGAGACTGGCCAGAGAAGGTACGGAAAGCCCAATGTTTATTGAAGGGAATAAATATCTATAGACACCGGATTCCATTCAGTGTCTATAGATATACTTGTTTTTATCTCACATCTAAGTGTTGCTGGTTCATAAATTGTGGCAACTCAGGTCACTACTTATCAACTGTATCCTTCAAGAGAGAACTAAGGACACACCTGGAATGGTTTGGGGGCTCACAAGGCTACATAAAACAAAGAATGAAGTTGTTTAGAGCAGTGGTTCTCAACTTGGGGGTCGGGACCCCTTTGGGGGTCGAACTACCCTTTCAGAGGGGTCGCGACAAGTCTCCCACCGCCCTTCCCTCCCACCTCCCAATTGCTCCGCCCCACGGTTGGGGGTCTCCACAACATCAGGAACTCCATTAAGGGGTTGCGGCATTAGGAAGGTTGAGAACCACTGGTTTAGAGAATCCTTTGCATGCCTCCTTGCTGACTTATGGGGAAGGAAGAAAGTTTTAGCTAACTGGTTTCAGGACACTGGAGGGAGCCTACTCTTAAGGATTGTGGCTGTTCAGAAAGCCCCAATGCTGATTTTTAAATTGCATTAGCCTCAAGTTGTATATGATTCACCCTTTAGCAGGGCAAAGTTTCCTAGATTTATTTTCATAAGAGTTGCTTATACGGTATGACCAAGAATGCAAGTTTTTGTCCTGATATGACCTAAATTTACCCTTCAGCCAGAGGCATTTTGGGTGTGTGATCTCTAGAGGCTTTTCTGTGTTTGCAAAGACTCTGAGGACCTTGAGAAGCCATGAATTGGTATCTTGTTGACCAAACAAGAATAAAATGATTGAGTGAATCTATAGATAATAGCTAAGGAATCACAAAATGTTACTCGGATTGCTGTTATCAACCCCCTGTACCTTTCTGACATAGGCCCAGGCTGCAGTGCTGCTACATGTTTCTTCTTCCATGTCCAGGTACAAACGGCAAACAAGCACCAGGCCAAAACTGCTTCCAAGATTCCCCTAACCCCAAAGCAAAACAAGATGGCTCTTCCAGAAATTACAGGAGAAGAAAACAAGGACTTTGGTGAGCCTCTGCTCTTTCCCCTTATCCCATCCCTCCAGTGGCAGGATGACAATGAACCTAGCACTATCCTAGCCCCCCCCCCCTTAGCTGGTATTGGAAGGAAGATATGCCTCTGTGCCCAAAGGCAACTGCTTCTAGGGCTACTCTACCATGAGGCTGCCATTATACCACTTTCTGCAGGGAAGTTCTCAGCAAAAGCAAAAAGAGCTCATGGTGGCCTCCCTCAAAGCAAAAATAGCAGGAAACTCTTCTGTACTTTGGCATGCAAGGAGTAGGTATGAATCGCCTTGCTCTGGTCAGGATGCTTACATCAGCTAGGTCTTCTCCTGCGTGGAAAATTATCTTCTGATTCTGGCCTGCGCTTCAGCCAAACCCTGAGCTTACTGGCTCTTGTCCAACTGCATGCCTTACTAACATTTGCTCTGCTCCCATTTCTCCTGCCTTAGAAAAACCAGGCCGGAAGCTGCCCACGCGGCCCGTCTGCTTCTCACATGCCAAAGCAAGCCCTTTGGGCAATAATGACATGACTCCCTGGACCGGGCCTTCCCAATCTGAGACCTCCTTCCATGTTCTTTTCAAGCCTATGGTGTCCTTCCTGCACAGTGTCCCTTTTTCAGCAGCAGGCACTCCTGGTTTCTACAGCTTCCTCCCAGAGCTTGATGAGAAGAGCCCAACGGCTGATGGGGAGCAGAGGAGGAAAGCTGCGCTGCGACAAGCCAAGACTAAGCAGAAGGCCCACCACAGATCACCCAGGCATTTCCGGAACAAGTGGCAAGGAATGAAGCTGCCACCCGTGCCCGCCATCACCAACCTCAATTTCAGCCGCAATTTCACTTTCTCTTTTTTTGACCTGCCTCCGCATCAGAACCACGAATACTGGGTGCAACGCCAGCAATTCACCCGTTTCCTGATGAAACAACTCCAGTAGCAATCCCTTGAATACCACTGGCAGGAGGCACAGCACGAATGGAGAAGCAGCCAGGTGCCGCATTTGGACCGGCCAAGCTGTGCTGCGTCTCACAAGAGAGAGAGCGGCGTTTTGCCCACAGCGCTCGAAATGGCCGCGTTGACATTACCAAAAGGCAAAGGAGGGCATATATGATCATACCTTCAATGTCACCTTTGTCACCATTGAGTTCTCCAAGATGGCAGCTGGGTGCTTGCAAACACAGGCCAGCAAACATAGAAGCATCTTTCACGTTCCTAAAATTGACACTGCAAGAACTGAGTCTTTGCTGGCCTTGTGATGACAGGCAGTCTGGGTAAAAGCCATAAACAATTAGACATGTCCTGTTTTTTGCCACACATTGCAGTCAGAGATCCATGGCTGCATATTTGTACGTTTATAAATGTCTAACTATGGGTGCCAAAAGTTATAAAGTGGTAAATAACATGGCATAAAAAGGGAGGAGGATAGTTTATAACACACAGCTTAACCACAGTTTGTATCCATAAGCTGTATTTGTTGCTCAGATATGCCCAGTTCCCATTCCTCAAACGCAATGTGAGCAACTGGAATAATAATAATAAAAATAATAATGTTCACGAGTATTTAACTTGTTCCTCACTCTTTGCCCTGGTGCCGTTTCTGTAGGTTTCCAACAGCAGTTCTGTACTGTTCAGCTCCTCACCAGCAGGAACTTAGTCAAGATTTCTTGTTCATGCCTTATGTTGTCTCTGGGCACCTCAAGCCCAGCGTATCATCCATGCTCTGCAAGATTAAGCTGTGCTTGACGCCTGTCTAGGAACCATGCTTCCCATTCATACCCACACGTAATTCCTCTTCACAGCAGTGCTGACCAGCAGAAAGAGGGGCACAGGTCATCCTTGAGGGCCCCAACAAGCAAGGGCCTGATTTGTTCAGATCTGGCTGACAGGAGGCAAGTGCAGGGTAGCCAAGGCGCTGTGAAACACGTCTCTCACTGCTTTCATCAGCTGCAACCGGGAAAACATCTGGCTGAATAAGTGGGGGCACGGTTCCTGTTAAGGCCAAAAGGGATCATCAGAAGGTCTCACCACAGCAGCGGTACAAGCCCCAGGGCTCAGAGAGCTGGAGAACCTTCCCTGAGTCGTTCTCAAATTTCCTTTCATGAATATCACGGCAGGGCTCACGTGGCCACAGTGGGCAAATCTGCACCAATCTGGATGGGGAAACATCTCATGGTGGCCTCCCTCATGGTGGCCTCCTTGGACGTTCTCACATGGGGCATCCGCATTGCACAGAGCTGCTTCTTTACAAGAAATGGCTCTGTGTGTGTAGGAGTTACGCCCGTGCACATAGTGGTAGAGCAGTTCTACCTCTATACTAGTGCCAGGTGGGAAGAGGTGAGGATGGAGCCTGCGACCAGGCAGCATAGGCGTGCTGCACGTTGCACTGCCTGGTTGCCATGCACGCACGCTGGCACCATTGCCATGGCTCAGTGATCACCTTCGTAATGGAGGTGATTCACACCTCACCAGTACTTAGAGCAGCACTGGCAAGGTTTGGGATAGATCCAGCATCCCAAAATGCAGACAGCAGACCTACTCTCCATCTTCATTTCCCTGGGACGCTGCCCTGGGGAAGTGAAGGTGTGAAAGCACCCAGTGTTTAGACTGGAAAGCAGGAGAATGTACAGGATTTCTGTTCTGGGTAGCCAAGGGGGCAATATTTTACACCACGGGAATCCCAAAAACAAATATTGTTAAGCATGATCTCATGAATACTCTGATGTCCATTGGATATTAGGAAGGATGGCAGGTACCAAACATCACCAGTTTATGCTGGCTTGGAACAATGTTGCACCGTGGGAAGGAGAGGGGGATCATGCCATCACAGAAGCGGCCAAGTTGCTTCGTGGCAGCGTCTGCCAATAAGTGCCATGAAATAGTTAACGTTTGTGTGATGCTCCTCTCCGCTTCTCCTGGCTTGGCATGCTGCTGGATCAGACCAAAGCCCCATCTAGCCAGGCATCCTGTTCTCACAGCACTCAGAGCCAGAAGCCTACGGGAAGGCCATAAGCAAGATATTAGTGCCATAGCACTCTTCCTGCTTATGATCTCTAGAGACTGTTACCCAGAAGCGTATCAGCCCTTGAACAGTGGTAGCAGACAATCACAATAGCTATTCACCTGATGGTTCTTTTCCACCATTAATCTAACTAAAGCCATATACATCCTGTAATGTAATGAACCAGAAAATTACAGAACCAGAATATGAAGACGCGATTGAAAGTTTAACTCACAGACTCTGAAATGACTGCCACATAGCCTCTGTGCTTCACAAAACATGTGGACTCACACTCCAAATTTAAGAATTCAGGGCCACTTTAGAATTTAGGCCTGCTGAAACTCTCTTCTTAGCTCACTTACCCCCAAGATGTGCACCCGGTTGTAATAGGAACTAAAATCCATGCTCAGCTGGATAAGGAACTTGCAAATCTGCAACACAAAAATAGAGCAATTCCACATTCAGCTGTGGCAAACCAAAGCAGCAGCAACGCCACAGAAAGCAATACTGCAGGGACGTATTTCATGTGGTATTAGGATCTATACAGGCCAATGTTCTACTCTGACTGGTAAGCGAACTCTAAGTGATTAATTCAGGGGAGGTTATATGCACGCCATAGTCTCCTACCTGAAGATGGGAAAAGATGAACCTGAAACTACCTGCAGGCAAAGCTTTTGCTGTGTCCCACCACCACTTGAGGGCCTAACCCGTTCCAGTTCCCGATAAAACTTACGTTGCAACTAGAAACATGAATACTTTGAAAACTTATCTGAAGACTTCACATGTGCTTGGGGCTGCAGGTACCCCAGTATGCCTGCACTTTTGTGGAGCAAACTACTGTTGCCAGTTTGACTGACAGCCTTAACAAGATGGTGCCCAAGGTCAGGGTGATGCTATGGTAACACCACCACCCATTTGGGGTCAGACCCTGTAAATTCAACAGTGAAGTCTGTGTCTGAACTTCACAGTTTTATAGAACAGGCTTGGTTAGCCTTTTTTCTCTCTGTAGCCAGAGTCATTGAGGGTAATGGGGGGCATCATGAGAGAAACACAGCATTCCTAACCCTATGAAGATGTTCAAAGGGGGAAACCCTGGTACTTCTAATAATATTATCAAATCTACACTTCTTTTGCTCTTTTTAGGATGCTTTGCAATTCACACTTAACTGTCCTGGGACATTGGCCTACGGAAGTAAAGATTAGGGATTGTGGCTGGAGTTCACCTTGTGAGCACTGGCCCTGTCCCAAACCTACCTGAAACTTACCCTACAGCAGTGTCTGCCTTGCTACAGCAACGGCCACATGTGGCTGGCCATTGCTACAGCAACTGAGCAACATGAGGTGCAACTACGTAGCTGCACGCACACCCACAGCCTTTGCATGGAAGGAGGTTGTGTGTGAGTGTTACTCCTCCACAGCTTCCGAAGGTCAGGGATGGCTGCAAACACTCCAAGCTGCTCCAAGACGGAAAACGGCTCCAGAGTGTGTGGCCGCTCAGTGCTGAAGAGCCTCCAGCCGTCCCTGTGGACCAAGCGCAGAAAGGCCCTCCATTGTCCTCTATTTTAACTGGTAGCTATTTAGTGCATTAAAGCAATTGGGTTTTAATGCCAGAATTTGATTTCTGTCTTGCCATGCTCTCTGAGATGATCTGCTGAAGAATAAATGATAAATAAATTCAATACTGTTTACAGAAATACAGTATATGGTGGAACCCTACCAGGTAAAAAAGCCTACTCTTAAACTGTAAGAAGGAAAGATAGTCATTTTCAAAAACAATTTATGGGTGTTTTCCCACTGTCACTAAAAGTACCCATTAAGTACCCAT